>NW_004624830.1:7241369-7448447 GCF_000247695.1 Heterocephalus glaber
CCCTCTGGCTCCCGTCTCCCGCGGCCCTTGCCGCGGCCGGCATGGAGGGGAACCGGGACGAGGCGGAGAGGTGCGTGCGCATCGCGCGCGAGGCCCTGGGCGCCGGAGACCGCGACAGGGCCCAGCGCTTCCTGCAGAAGGCCGAGCGGCTGTACCCGCTGCCCGCTGCGCGCGGTGAGCCCCCGGGCCCGACCCCAACCCCGACCACGGCCCCCGCCCCGGGCCGCCGTTACCGCAGGCCCGGGACCCAGCGGACACCGGGATGACACGGCTTTTCCCGGGAGGGAGCGGGGGGCGGGACCGGCAATCGCTGAGTAGCGCCGTGAGCTCGTTACATAAATCTCTGGCTCGGCCCGAGCCCCTTTGGGCTGAGCTCCGGATATCCTAACCAGCACCCTCAGATGCCCGAGACGGGCCCGGCGTGGGCCACGGCTCTTTCATTCATTCCTCCCAACAGTCAGTGGAGAGGCACAGGACTCCTCTGACCAGGTTCACTCCCCTGAAAGGCCTTTTGGTGAATGAATGAATAAATGAGGGAAGGAATGAATGAATGAAAATATCAAGGTCACGCAACAACGGGTGACAGAGTCAAAATCACTCTCGGAGGGCCTTTAGCCACTGTACTCTATTGCCTGCCTGTAGGACATCTCTGAGATTCACAGTACTTCCGGGCTAAGAAGGAAATTATTGATAAGTTAATGAGATCGGGGCTAGCTGCTTAATCTGTTAATTTCTTCTACGTTGTTGAAGCCCTTGTGCTTTCTGCTTTTTCCTGTCCTCTACCGTTATCCTTTATGACCATTGAACACTGTGTCAGTTCAGGAAAAAAAGTGCAAGATAGTATTAAGTATATGCACGCTGTGCAAGAGATCGTCAGAACTTTTTCATTTTACCACATTGACACTGTACCAATTAAACAGCTCCCCCGGCAACCTCCAGTCTACTTTGTGTTTCTATGGATTTGACTACTTTAGCGACTACTGTAAGTGGAATCATAAAGTATTTGTGTTTGTGTCACTGGCTTATCTCACTTGCATGCTGTCCTCAAATTCATGCATGCTGTAGCATTTGACACATTCTATTTATTGTAAATACTGGATACTCCGTTGTATGTGTTCATTCTTCTGTCTTGGCTGTTGTGAATGATGGTACTGTGAACATGGACAAGCAAAATCCTGCTTTCAATTCTAGTTATATAAATTATATGCCCAGAAATGGATACTGGATCAGATGGTAACTCCACTTTTAAGTTTTGAAGAACCTCCCTACCGTTTCCTTTTAGTGGCTGCACCATTTTCTATTCCTGGTGGCAGTGAGCAGGGTTCCAGTTGCTCAGCATCCTCAACAACTCTTCCTTTTTTTGTTTTGCTAGGAGCCATCCTAGTGGGCCTGAGGTGAGGTCTCAATGTGGCTTTGATTTGCATTTCTCAGAAGTTGGGTGCTGTGGAGCATTTCTTCTTGTTTGTTGGCTATTTGTATATATCTTTGGAGAAATGTCTGTTCGAGTTATTTGCCCATTTTGACATAAGTTTATTTGGTTTTTGTGACTGAGTTAGAGGGGTTCTTTCTATATTCTAGATATTAGCCCCTTTTCAGACTTGTAGTTTGCCATGATTTCATGTAGTCACTATATAGTCTCAGTGGGGTAGTTTTGACATTAATGAAGTAGGCACTCTAGACAGGATAACTTGGCTTTTAAAGCCTGGCCCTTCTCCATCTATCTCTTAACTTTATTCTTGGTGAAGTTAGACAGTGTCTCTCTCCTTTGGATTTTTCATCTTTACAGTGGGTGCAGTGTACCGATCTTACAGTGCTGTGTAAGGGTTAAATGGGTCCATACATGGAAACATTTTTTTTTTTTGGTACCAGGGATTGAACTCAGGTCCTTGCGCTTGCGCAGTAGGCGGTGAAACCGCTGAGCTAAATCCCCGGCCCGAATGTTTTTTGTGTGTGTGGGGGGGGGATCGAACTCAGGTCCTTGCATTTGCGCAGCAGGTGGCGAAACCACTGAGCTAAATCCCCGCCCCTTGGAAACATTTAATAGTAAATACTCGATAGCCATTTTATAACAGAATCTGAGAATTCTTAAAAATTGCCCAAACTTACACAGCCTTGTCATATTTCTGTCATGTAAACAACTTGAATCGTTCTTCTAAAAGACGCTCTGAAATACCAAAGCACACAAAATAGTTGTTGCTCTTAAAGATGTGAATATAGGAAAAATTAAGAAACATAAGAAAGACCATGGTACAAATGTACTATAAGGGCAGTATGTAGTTACCAAGTAAAGTGATAGAGTACAATTTTGGAGAAGTCTAAAAATTTTAGTTCAGATGCAGACTTCCTCTCTGACATGTCTTTAACCAGGGCAAAATTACTTAGCTTTTCTGAACTTTAATTATATGTAAAATGAAGATGTCATCGAAGGGTTGATAGGAACTGAGATGAAGTTAGGTGCCAGTATTAGAAAAATGTAATTTTCTTTTTTCTTTGTTTTTGGTACCTGGGATCGAACTCGTGACCTTGTGCTTGCGAGGCAGGCAGTGGAACCACTGAGCTAAATCCCTGGCCCAAAAAATATATTTTATATAGAACATTCTCAGAAGGTATTTATTAGCATAATTTTAGAATTCAGGAGAAGGGAAGATCTAGAAATTTATGAAATATCCCAATAAAAGATTGAGTTCAGAAGGAAAGTGGAGCCATTGATTACAATGAGATTTTAACTTTTTATCCCTGAATTTCACATGTTCTAGACAGAGACCAAACTCATTACTCCCAGAGTTAACTGAATGTTTTTCTGGATGTATTTCCATTATTTTTGTACTACAGTGAATGGAAAAACATGAGACTAAATTCTAGCTAAACTCCAGAGTTCTTGTCCTCTTAAAGTTTTATTCTTGTTGGGTAAGCAGTCTGATTGGTAAAACACTTTAATAAATTGGCAGAAGTTTTACTTGGAGAAAAACAAGATCTTCAGATGCATCTAGGACCTTGTTGCTGTCCACGTTTTCAGTTCAGAATATTTTATAATGTACTTGCTGTGAGGGAGTTCATGAATTGTCCACCTTTCAAATATTTTCATACTGTGAGTTTAGATGTGAAAGTGTTAATGTGTATGACTAGATACCACACAGGAAATATAAATATTTGGGAACAGTAATATCAGTTGGCAGAAAGTAAGTTACATTCTGGTTTCATAAACTCTACATTTATTGAATTATTGACATGTTTTGCACTTTGGTAGGGGGATTCATTGCCATTTACATTGTTTAGTTTACATTGCTATTTTAATAGATGTATTTTAGTTTTTCATAGTAATAGTGGGCATTTTGAAGTAGATTTTTAAAAGAAAATCATTGTTTTTCATAGAGCATCGTAGTAGTTAAAATCAAGTAGTGGCCTACAGCTCAGAAAAAGCTATTCTGCATTTACTTTTGTGAATAACTAGGTTTAATGATTGGATAGGGGATGATTTGTAGCATTTATCTGCACAGTAGCAATTAAAGTAATCCTTGGTGTTTTTTCCCTCACATAAGAGATTATGTGAATAAATTTTGCTGTTTTGTTGCAATTATTTTGAATTTACATTAACAAAAAAATTGAAAGTTCTGTCTCCCCCTCACTTAAAATGGCAAGACTTTTAAACTTTGTCGTATGTCTGATATATTATTCAGCTGATTCCTTTCAAGATGAATTGCATTCTTTTTCTATTTGATATAATTAAAATATAAAGATGAATACAAATTATACATCTGAAGCAATTTTTCTATATCATTAAGTGTTACAAATTTCAGCTAGTAACCAGACTTTCAGACAAGAAAGGATACCGAGTTTGAGCCTTGGTTTAGTAGTAGTCTGACCTTGGTCTTTTTGAGCCTCAGTTTCCTCATCTATAAAGTGGGGTTTTATGTATTCAGCAGCTGGTTATTGAACACAGATCTTTGTGGCCAGCAATATTCTAGGGACCCAGAATCAGTGGACAGTAAGGCCAGGTCTTTGCAGTCACGGAGCTTGTGTTCCATTGGAAATATTAACTCCCTGGTGGACCTGATAATAGTTCACTTCCTGTCATTCACCTTCCTGTTCTCAGCCTCATTTGTCTTATCTGTGATCCCTACTGGCTTATTGTGAGGATGTTTTATTATCTTCATGGCTATAAGAATGTTACATGTTATTACTATGACAAAAAAAGAACTTGGCATGGTGCCTTGGGATTATATATGTTTCTTTTCTGTCATTTTTTAAAATTACTTGAGTACAAAATTATTGTTTTAAAAAATTATTGTTTTAAATGAGGATCAATCATAGTTTATGTGAAACTACCCATTCCATGCTCAATTAACAGTTCTTCATTATAGTATTTTGTTTCCTTATTGTCTGTGTAGCTAGCTGTCACTCTTCTAGATTAAAAACTCTGCAGAGGAGATCAGGAGCTAGTTTAATCTTAATCATTTTTTTTACTCCCTAACAGTGTTTTACATGTGACATGTACAAGCTAAGATTTTCTGGAATGATATCTATTTAAGTTTGCAGCTTTCTTTTCTTTTCTTTTTTTTTCTTTTTTTCTTTTTGGTATCGAGGCTAGAACTCAGGTCCCTGCGCTTGTGAGGAAGGCACCGGAACCACTGAGCTAAATCCCTGGCCCTGCAGCTTTCAATAAAAAGGATTTGCTAAGTAAAAAAAAAAATCAAAATTATATACACATAACCACACATGGATTGTGACTAGCAAACATTTGGAAAGAATATAAATGTCCATTGGTGGGAGTTGACAAAATAAGCTACATTGCATCTATGCACTGTGGCTCTGTTAGAAATGACAATGTGGACATGTGTTTATTGCCCTAAAGGAAATCCAGTCTATCAACAGTTGAATAAAGTTAAGCTGCAAACATATGTGGATTGTCTTATTTTTTTGTTGGCTACCTAACTTGAGTACTTAGAGTTAAATATATGTGAAAACCGCACAGTGATTGTTTACTTCCGTGGATATTTAAGTGATTTTTACTTTGTTTACCTTTTTTCATGAGCTGAACAGACATTAATTAAATGCAGACATTAATTAAATTAGATTCTTATAAAACCCCAAGCAAAGCAATATGGTTGGAAGGTAAATGCGTAAAATAGAACTGAATAGTTTCACAAGGTAAAGATGCTTTGGTTTACAAGTATTATTGCCTCCCTGTGTTTGTTATGCTGTCCATCACTATAAGTGAGATATAATGGGTGATAGGTAAGGCATTTAATCAGAAAAATCCAATATGCTCTAAATTCTAGCAGTATTTTAGCAGAATCATATTATTTCAAGCATTTGCTCCAGTTATTGTAAATGCGGAAAATTTTACTGGTTCTGTTTTAAAGATGATGAAATGGATTTTCATCAAGGCCAAGAAGTGGTAGAATTTGTCCAGATTTTCTCTGGCAATGGAGCCAAAGAATGTTTAATGTAAACTCACATACAGAGCTATTATTGGACAGACCCCTGAAGCATAAACTTGTGGAAACATTTTCAGGATCATAATGACTGCTGAATGCACAACCATCCTATGAGCCTGCTTTAGCAGCCTTCAGTGCAGCCATGAGCACGGGAAGGGTCTCGGAGCACACGGGGCGAGTGCAGTTCTGTTAGGGATGAAAGGGGCAAGTGGATAAACTCCAGCCCCAGGCATAGGACTGTCATGGCCACCCGGAACCATGAAACATGTAACCACTCTCATACCTGGCTCCACAGCTTTTAAAGAGCAACTTCCTCTCTTATTTGTAGCCACACACCTATGAAGAGACACTTCTCCCTCTTCTGCAGTCCATCTGGGAAAAGCATGATACCTGCTTGATTGCTGGTTATGGGTTTTTCCAGAAGCAGCTAATGGTTCTCTCCCAGCTCTCCGGCCAGTGCGTCCTTTGTAGGAGTCTCTGAGTCCAGAAGATGGATCTTCCAGAGGTGCTCTGCTCTTCAGGGCAAAGACTGCCTCCCTCTGCTGCACAGTTCCGGGACCCCTTGTGGCATTTATTAGCTACGCATGATGATGTGTTCTCCAGGTCTATCTTTTTTTTTTTTCATGAGTATAGATGAGTTATTTTGTAGATTTACCCTCTGTTTGGGCTTGACTGGTGTCTCCTGCATTTTTGGCAGGAATACCATAAAGGGGATTGTGTGTTCTTGGTGTAGTACGTCAGGAAACACGTGGCTTCCATTCGGTCCTTCCTAGTGAGATGCTTTGAACCCTTAGTTCTAAGTTGGTGCTTGCTGGGTTGAGTCTTTCCCTATTATAGTTGATAAATATTTTTCAACGTGGGGATGTAGCCCAGTGGTAGAGTGTGGCCTTAGCATCCATGAGACACTCGGATTGATCCCCAGCACCTGAAAATTTTCTTGTGGAAAAATACTTTGGAACTGTAAATGACCTGTTTGTTTGTTTGTTTGTTTGTTTGTTTTTTGAGACAGTCTCGCTATGTAGTTCAGGCTGTCCTTGAACTCACTATGTAGCCTAGGCTGACCTCGATCTCGCAGTGATCCTCCTGTATCGGCCTCTCAAGTAGAATGTGCTTGTTTATTTTATTTATTTATTTATTTATTTATTTTTAGCACTGGGGATCAAACTCAGGACCTTGCGCTTGTGAGGCAGGCAGTGGAACCACTGAGCTAAATCCCCGGCCCTGTGCTTGTGTATACTTTATAGATCTACTTTACATGTTATTAATGCCTAATCGTTAATCATTATGGCACTGCCTCAGGTGTATAAGGTGTAGGGACATCAAACTATCATAATACAATTATATAACAGTCACATAAACAGAAACCTGAAAATTGCGTCATTGTGAACAACTCTAGTTTGGAGGTCATCAGTATAAGGTGTCTTTTTCAATATTGTGTCTTTTTAAAAAGACCCATACTCGGGCTAGGGATTTAGCTCAGTGGTTCTGCTGCCTGCCTTGCAAGCAAGTGCAAGGACCTAAGTTCGATCCCCGGTACCAAAAAAAAAAAAAAAAAAAAAAGATTTATACTCTTGGGAAAACATAAATGTATTTAATATACCATGAGGTTAGCAATAATTAGTATCACAGCTATGTAGAAATCTTTACATATATTTACTTAGTTTTTGCTCTTAAGGCAAAATGTAGATTCTTTTAGTAGGTTCATGTAGAATTCTTGTCAATTCTGTATTGACAAGATTAAAGGACATATTTAGAACTCTTACAAATTTAGGAAACAGTATTAATGACCACACATAGACTTATTACCCAAAACAAGTGTATCTCATTGTATAATAAGAAAATGCTTATTTAATCAAAGCTAATAGATGTAGGTCAAGCTTTTAGTGGCAGAACCAATAACCATTGTTTAACTTTTAGATATATATCATATAAATAGAGCACTTACTTGTTACTTTGCATGTACTAAACTTTTGTAGTCCTAACTCCATACAAACTTTAAAGCTTAAACCCACAGTATTTTTTTCTTATGTATCTATAGTGTCATATATAGTCATAAACTACAATAATAACTATTTAACCAATCATAAACTGATTATTGAAAACATTTTACAGGCCAACACTTAAATAATTTTTAACCCTTAAAACAATTTTTTAGCAACCAAAAGCCTAACAATGAAAGACACAAGGAGCTATCATAGTAAAATATAGAACCTTTGGGTTTTTTTTTTTTTGGTACCGGGGATGGAACTCAGGACCTTGCGTTTGCAAGGCAGGCAACGGCACCACTGAGCTAAATTCCTGGCCCTAGAACCTTTGCTTTTTAATCTATTTTTTAAAATTTAAGCAAGAGCATCCTAATCAGAAAACCCTACTCCTGGCTGTCATGGTTCTTCACAACAACCCGCCCTGTGTGCTCCAAGGGTTCTCTTATCTTGTTTTTTCCTGTTTTACTCAGCCCAAGCTCGCTCAGCAGAGCCAGTTTCTTCCCCACTCTTCTTACTTTTACGCGTTATCAAACTTTGTCACAAGGATGTCTCTTTTCTACATCCTATTTGGGTCTCCAAGAAAGATGTCACAGGTTGGGTCTGAGGGTATCCCAGGCTGAAATGTTTTTTATCTTTTTTTTTTTTTTTTTGGTACCAGGGATCGAACTTGGGATCTTGCATTAGAGAGTCAGGCAGAGGAACCACTGAGCTAAATCCCTGGCCCCAGGCTGAAATGTTTTTATGAGCCTTTCTGTTGGATAGCATACTGCAGCAGCATTCACTGTAGTTTTAAATACATTTCATGAAGACACTCATGAAAGAGGATTTCTAGAACTGCTGCAGAAAGTGACTAGAATGATGAGATAAGTACGTTCAAAGAGAGGATTTGGGGGAGGTTTCATGGCAATGTGACTTTTCCTGTAATCAATTTAAAAATTTAAACGTTCACTATATTTTGATCATACCTCATATTAGATTTGACTGCTACCTTTTTTTTTTACTCATTTTTATGTGGTATTGGTTTAGTTGGCCTCTCTAAATCCACAGAGTCTCTCCTGTCTGTGTATAGTATGTAAGATTATCACACCTTGCTGTATGAGATCTCATTCTCTTTCCTCACTTTTATTTGGAGTTTCTCTCGTTTGTCTTTCTGTTGTGCCTGTCCTCATCAGTCTGGGTCTTGTTTCCAGCAGGTTCTGCTCAGCACATCTTCCTGGAAGAGAGCATGAGTTAGCTCTGCGAATCCATGGTGACCAGAGTATGTGCTCTGTGGTGACCAGGGTGGGCCTGTGCCTGTTCACAAGCTCTTCTCGGTCCTGCCCAAGGGTCCCCGCTGGGTGTTGTGGGGTTTTTCTGCTCTGTGGGCTGTCAAATTCCCTTTACTATCTTCTGCTGCTTGTCACGCAGATGCTGGTACCACACAGGCCATATATTCTTGTGTTTGGGGATTTTATATGTGAAGTTTTGATGTTGCTACTTACTTTAGCTTTGTGAGGGAATTTGGAGAGATTTAAAACTTAAGCTGCTATCACAGAATTCACAGAGCATTTTTCAAGTTTAAATACTGTGAATACCATGCTGGCTTCCATTGCAATTGCATTAAATTTGGACTAACAGCTAAAAGTTGACTATATACATTTCTCCTGTTACATTTCTCCTGTTCATAGCTAACAGATTGCTTTCTGTATCATCTACAGCTAAATTGCTATAAAAACTAAATTTCCTCTGTCTTTGATGGCCTCTTAAATCCATTAGCCAGAGAAAATGTGTGGTAGAAAGAAGTTTATATAAATAATAAATATCTGCATGTTTGCAAATTTGTCAGGAGCCCTGTTGACATTTTAAAAATATGTCTAAAATAGCTTTATTGAGATGTAATTCACATGCCGTACAATTCTTTCTTCATTTTTAAGTGCTGGGAATTGGGTCAGAGCCTTTTACATGCCAGCCAAGCACTGTACCATTGAGATACCTCTCTAGCCCTGGTTCTCTTGTTTAAAGTATGTGATTAAGTAGTGTTTTAGTACATTCACAGAATCCCGCAGCAATCTTGACAATGTTATGGCAGTTCTTCTCTGTATCCTGCCTCTCTTCTCTCTAGTTACACCCTCTCTGTCCCTGTACCCCCGCCCTTGACAACAGCTAATCCTGCTAACTAGATTTCCCTTGTCATTCTGGACCAGTTACCTTTCTGTTTACATGACCCTGTTTCATGTGAACAGAATCATGTAGAATAGGGCCCAGGGATTTAGCTCAGTGGTTCCACTGCCTGCCTGGCAAGCGGAAGGTTCTGAGTTGAATCCCCAGTACCAAAAAAAAAAAAAAAAAATCATGTAGAATATAGTCTTTTGTGACTAGCTTCTTTTACTTGGGATAATTGGTTCATCCATGTTTGGCCTATATCACTATTTGGTTTCTTTTTATTTTTAAATTTATTTTTTAATTAAATTTTGAATTTGTCTTATTTATTTTTCAATAATATTCTGTGGTTTGCATAATTCACATTGTATTTATCTGTTAATTAGCTGGTGGGTATTTGTTTCCTTTTTTGTCATCATGAATAATGTAGCTTTTAATGCTCATGAATCACTTTTATTTTTCCCCTCCGGTACTGGGGATCAAACTCAGGACAGGTGTGGCTCCACTGAGCTACCTCCCCAGCAATGAATCGGTTTTTATATGTTCATTTGTCTTGGATATTTACCCAGGAATGAGATTGTTGATTATGTAATGACTACATGTTAAATCTTTTTAAGTAACTGCCAGATAATTTTCCAAAGCAGAGGTCCATTTCCCATTCCCACAGGCAGCCTGTCAGGGCCCCGGTTTCTCTGTGTGCTGCCAACCCTTTTATTGACCATCTTTTTGATTACAGCCATGCTGATGGGTATGAAGTGGTGTTTTATGGTTTAGATTTTCACTTCAGATACTCAGCAACTATTTCATGTGCTTGTTAGCCGTTTGTTCTTCTCTCTCAGAGAATGTTTGTTTAGATTCTTTGCCCATGTTTGTTCGTGTTGTTTTTACTTTCTTTTTCAGACAGGAAGAGATAGGGAGAGGGTCTTGTTATGGTGCCCAAGCTGCCCTCCAACTCCTGGGTTCAAATGATCCTCCTGCTTTAGCCTCCTTTGTAGCTAGGAGTATGGTGTGCTTGGCTCTTTGTCCAAGTTTTAAAACTGGATTTTTATTCTCTGTTATTTAAATTATGAGAGTTATACATTGTGGATACATTTCTTTCACCAGATGCATAATATATTTTCTTTCATTCTGTGGATTGTATTTTCAGTCTATTACTGATAACTTCTAAAGTGCAAAAGTTTTAATTTTGAAGTCAACTTTCTCTACTTTATTTCTTTGTATTTTCATTGTCATGTTTAAGTTTCTGCCAAATCAAGGTCAATAAGATTTACTCTTTGTCTTTTCTTCTTATCTGTTTTTCTTTTTTTTTTGGTACCAAGGATCGAACTTGGGTCCTTCCGCTTGCGAGGCAGGTGGTGGAACCACTGAGCTAAATCCCTGGCCCTTGTCTTTTCTTCTTAGAGTGTTATACTTTTAGCTCTTTATTTCAGTGTATGCTTCATTTTGAGTTAATTTTTGAATATCGTGTGATGAGGGGCATGGATGCTTTTGCATGTGGCTCTTTAGTTGACTTACAAGTTCCGAGATACGGTATTATCTTTTTCTTTTTTTATTTTAAAGACAGTCTTACTATGTAGTCTAGGCTGGCCTTGAACTCACTATGTGGTCCAAGCTGGCCTTCAACTTGAGGCAGTCCTTCTGCCTCAGCCTTCTGAATGCTGGAATTACAGGTGTGTGCCACTGTGCCTGGCCATTTTTATTCAATTCTGAGATTTTTGATACATGAGTTGTCTAGATTGGTATTTTTCAACTCACTTGAGCTTGTTTTGTAGTTGCATTTTTATAATCGATTTCTCACTTGAAAGTAGTACTATGCTCATAGAGTGCAGTGTATATTACATAAATTCTGTGAAGTTAAAGATGGTAGCTTTGTGATCTAGATGTAATGTCCTTTTTCACTTCTTATGCGCCTATAAAAGATGAATACTCACCAGTTGGATGTAATAATATGTCTGTTAGATCAGGGTTGATAAATTAGATGTTTATGTCATCTATATCCTCATTAAGATTATTTTAAAATCTCTCGTGTTAATTGCTGATTGCAGTGTTTTAAAACCTCCTACCAAAGCCAAGCACGATGGTGCATGCTTGTTATCCCATCTGTAGAGAAGGCTGAGGCAGGCGGATCACCTGAGGCTAGGAGTTCATGGTTAGCCTAGACAACATAAGGAGACCTCATGTCAAAAACAGAAACAAAATAAACAGAAATACTACCAAGTTAGTGAACTACTTGTTTTCCCTTTTTAGTTCTGTTCTTTTTTTTTTTTTTGGTACCGGGGATTGAACTCGGGACCTTGCGCTTTCGAGGCAGGCGGCGGAATCACTGAGCTAAATCCCCGACCCTCTGTTCACTTTTTTATGTTTTAATTTTTAATATTGAAAGTTTTAAGCATACACCAAAGGAAAGAAGACAGCACAGTGCTTGCCGCCTGCCCACCTGTGACTGCCGTGAGTGTATACAGCCAGCTTATTTCCGCCCTTCCCTCTCCGGGTTGTTACAGGTCAGACACTGTTGTCCTGGTCCCTGTCTGCCTGTGTGGTTAGAATGAGCCTGTCGGCAGCATGTCTCTGTGTCCTCTGGGAGGAGTCTTCCACTGAGCACTTACATCTGCTTGAAAATGCTTTTATCTCGGGTACTTTCTGGAAAATTCATGCAGAATGCAGCGTGACAGTTACGTTTTTCTGACATTCTCATTGCCCATGTTTCAGTGTCTTTTGGCTCCAGCTGTTGCCATGAGAAACAAGAAGTTATCATTCTGTTTCTTGTGGGTAGTCTCATGGGCTACTTTAAAGACTATCTCATTTTCTTTGGTCTTCTGCAGTTTCACTGTGATATGACCAGTAAAAGTATGTTATAAGTCATTGGATGATAGTCATTTTGAGCATTTTGAGGGTTGTATTTTCTTTTTTTTTTTTTTTTTTGAGACAGGGTCTCACTTTGTAGTGCAGGCTGGCCTTGAACTCACTATGTGACCCAGGCTGGCCTCAAACTCACAGCAGTCCTCCTGCCTCAGCCTCCCGAGTGCTGGGGTTACAGGTGTCCCACACCATGCTCAGCTTACAGTTATTTTAAACTTTGCACTTTCTCCTCCAAACTAGCAATTAAATAAATAGCTGGGTACATAAGGGAATGCTTGCTACTTGCAAAAAGCCCCTGCTAGATCAAGATCTTAAGTGTGTCCCTTCATGTGAAGAGACAAGTATCCTTCTCTTTCCGCAGCACTGTTGGAAGTGATCATGAAAAATGGAAGCACTGCTGGAAACAGCCCACACTGCCGGAAGTCCACGAGTGGCGGGGATCAGAGCAAGGCCAGCTGCACTAAGGACAGCATACCCGGAAGTGCAGAGAGTGGGAAGGGCTACACCCGCGACCAGGTGGAGGGTGTTCTCAGGTAGGATCTGCATTAGAGTGGGTTCTGGGGGAATTCTGGATGTTACAGGGTTGGGAAAAGTGTTTGAAGTAAGACACATAAGGAGGAATTAACCCTGGATGTTTTCAATTTTATTTTATGTATTTATTTTTGCAGAACTGGGGTTTGAACCCAGGGTCCTTTGAACCAAGCTGTATCCCCAGCTCTTTTCATTTTTTTATTTTGAGACAGAGTCTGAGTTGCTAAGTTCCCCAGGCTGAAATTGAACATGGTCTCCTCAGGTGTTTACCACCAAGCCAGGGTTGTGTCTTTGTTAGGTCTTTGTTAGTATTGAGTGTGTGTGTGTGCACGCGTGTGCTCATGTGTGGACAGTGCACATGAGTGTCTGTGTGTGTTTCTCCAATGCCCAGAGGTCCCGGCGTTACGTGGGGACACGGCCAAGATAGCAGAGTGAAGGGTAGCGGTGGGGTAGGGGCACCATGTCTGTCCCCAGAGCTGGACTTCGAGGCCTCGCTCTTCATGTCTCTGAGGGGTGGGTGAGGGTTAAAGCTGGGAGGGCAGTGAAGTCCACGCTGCTTGCAGAGGGGAAGAGCACAGGAGTGGGAAGTTTGCTGAGTTAGGGTTGAGGGCCCAGCTGCATTTGGGATCATAGATTCCTTGCAGTGAGAACTCATTTAGGGAGGGGTCTGCAGAGCCCTGGGATGGGCACTGTCAGGAGCTGCAGCAGTACAGGGGCCCACCGGGGCACAGGGGTAGGGAAGGGGTGACTGCAGTAGGTAGAGGCGCACTCCTGCTGGGAGACCACACTGGAGGCCGACTCTGCTCAGTCCCTGAGGTGATTGCTGGTGACTGCTGGGTTCCCCTCCTCAGATGCTTCTCCGTCTTCCTTCCCTCCTGGGTCCTACGGGTGGAGATGTTCAGTTAGCCTCTCATGCTTTCCATATGTATACGTTTTTCTTCTTTATCTCTGGCCCCACACATAACCTCTCAAACCTCTTCTCCCTCCACCCTCCTTTCCCAGTATAAAAATAATGCCATCGAAACCTACTTTCTCATTTTTTCCTCCTTTTTTGTTTTTATTTTATGATATTTGATTTAATTTCCCCCCTTTCCCTTTTTTTCCTGGTTCCCAGACTATTTATCACTATCATTCTTTCATCTTCCTGGGTTGTTGAAAGAATTGAAAACCGAACAGGTTTTAATTAAGCGTTGATATGTGGTTGCTCCTCTGGATATTGCTGTTACTGGTGATTTTCCGTCCTCACAAGGCAGTGGTGGGGATGGAACCAGTGCCTCAAGTGGGTGGAGTAGCTGTCTGCACCTTGAGTCACATTAGAAGCCACTGCCACAGCAGAAGGAGGAACCACTTACTACCAAGCTCACTACCATAGTGCCAGTGCCTTCTGTCCACCTGACCTACAGTTTTCACAAAAGAATCGTGAGAAAGCAGGGCAACAAGAGGACTCCAGGGACTCATAACTCCCGAAAAGCTGAACACACAAGCTGTGAAATGAATGAGTTTCCAGACAAAGACCTGAGAAATCAAGAGCTAAAGTGAAGAGCTCAGAGAAAGACAGACAAGCAGGTGAGCGGAGCAGTTACTGAGGTGTGCAGTGAGGTCACAAAATAAGGTAAAAAGACACCAACCTTCTCAATTGATAAGGTGTTGGATGAGATTACAAAAGATACAAATAAGTAGCTGGATGATTTAACGAAGAAAGTACAGGATATGAGTGACCACTTCAATAAAGAATTAGAGATTGTGAAAAAGAAACAAGCAGCAATCCTGGAAATGAAAAACTCCACTGTACTCTGGAGGCTGAGGCAGGAGGATTACAGGTTCAAGCCCAGCCTGGGCAACTAAGCAACTTAGCAAGACCCTGTGTCAAAGCAATGAAAAACTCAAAAATGTTGGCTGTGGGTGTGATCAGTCATAAGGTAGGCTGTCAGGACTTGAGGATAAGGTTAATGTAGTAGATTCTTCACTCAGTGATACTCAGAAAACAGTAGGAGACAACCCGAAGATGATCTGTAAAATTCACTAATATTAAAATGCAAGCCAGACCCACTTCAGCACACTGTGACAGTCACAACAGTGATATGGAACAGTATTTTAGAGAGTGGTTTTCCAAACCAGCTGACCTCCACAGTGTGATTCTGCCTTGTCTCTCAGGAGCACACATAAAGTTGTGGAAACTGTGCTACTTCTGCTGGGTCCCTGAGGCTTAGATCCACCTTGGGGGCTCCATCACTGCCTTCCACAAGCTCTCCCTGCTGGTGGATGAGGTGGACACGCTCAGCAGAATGCTGTGGCAGCAGCACAGCGGCCCCCTGGAAGCCTGCTATGCAGAGCTGGACCAGAGCAGGATGTACTTCAGAGCCCAAGGCCCACACAGCACCTCAGGGACACCTGAGTTCCTCTCCTCTTCATTTCCATTTTCTCGTGTCGACAACCTATGCAGGCGAAGCATTTTAGGAACACCATTAAGCAGATTTTTAAGTGGGGCCAAAATATGAATATCTACTGAGACATTAGCAAATGAAGACTAAAATGTAGTGTTTTTGGAACATGTTAAAGGAAGCTGTAACTTCCCTCTGAATTGAAATTGCTAACCTAGGCATTTAAAACTTAATAATTTTATATATAAGAATAATAGTTGAAATTTGCACTAATATTTAAAACCCATTGAATCATACTACCTTCACAGGCAATTTAAGAAAAGTGTAATTTTGGTTTTTATGTCCTATTCCTGTCTTTACAGTTCTGGCTCATTTTAGGTGATGGCAAACGTTCCCCCTATTCTTATAACTGTGATCAAACTAATCAGGTTTTCTACATTTCTTCTGTCTCTGTCAATTTTTCCTACCACCTATTAAAGGTTACCCAGTGCCTGGTCAGAATAGCAATCAAAAGGAAAGAGCAGGAAGAAGAGCATTTTAGATTGCCTTGTGTGAGACCGTAGATCACTGTGGTTTGAAATCACGAGTTTGCTTTTAACTCCACAGGACTAACTTTAAAATGACATGCACTGTAACTTTAAAGCATTCGTTGTAGACAATATAATTAATCTTAGAAGTGCCTTTGACATTTAGATACTGAGTAACAGAAAAATATAATTTCACTTTTTAAAATTATACTCACCATATTGGATTTAGGATTTTCATTCCAAGCTTCATACTTATAGGCCGGGAGTCTTCAAAGCCACGTTTCTGTCACTGTGAGCATCACCAAGGACACAGTAGCTGGTGGGGTGCTGATCCAAGAGGCTCTGCAGGCTTTCAAGCAACAAGGCGCAGCCCTCAGACCACAGGGCTGCTCGGAGGCCTCTGGTTCCCATCACCATTTCCAGCCTGCTGAACTGCTGTGGGCACTTCTCCTTCAAGGTTACCAGTGAGGGCACAAGTCAGAGCCCTAGCTACAAGCCCCTCTTGTCTCAAAGTTCTCAATCCTTAGGAATGGGGAACATGGACTTACCTCAAAACACTGCCGCTTTGATAAGGAGAGAAGTGCTCCTCTCCACACCCTTTCCTGACTTTGACAGCAATATTAAGAGGAGACAAAAGCTCACACAGGTGTACTCCTGGTCTGAAATACCCTTGTTTTCAAACTGACCAGAAGCTGGCCAACTTTGCAAGGTGAAAGCTAAGCTCCCTGTGCAGTGACTCATATTTCATGCCATCCCTCTCCAAGTGCACACACATCCAATTATTTCACTGTTAAGTTTCTTAAACTGCCATCTTAAGAGCCTGAAATTTTTTGTAATGTCTCATTTCCTTTTCTAAAACACATTTTTTCAAGATAGCATATTTTGCCTTTAAATGAGCTGAGAATTATTTGCCTTTTTAAAGTTGTTTGATAATATCTCTGGATTAAACAGAAGTTCTTATACAGTGTCTTAGGAAATTCATCCTGTAGATAAACACAATGGTTTTGCCAACTCGTTGCCTAAAAAATAAGGGCTATCTTCAGTTCATAAAAATAGCTTTATTTCACTAAAGTTTTTTTTTGGTACCAGGGATCAAACTCAGGACCTTGTGCTTGCGAGGCAGGCAATGGAACCACTGAGCTAAATCCCCAGCCCTCTCACTAAAGTTTTTATAGTCCTTGATTGGAAACCAGCCTTGATTGCCTTAAAACACAGCATTTCCTGCCATTGAAAGTGTAAATCTCCTTTTATCATTAAGCTGCTTTTTTATTATCACAAATGTTTCTAAATTTAGTTTTTGGGTTCACCATTTCTCTAATATTCTTCCCTCTATTTCAGTCCCTTTTTATAACTTTTTCTGAATTTACAAGTTTAAAAAAGGTTAGGTACTGTTAATAATACTGTCTTAAAATAGAAAGTTGCATATTTTTGTATGATAAATGTAGTGAAATATAGATTTTTTTGTTGAATAGCTGTTACATAATGATCATTGTGCCACAGTTTATCGTGCATAATATGAAAAACAACTCTAACAGCCTTGTCCAGGCCACTGTGAAGCTGCTTGCTTCTCCTGCGAGCAGAGATGCGGTGATGTGAAGTGTCAGTGTGGCTGCTGCAGAAACCCAAGGAGCTCAACACCCACTTTCCCGCAGGCTCATGGACGGACGCCTGTGCTGATGAGGTCCAGGCAAAGGCCAGGCAGCATTGAACATAAAGCTGTAGTGTCTTACTGCTTACGATGGGAATCAACTGGAAAACCAAGTGTCTAACTTTATTTAAGAAAAGGATATTAATTAGTACTAACAAGAGGTCAAAACTGTTCAATAGAATTTGTATGCTATAGCAGTAACCTCAAGCAGAACTTGATTTTGAGAGAAAAGTAAAATCTTTGTGCCTAAAACTGATGACTTGAAGTAAAATGAGCAGGAGATGAGAGGTCTTGTTCAATGGAATGAATGTGAAGGAAATTTTGACTGCTAAATAAAATTTCCACAGGAAAAAAAAAAAGAAGATGATCTCTAAGTTCTCCTTGCTGACTCTGAAAGACCTAAGGATTAGGGTTAGGAAGAGGGAATCTAATGGCATAAAAATTTATTCATTGAAATCATTGCAGGAACATTTCTAAATCTAGGGAAATGAGATGGATACCCAGGTAAGTAAGGCATTTGGAATCTCAATTAGACAGAAGCAGAAGGGAGCTTCCCCAGGACACATCAAAGTCAAATGACAAAAATTCAGAACAAGGAGAGAGTGTCGAATGCTGTTACAAAAGAACATCAAATAACATATAAAGATAAACCTTTCAGAATAACAGATTTCTTATCACGAACTTTAAAGGCCAGGAGAGCTTGGAGTGAAGTTTTTTAAGCCCTAAAAGAAAATAATTGCCACTCCAGATTACTGTATCCTGCAGGATTATTCTTCAAAGTTGACAGAAATAAAGACCTTCCACAACAAAGAGAAACTAAAGAAATTCATGACCACCAAACCAGTATTGCAGAAAATACTCAGAGTCAGCAAGGACAACACCAACCAAGAACCCAAAGGAAAGAATACAACTAACTGAGAAAGAAGCTAAACTAAAGGAATCAGCTTGAAAAATAATAGGACAGGAATTAGTAAATACCTTTCAGTACTAAGTCTCCAAGTAAATGATCTTAACTCCCCAATCAAAAAACACAGACAGGCTGGGGATTTAGCTCAGTGGTTCCAGCACCTGCCTCATAAGCACAAGGTCCTGAGTTTGATCCCTGGTACAAAAAAAAAAAAAAAAGACACACACTGGTAGACTAGATCCTAGCTCGGGAAGGAAAACCCAACTATATGCTGCCTGCAAGAGACACACCTCATCACAAAGACTGAAAGTAAAAGAGGAGAAAGCAATACTCTGTGCAGCTGGGTCTGTAAGCAAGCAGGAGTAGCTGTCCTAATTTGTGACAAAGCTGACTTCGAATCAGAGCTAATCAGAAGAGACAAAGAAGGTTACTACATACTAGTGAAAGGAACAGTCCACCAGGAAGCAGCAACAATTGTAGATACATATGCACTGAATGTGAACCCCCCGCCCAGTTTCACAAAACAAAAAGTACAGAGAGATACCAGTACAGTCATAGTGGAGGGCTTTAATAATCTATTGTCACAAATTGACTGTTGAGCCAGACCAAAAAAAAAAATCAACAAAGAAACACCAGAGTTGAACCACACCAATGAACAGAATTTAACAGGTATCTTTAAAGTATTTCCTTCTACAGTGGCAGAATACATATTCTTCTCAGTAGCCCCTGGAACTTGCTTTGAAATCGTATGTTAGGCCATAAAGCATATCTGAATAAACACAGAAGAACTGAAATTATCTCTTGCGTCCTGTCAGATTGTAACAGAATGAAAGTAGAGATCAACAGCAAAAGAAACCAGAAACTACACACACATATTGAGATTGAATAATTCATTCTTCGTGCTTTGCCTCTAGCCCTGCCGTTATTCTTTTCCTCTTGTCAAATAATAATCACTCTTCTACTTCTGTGCCTATTTAGGGTTTTGGATTTCACATATTAGGGAAGATGTGTAATACTTGTCTTTTTGAATCTGGCTCCCTAACCCATTTTCCCGTAGGTGATATAATTTTGTTCTTTGTGGATGAACAGTGCTCCCTTGTGTATATAGTGACTTGGTGATTCTCTCCTGTCCTGCAGTCTTGGCACTGTGACCATGAAGTGATGTGCTCACGTTCTGTGTAGTCTGTTTGGGGTTCCAGGTACATTCTGAACCAGGATGTCTGTATCTTTCCAAAAATTTCCAAAAAATTTTCCAAGGTTTTTAGTCATTAATTCCTAAGATCAGTCACTTAACTATATTTCAGTGTTCCTGGATATTCTGTTCATAATTTCTTAGAGAATGTGTTTTTTCAATAAGGACTGGTGAAATATCAGGTATAGATATATAAAGCTAGTAAAATTAAAAGGCATACTTTAAAAATTTATTATAAAAGTGTTCATAGATACATAAAATTAAAGAACTCTATGAGGACACCCCCCCACGTGTCCCCATATTTGGCTTCAGCCAATAACAACATTCAACTAGTCTTGTTTCTGTTCTCTCTGCCATCATCATACATACACGCACTCCATGCAGTCCACCCTACTCTGAGGTGTTTTGAAGCAATGCTGGGTGTAATGGCAAATGCCTGTAATTTGACACTAGGGAGGCAGAGGCAAGAGAATCACTGATTTCAAGGATAGCCTAGACTACCTGAAATCCCAGCCTGAAATCCCTAGCAAGACCCTATCTCAAAAAAAAAAATTTTTTTTATTTTGAAACAAATACAACATTTTACCTAATATGCAGTGTTTGGATTTTTCTAGTTTTCTCAAAAAAAGTTACTGTATTAGGGACTAAATTACATCAAAACATTTCATTCGGTTGATACTTCCTGTGCTTCTTTTATTATATAACAAGTTTCCCTACTCCTTTTTTTCCCTGATACATTGTTGTAGAAAATGGGTCATTTGGTAGAATTTTTGTTACACTAAATTTGGTTGTTTTCATCCTCATTCTACCCATCCTGTTTTATCATGTGTATTTCTTATAAACTTACAATAAAATCTAGATCTTTCACTGGAAAAATATCAGTAGGAGACCTGTGTTAGAGATTGATTCCCTGAGTCAATAATTTTACTGTGTCTTTTTATTAAATACAATATTTTTTCTTCTAGGGACTAATTATGATTAGAATATTCTTTCAAGATAATCCTTAAGTTATTCACAATCCCTAAAGGTCATTGGCTTCTAGAAGAGTTGCCTCGCTGACTTGCGGAATACCCATTCCATTTGCCCTTGCAAAGTATTGCTCTAAATAGTGAGAGAGCAGATCAGCAGCAGATACTTGCTGCTGTATGTTTTTGTTTTTTTACCTGTACACAGGGGACTTTTCTTAAGACAGCATGGTATCTTGTGGGTGAGCAGGATTATGCAAACAAGCTGCAAAGTGACAGTTTGGCTCCATGGGAGAGGCCATGCAACCATGCCGCATCCATTGCATAAGTAGGAGCCTGCTTGCAGGAAGCTGGAGGCATTGTGTAACTTTGAAAACTGATATTCTGTGAAAATGAGCTCCATTTGTTGTCTTTGAGTTGGAATGTATTAAAAAATAATTGAAGAATGTGTTGTCGTAGATCTTACTTGAAGAAGTTTCTACTATGTCACTGAAAAAAGGCCATCTCATATTTTAGGAATACAAAGATCAGCATGATCTTTAACTGGGCTGTTACTATATTTATTATCTAGGAGCATTCCGGAGACCACTGGTAACTTGTTTGAATTGGGAGGATTTGAATTGGAGATCTGATGTAAGCTCCAGATCTTTCTTTTTCAGAGTCTCACTGGTTGTGTAGCCTTGCTTGAGCAGGTCAGCCTTGAAGTTACCAGCCTGCCCAGCCTCCTAAGTAGGTGGCTCCACTTCTTTAAATAAAGGGACGATAAATCATTTTGCTAAATGTAAAAATCCTTTGTCTCAGAACTGTTTCCCAGCACACCAGTTAACTTTAGCCTTTAAATAACCAGCAGTAGCGCATGCAGAGAAGAAAATGGGAAGGCGCCTGTGCTTTTGTGCCCATGAGAGGACGCCACCAGGTCTGGACAGGACATGCTGTCCCATACTGAGTTCCAGATGTGTCTTTTTCGCCGTGCTCTACAACATCCGTCTCTGTACTGGGTTTCCCTGGCTGCCTGATTCTTTGTTATAAAGACAGGAGGTTCTGCCCGAGCTCGAGGGGCTATCTGTTGATGGCCTTCTTGCTGGCAGAGCCCCATGGCAGTGCAGGGCATCATGCGTCAAGAGGCAGGGAGAAATCTTAAGATTCCTCAGTAAGGCTGACGAAGCCTTGACTCTTCAAGGAAGGAGCAGCCTGTACAGTGTGTGACAGTTGTCTGTGGCTGGTGCCACGGAGTATGATGGGCGGCTGTGGGTTAAGTTAGAGATGTGTATAGCGATTTCTCATTCACAAGTGGACACTTAGGGGAATGAATGTGTCTGAGCATTACTTGAAATACGTAGTCTTTAGCTTGTCCATGAGTGGTGATGACTTTATAGCTGTCTGCTGGCTTTTCAAGAATTTTGCCTGTAAGATGTCATGAAAACCTCAGAGCAGAGAACACATGGCAGAGGCTGGATGCATCTAAGAATTAGTGAAGCAATTCTTTTTCCTGTCTAGTCTTTCTTCACTCTGGCAATTCTTAGCATTCTGATGTAACCTAGAGCATTGAGGATTCTGGTCTGCCTTCCTCGTATTATCTAGTAACCCTCTTCTAAGCCGCTAGTCTTTTGTGCTTAGGAAATATCAGTAAACCACTTTTAGAGGCTTAAGGTGGAATAGTAATATCTATACATTCAAGTAAAGTAGTAATGGCTTTAGGATTGTTCAGTGTTTACTTTATCACTACTTTTCTTTGTTTTCTTTTTTTTTTTTTTTGGTACGGGGGATCGAACTCGGGTCCTTGCACTTGCACAGCAGGCGGCGAAACCACTGAACTAAATCCCTGGCAATCACTAATTTTCTGCATTCAGATAATGTCTCTATTCTTACCTCTGTTCCTTATCTCATAGTCTGTATTTATTTCCTTTCTATTTCAAATTGATTTTGGTGCCACTGTACTTTCATCATAGCGCTCATCACCTTTGGTCTGAGCATGTCTCACCACTTCTCCCCTCAGGTTGAAACCGTCACCTGTCCATCTGCTTACCCAACACACATGAACACACATGGTAAACAACACACACGCTTGCCTTCAGGAAGCCTCCAATCTAGAGGAGCACTCAGACAAGTAAACAGACCATCCATAAGGGCTGAGGCTTATGTTTAGAGGGCTTCGGAAGTGTACAAGAGGGGCTTTGGGTTTGGAGGAAAGAGGAGCTAAGCTGAGGTCTAAAGAAGTTGTAGCAGGCAGCGAGGCAGACAAAGAACATCCGGACGCCAGGAGCATTTGCACACACCTCCCAGGGAGGGTTCTGCATCTGTCCGATTATAGGAAGGGAAAGGAGAGGGAGAGGACGGCTGCTGCAGTCTGAAGGCTCCTTGTCAAGTTCTGAGACAGCAAGATGCTCAGATCGGATAAGCAGAGGTTTGCATCCTTACTTCGAGACTTCGCTGGTTACCATGTTTAAAATAGCAGCTCAATTCCCAGTTCTCTCCTCTATTCCCCTTTGCCACTTTTTCTTTGAGTATCACTGAAAGCTGTATTTCATGTTTTACATATGTATTTGTTTTTGGCTTGTCCCTCTCCCTGTTGTAAATTTAATGTAATTAGAGGTTTTTTTACTTTGTATTCACCATTGTAGGATCTAAAACAGCCCCTAGTAGAAGATAGACAGTCAGTAAACTATTGTTGAAGAAATAAGTGCTGATTTCCCTTTGTTATTTGTCATGTGACCTTGGGCAATTTATGTAACCATTTAAAGCCTTGATTTCCTTGTTGGTCAAATAGCAGTAAAACCTACCCAATGAGGAGTGAATGAGTGCTTTATATAAAATAAAGTTCTATCATTCTTTATGTTGAATCTTTGTGGCCAGATACTGTTTGGAATTTGGAATTCCTCATCTTTAGAAAGCTAGTACTATTAGACACGATCGGCATTATCTTAGCAGATCTGCTAAGTGCAGCCAATTTACATAGCAAGTTACACAGGCAGCAAACAGTAACCAAGTGTTAGCATTTTGGCCGAAAAACAAACAAATACACAAATGAATTAAATGAAGACTGTAATAGCTTTATTTGCTTTCAGCCCAGATTTTACCTTTAGAAGCTCAAGTTGGCTTTTAGAATAACTCATTTTTCAGCTTTGTGGATCCGAGCGTGGTGTGGGCCTGTGAGGCTGTGCCTGGTGCATAGCAGGTGGTCACCACACCGTTGTCCCTGGTACTTCATTCTCCTTCCGTCACCTTGTCTCTAAACACAGGGGAGAGGCTCTGAAGGTGAGGATTTCTGTTCTGTTCACTGATCTGTTTTAAGTGCTAGAAGAACACGGGGCCATAGCTGGTGTTCACTGTTTTTGACTGAATAAAGGAAGTGTCATGTTGAAATGAAACAGCCTTGTGTTAATATTTGTAAGTACCTAAAGTAGGAAAAAATTCAATTTTAATTATTATTAGTTTTAACTCAGCATGGTGGGAACACATCTGTAATCCCAGAACTCTGGAGACTGAGGCAGGAGGCTTAAAAGTTTGAGTCTATTCTGCAGCCTACCTTGCAAGCGCAAGGACCTGAGTTCGATCCCCAGTACCAAAAAAAAAAAGTTTGAGTCCAGCCTGGGCAATGTAGTGAGATCCTGTCTCAGCATTTAAAAATATTAAAATAAAAGGGCTGGGAATAAAGCTCAGTGCAAAGGCTCTGTGTTCAATCCCCAGTCCTTGGGGGGGGAGAAAAACAAACTAATTTTTAAAAGAAGATGGTATAATAAATTTGCTGCTGTAATTGTAAGAAAAATCTGTAGATTTCTGCAGTCTTATATAATACTTTCTCTCTTTCCTTCTAGTTCGTATAACAAATAATGAATGGTTCCATCATGAAAGGAGAGCCAAGGCTCATTGACTCCAAAAATATTTCCTGAGAATCTGTCGTGTAGCAAGCACTGTGATAGTTAATAGGTTGAGTGGTTAAAAAGAAAACTGTCAGATTATTTCACCTATTTCCACTCTTGTTATCAGTGTACCAACCCACATTCACTACTAAAATCACAAAGTACAGTGCTGTAAAGTAGTGCCGAGACTGCCATGTCCCCCACTGCCACCCCCAGAGGCTCCTGCATGTTACTCAGGGACACCCTACACCCACAGCCCCTACGCCATGGCTTCGGTGACGCCAGGGTACTAGGCTGTGGCAGAATGTTGGCAACTCAAAGCACTCACTCTTCTCTGCTCCATTCGGAGTAGTTTTCTATCCCTAATATACTTTAAACCCCACAGGCTTCAATCTGTTTCATCTTTAAAGTACAAATGGAGATTGAGTTTAACAAACGTCTTTGGGTCCTGTATTATATTTTATTATATTTTACTTATAAAGAACCTGGGGTCTTTCAAAGAATGACTCAGATAAATCCTCATTCACTTAATGGTTCTAAGTTAACTTATCTTGACATTTAAACCATTGGATATTGTAATTGTGCTACATACACTTGACTATTGCTTTGATACTTAGTTGGATCAACATTATATAAGAATACATTCTTGAAATGTATCTTCATTAGCTGTGATATGCTCTTGAGAAATTTTTGAAATTTTTAACCACTTGAGTTCTATAATATTGTTCTCATCCCCCCATGTGCGTTATAGTGAATGTGCTCTCCTTAATCTGCAGTTATCAAGAGCTTTGCTTAACTCCTCGGTAGTTGTGATAATTTGTTCGAAGGACATTTCTCATTGCTTCTTAGATAGGAAAAGGCTGGAAGAGTAGTCTGCAACCACAGCACAGTGAAGCAAACTAACCTGAATGGAGGAGCTGTCATTAAATTTTGAGAAAACAATCCACAGATAGTTCATTATACTATTCTAAAAAGTTAGATGGTAAGTGCCATTCTTCCTTTAAATTTACACAGCATACTTTCTGTTTACAGCATAAACAAATGTAAAAATTACTATGAAGTACTTGGAGTTATGAAAGATGCAAGTGATGAAGATTTGAAAAAAGCTTACAGAAAGCTTGCTTTGAAGTTTCATCCAGACAAAAACCTCGCACCTGGAGCAACAGATGCATTTAAAAGTAAACTTTTTTTAAAAGTAAACTCTTTACAGCTACTTTGCTAAGCTCTTTTTAGAATTCATTTTGCAAGGTTTTGAAATAGTAAATTCTGCATTTGGACTGGTACATTTACAAACCAGCATAAGCAAGGGCCTGTGAAGTCCTTTAAAATTGTAGCACTAGTGTACTTCATCCAGACCCGAGCCAGTGCTTTTGGTTCACAAGAGCAACCTGCCACTCTGACGGTCCCAGGTGACTGTTCTAGGGATCCCTGCAGGCGCTCTCATTACTGAATTGGAGGGTTGATGATTTTGTGTGATTCCTAACATGTTCCATGTGTTTCTAAGTCAGACTAAAAATACAGTTTTTATGCGTTTTTACTAGAGACTATCTAGAATTGGGCTGTTAGAATACCAGTCTGCCAGGGTTCCTCTTAGATTTCTATTAAACCTGGCCACTTCTGCATTTTTCACATGCAGTTCTCACTAGTGTGGTATTTTTTTCTTTTTAAAGGTTGGTTTCTTTTCTCTTGCCTACTGTTCATTTTTTTCTTTATTTTCTTTCTCAGTATTCTTTTAATTTTTTGCCAATTCATAAATAAATGTTGGAGACTGATTTTATAATTTCAGATTTTGTTATAATTCATTTGTAATAGCTAACTTGTAGTTCAGGGTAGAATGCTTAACTTTATGATTTTTCTTGTGAATTAGGCATTCGTACCGCCTGTGTGAACTGGTGGGGTCTTAAACCAAGAAGAGCAACAGTCTCATTTTTACAGTGTTCCAAAAAGATAGAAGGCTCATTTGGTCTCTCATAAAAATACTATTAAAATTGTTTACAAAATGGTTGTATTTCTTGAAGGAAGTTGCCAAGCAGTATACATTTGGGAATTCCTAATATATTCCGGTAAGCACTGCCAAAGCAGTTACAGTGAATGAAAGTAAAATATCACTGTTGACAGTGAAAGCCTTTTCACTTCCTTGAACGAAAAGTGACATGTTAAAAGTATAGATAAGGGGCCAGGGATTTAGCTCAGTGGTTTCGCCACCTGCTGTGCAAGCGCAAGGACCCGAGTTCGATCCCTGGTACCAAAAAAACAAACAAACAAAAGTATAGATGAGTTACCGTATCCAGAAAACATGGACTTACAGATTATATTACTGTCAGTTCATCTTTTTGAAGAACATGTCTAGAAAACAGGACCATTATTTTCTATTTTTTAATACACAACTCCCGAATTAAACAAATGACACATGTAACAGCACTTAGGTAAATCTCTAATTCATTAGTCACAAAGTTCGGACATTCTGGTAAAAATTTTCAAATAGAATAAATACATTTAATTTGTTTTATTGCCACTATATAATTTCAATGAAGAATTTTAAACTTCAATAAATACAAAATGTTTTTCGTATACACAGTCACAGTTACTCGTCTCGGGATAACACTAAGTGTGTGCACATGTACTTGTGTAGCTGGTGCTGCATTTTGAGGAGGTGAGCAGCATACATGTCTCCCCAGAAAGCCAGCCGGATGCTCAGTGGGGTTTTACAAAGGCAGTTGTAGGTGGGTACAGTACATTTCAGAGATTCATGCTCCGCTTTGCAAAATGAGAAACAGTGCTTACCAGCATGCTGGAAGGTGATTTATCTCTACGAGAGAGACTTACATTATTCAGTACACAAGAGAGCATCTGTAAATCAGAATGCCAGTTTATTAGTCCCAAAGAGGGCCAGAATTGGGGAATTGGTCGATGAGTCCATTTATCATTGAGTAGAACTAAATAGAAAACCCAAGTTGTAAGCCGCAGACACTTGGTGAGCAAGTGTACTTCGAAAATCTTGGAGCCAGTGTCATCGCACAGAAACGGTAAGTTTCATTCTTGTGGCACACAGGATTTTTTTCATTACTTTCTGAATCATTTTGTATTTAACCAGTTGATCTTAACTTCTGTTTATCTCTAAGCAGAGTTAATACTTTGGTCTTTTATATAAAAGGTTAAAAGAATAGGTTGAGTATAATTACAGAATCATTATTTTATAGAAGATGGAAACCACTTGCTTTTTATTTTCTCCAAGAATACAAAAGTAAGAGGTAATTGGTTTAGGGAATTTAGATAGATGTTTCCATATGTGTGTTTTCAGCTTTAAAAATAAAAGATTTCATTCAAGGACAGTGGACTAAATGTTACTGTTTCCTCTTTTGGGATTATAAATTTCCCAAAGCAGGAAAAATTTTATTTACATGTAGAGTAACTTCCACAATATATCTAAACACATTTAAAAATATTCTAATGAAATGGATCCCTTCCCTTCCTGTCAACATAGGTGAAGAGCTGGCCTCGCATGCACAGGCCCTGGGCCTGATCCCCAGCTCCACAAAGCAGACAAACAAGCAAACAAACCAGCATTACATCATCTTCACAGATGCCCAGGTGTTTCAGAGTGAATGGTACCATGCCCGCAGGCATCGGTGTGCATGTAGTAGAGACCAGCATCTGTGGACAAGGTGCTATGCTTGTGTTAGGTGTGCTAGTTAAACACTAACGTCTAGAGTGTATGTCTAAGAACAAAGGAGTTCTATATTTTGGCCTAGTTCTTACAGAGAAATACAGTGAAATAAGTTGAGATACCCCTTCGACTTTGTAATTCATAAAGGGGACAAGTTTCACACAGAACATTTGCAATATAATAATCCCTAACACCTAACAAACATTTTATAGTTTTTCATTCTCATTTTTTAATTTAATGCTTATTAAAATTCATGTGAAGTCATCAAGGGACCAGTGTTATCCAGTTCACAAATAAGAAAACAGACTCAGATCGACTGACCCAGTTGCTCCTAGAAGACTGACTCTTAACTCAGAATCAAGATAGAAAAATGTGTGGAACAAATTAAGACAGAGGAGGTAGCAGTACGATCAGAGCCATTGGAGAGGCCTTCACAGGGCTGGTGAGAGAAGGACTTCTCCAGAAGCGAGTGATCGCTATGGGGAGAGGAGAAGAGGGTGCTGGAAGCTGGGAAGTGAGAATGAGGCATGAGAGTTCTGCTTTTAGGAAGACAGAACAGGCACACTTTGCCTACATATTCCTCCTGCTAAGTACAACTGAAAACCCTGAACGTTATGTAAAAAACAAGGAAGATGAACACAGGAAGATTCTGAAAGCTGGAAAAAAGAGGGTGGACCGGTTAGGTACCTCAGGGAAAAACATGGTAGAGTGAGTTGCTCGCATGTTGTTTACTTTTGTTTTGCCTGATATATTCCAGATTGGGTGCTGGAGGAGCAGGCAACCCGAAATGCCAGTGACATAGACAACAAAAGACAAGTCTGTTTTCTTTAAACAACTGGGAAAGGAACAGCCTAAAAACCAGAAAAAGAATAGCTACTCTACTGCAGTGAAATACCACAGACCTAAACTGGCCCCACCTTGACCCATCCTAGCAAAGGCCGAGGAGAGAGCCCAGACTGCCCAGCCCTCTGTGTGAAGAGATGGTCGGATTTTTAAGAAAGGCTCCTTCCTTTTTTACTCTTCCTCCTCTGTCCCAGCCTGAAGCATCTCTTCACACAGAGGGCTGGGCATTCTTCTCACTGGAGGGGGAGCCTAGTGCAGCATTAGGCCCTTCACCAGCACCCCAGGTTACAAAGTCATGTCCTGTGTTGGCAGCACACCCACACAGTGCAGAAATGAGGCGTCCCTTCTAACCAGGCAGTCATGAAGTGCAGTCCTGATGGGAAGCTGGAGATCTCAGCCCTGCCCAGGAATAATGAGAAGCCCCTGTCTCCTGCTTGAGTGTCACCAAAATCCAAGGGCAAACCCTGAACTGTTTCCGCTGGAAGTGATGAGCTACGCTCCCGCCTTACTCTGCTAGAGAGGTGTCAGGGGAAGAAAATTAAAACAGGTTTAAATCAGACCCAGAATCTCATAGTAGCCCCAATAAGTTTCAATTGAAAATCAGTTGGCATTACAAGAACGAGGAACTCAAAGCTGAATTTAAAGTTAATCAATAGATGCCCACATGACAAAATTTAGAATTGCCTAGCAAAGATTTTTAAAGTAGCTATCATAAAAATGTTTCAATGAGCAGTTACAAATATTCTAGAAACTATGACATAAGAGCCTCAGCAAAGAAATAGGAAGCCTGAGCAAAGAAGTAGAAGCTATTAATGACAAAATGAAAATTTTACAACTAAAAAATTTTAGAAATGTAAAGCAGCAAAGACAAATGATGCTTAATCTATAGGGCAAAAGCAGTTTGAATGATGGGAAGTTTTATGTCAGAAATGATAGTGGCAGAAGAAAGTTGTATATTTTTCTTGTTTTTTTTTTTTTTTTTTTTTTTTGGTACCAGGGATTGAACTCTGGATCTTGTGCTTGCGAGGCAGGCAACAGAACCACTGAGCTAAATCTTTGGGCCTAAAAGTGGTATATTTTTCAAATGCTGAAGTAAAAGTTACTATCAGCCCACAATCTTACACTCAGCAAAAATAGACTTTTCTTTCCAAAAATCAAGACATTTTAAGATAAAGGTAAAATAAGAGAATTTGTCATTAGTGGACATGCCCTAAAAAATACATCGGAAGGAGGTTCTGTAAACAAAAGGAAATGAAAGAATGCATCTTAAAAAGGTACTGTGGTCTTGTTTGTACCCCACTTCACCCAAGTATGTACATTGAAACCTGCTGGCCAGTGTGGTGGAGCCTGTGGAGGGGACCAGGAAGCAGGCCCTCCTCAGACACCAGACCTGCTGGGCCCTTGGTCCCAGATTCCAGACCTATGAGAAATAAAGTTGTATATATAAGCTGCCCAGCTTATGACGTCTTCTAATAGCAGTCTGAATGGACTAAGACAAAGGGTAAGGAAACATATAGGTAAATACAATATATTTGATTTTCTTCTTGAGTTTCTAAATTATCCTTGACATTTGAAGCAAAAACTATAACTTTGTCTGATGTGGTTTTAAATTAATGTTGACAAAATATATAAGATAATTATATTACAAATGGGGGAATATAAAAGGAAGTAAAGGGAGTAAGGATTCTATACTTCAACTGTCAAGTTGGTAGCAATAAAATACCAATAGGCTTAATAAGTTATGTATGTATAATGTGATACCTAGAGGAACTACTAAGGAGATACACTCAGAAAACACTAGAGATAAACCAAACTTGGAGTTCTAAAAAGTAGTTCAAGTAAATTACATAACTTAGGAAAAAAGAACACAAATGAAAAAGAAAGGAAAAAAATGTAAACTCAGACATAAACTCTAACTTACCCATAATTACATTAAATGTAAATGATCTAAATATAGCGATTAGAGAGTAGATTGGCAGAGTTAAAACAATTTCACTGTGTGTTGTTTGCTAGAAAATCACCTCATAACAGTACAGACAGGCTTGAAAGTAAAGATACTGAAAACTATATGAGGTGTGATAAAAAAATAGATATTCCTTATTTAACAAACCACCTGTTTAATAACTGTTCAGACTCACTGCTGAGGCAGTGCTCAGGGTGACAGCCCATCTTTCGTTTGTTTTTGACTCAGTTCTATACATCTTGTTTATAGAGGCTTGATGTCTTTTTTGGTACAGTATGCTTTATGTTGTACTGTAATTTTTGCTGATTGTACAGCACAGTACTGTAGTTTTATGTTTTTATAGTACTGCACTTAAGAGTTATGCAAATAAAGGCAAAAGCATCACGTTGGAGTTTCCTTTGACCATTTCTTTGTTCTTAATATTATAATGCACATGCTGTATACTATTCCTCACTTAGCGACCAACAAACATTTAATGACATGAGCAGCAGGAGTATAGCTCAGTCTAGAGGTGTCTGTAATGGTGAATATTTACATGTTTTAAAAAGTAATATAATAAAAGATACATTGCTATTAATCCCCATCAGAATACTGGCTTGAAACACACTATCCTATCTTTTCTTTTTTTTTAATGGTTTTCTTTTTTTTTTTTTTTTTGAGACAGAGTCTCTCTATGTAGTTCAGCCTGCCCTTGAACTCACTATGTAGCCCATACTGGCCTCAGACCTCAAACCCACGGTGATCTTCCTGCCTCAGCCTCTAGAGTGCTGGGATTACAGGCCACCTAACCCGGCTCATTGTTCTTGCCACTTTCTTTTTTCTTGTTTTATTTTTTGAGACAGGGTCTCCCTGTATAGTCCAGGCTGGTCTTCGAACTTATTTTGTAGCCCAGGCTGGCCTTGAACTCATGGCAATCCTTCTGCCTCAGCCTCCTGAGTGCTGGGATTACAGGTGTGTGCCACCGTACCTGACCCTTGCCACTCTCTGAAGCAGTCTGAGAGTCCTCTTTAGTGAGTGCCTTCAGCTGCACTGCTTTAGCTGCCTTACTGAATCGATTCAAAACGTTTACCTGTCATAGTCATTTGACTTTGGGGAAGAGCCAAAAATTGCATGGTGCCAGATCCAATGAATGAGGTGGGTGAGGACCCACTGTCAGCTTTTATGAGCCTGCCTTTCCATTGGGTGGCACCTGGCAGCAGCATTCACAGTGTTAGGTCACACCTTGCAAAGACATGAAAGAGGACTTGCAGAACTGCTTCAGAACATAGCAACGTTGATAAGTGTGTTTGAAGTGAGGAGTATTTTGAGGTGGATTAATGGCAGTATGTCTTTTACTATAATTAATTTTTAAAATTTAAACATTCACTGTATATTTTGATCACCCTTTGTATCGTGCAAACATTAATGAAAAGAAAGTAGGATTTGCAGTATTAAAGTAGATTTTAGAGTAAAAAGTTATCAGAGAAGTGCATTATATTATGATAAAAGAGTCAATCTGCCAGGAAGACATTATAATATACATGTGTATGCACCAAGAAACAAAACTGCAAAATATGTAGAAGTTAAACTTGATAGAACTAGGAAGAGAAGTAGACAAGTTCATGGTTGCATTGGTCATTTTCCTACTGAAGAGACAAAATGCCCAATACCCACAACTTGAAGGAAGAAAGGTATTATTTGGGCTCAGTTTCAGAGGGATCAGCCCATGTGTGGTCAGCTGGCCCCAAAGGAGAAAAGGGATGGTGGATAAAAGCTGCTCGACCCATGGCATCCAGGAAGCAGAGCTGGGGTCAAGAATACACCTTTGCAGGTCACTTTCCAGTGAAGCACCTCTTCTGACCAGGCCCACCTCTGACAGCACACTCAGCTGATTCATCAATGGATTAGTGCCTCACTGAGTCCAGTCAACTTCCACAAGCCCCACCTCTGAACACAAGGGACTTGGGGGACAGTTTAGGTGTAAACAATATCCCACCCTAGCTCCTAAAAGGCTCGTGTCCATCTCATGCAAAATGTATTTAGTCAATCTCTAAGGGCCACGCAAGTCTTAACAGTTTCAGTGGTGCTGAAAAGTCCAAAGTCTCTGAGCCAGTGGTGGAAACCTATGACACGCATGCGACAGCAGGCTGTTTGTATCATTGGAAGCTCTGAAAGGTTCGCCATCACTGCCCTAAGCAAACTCTCAGCTGTGAGCCCCTATAAAACTCAAAAAAGGAAGTTAACTTCCAGTGTACAATGGCATAAGGTAAATGTTCCAATTCCCAAGGAGAGGATAGATAGGATAGAAAGGAACTGGGCCAGAGCCAGATGGAAACCCAGCAGGGCAAACAATCCTATAGCTCCATGTCTAGCACCTAGCACAAGTCATGAGATACGAGTTACTGGCTTCAAGGTAGAAAGAAACAGCATGGATGAAAGCTGCTTAATTCAGGGGAGCCAGGAAGAGAAAGAAGAGGAGGATCCAGGGATAAGAACACACCCAGTGACCCACTCTCCAACCAGGCCCCACTTCTGACAGCACCCTCAGCGGCTGACTCCCCAGAGGGTTAATCCACTGATGAGCAGAGCACCTCATGGTGCAGTCACTTCCCCAAGGCCCCACCTTGGCATAGGAGCCTTGTGGGGGACATTTTATTAGATCTAAACGACATAGCGAGACCCTGTCGCAAAAACAAATTATAGTTGGAGACCTCAGTGCCACTCTCAACAATTGATGAGATAACTAGGAAATTAGGAAGGACATAGAGCTAAATATTGCCTTTACTAGACACAATTTTATTAATATTTATAGAGCACCTGATAACAGCTGGCAAATTCCTTTTCAGATGCCCTTTGAATATATGGAGGTAGACTTTTTGGGTCATAAAATAATCTCCAATAATTTAAAGTGCTGAGATCACAGTGTAGAATGAAAGTAAAAATAACAAAAATAATGGGAAAATGTCATATCACTTGCTTTTGTTTGTTTTTTGAGACAGGGTCTCACTGTGCATTTCATGCTGGCCTTGAACTCACTATGTAGCCCAGGTTGGCACTGAACTCATGGCAATCCTCCTGCCTCAGTCTCCCGAGTGCTGGGATTACAGGAGTGAGCTACCTCGCCCAGCTGTCATATTTCCTGGAAACTGAGCAACGCATTTCTAAATCTGTGGGTTAAAGAGGAAGTCTGAAAGGAACTGTAAAAAATATATTGAACTGAATAAAAATACAACATATCAGTATTGGAGGGGACTTACTAAAGCGAGGTCAGAGGAAATTTTAATACCATTTGCTTATTTTTGAAAAGCAGAAGTCTGAAACCAATTAATGTGCTTCTGCCTCCATAGACAAAGAGCAAAATAAACCCAAAGTTAAAAAAAAAAAAATGGAAATCAATAAAATTGGAAAAAAAATAGTAACTAGCCTTTTAAAAAAGATCAGGAAAATTGATAAAGAAAAAAAAGAGAAGTGACTTATCAAAAATTGTATGAGAAGCAAGTATATCTCAACCGATTCTGCAAACATCTCAAGGACAATAAATAATAGTATGAGCAGTTCCCCATATATAAATTTACAGGTTAGATGTAGTGTACCTATTCTTTAAAAAAGTGAAGACGATCACAACTCAGTCTGATATAGATAATGTGAATAGCCCTATAAAACTTTAGTAAATCAAATATATAATTTATAAACCCCTTCCCCCCAAGAAAAGAAATCTCCAAACTTAGAGGCTTTTTATGGAGAATTCTAACAAACTTTTAAAGAAGAATTAGAAGCAATTCTAAATAATTTTTCCCCCCCAAAATAGAGAGAAACATTTCTCAGCCAGGCCTGGTGGCACACACCTGTAATTCCAGCAGTTGAGAGGCTGAGGTGGAAGGATTGCCCAATTGCTGCAAGTTCGAGGCCAGCCTGGGCTACAGACTGAGTTCAAGGCCAGCCTGAGCTACGTAGTGAGATGCCGTCTCAGAAAAAAAAAAAATTGTCAATTCATTTTATCCTGCTGTCAAAACCAGACACACTACAAAAGAAATCTAAAGCCCAGAATCATTTCTGGAATAAACACAAATATACTTAACAAAATATCAACATGTTGCAATGTGTAAAAAACATTAGATAACCTACCCAAGTGGAGTTTATTCCAAGGTTTGTCCTATGTAGTTCTAAATATATGTACAGCAAATATATAAGGCAGTTGAATTTTGTTCACCAGTTAGATGTCAATGTAATCCATTGTTTTAATGGACTGAGGATTACATCAATCAATGCAGTAAGAACTTTTGAAAATTTTAGCACTCATTCATGATAAAACTGCAATAGGAATAGAAGGGAACAGCTGCATCTTGATAAAAAGTAATGACAGAGCTGGGTGTGATGGTGCACATCTGTAATCCTAGCACTTGGGAGACTGAGGCAGGAAGATCAGCGTGAGTTCGAAGCCAGCCTGAATTACATAGACCCTGCCTCAAAAAAAAAAAAAATGACAGAATACCTATAGCTAGTATTACAGTTAAGGATAAAAGACTGAATTAAGAGAGAGCAAGGCAAAAATGTCCATTCGTACTCCATTTAATGCTGGAAGTTCTAGCCACTGGTTTAAAGTGAGAAAAAGAATGAAAGGTATACAGATTAGAGAGGAAAATTCCTATCCTATGGGATCTACAGAAATCTAATAAATGAATTCCATAAAATTACAGGACATAAAATACACATACAAAAGTCAGGTCCATATCTCTATACTAGCAATAAACAGACATTGAAATTAAAAATACATTAATATTTACAATAATTTTAAAACAAATTTAACAAAACATAATTTTCAAAAATGTGTACATTTATTAGTGTATATTACACAGAATAATGCAAATTTTATCATTTTCATACATGTCTAGCACAGCTTGGTTGTATAGGATTTTAATGCTGAAAGCTACACAATATTGAGGGAAAAGAATCAGAGAAGATATAAATGAATGGAGCAAAATATGTACATCATTGAAAGACTACATAGTGAAGATGTCAAGTTGCTATGTGAAATTCAGACTTAGCACAATTTCTGTCCTAAACCTAGCAAGACTTATAAGTTTATTCTAAAATGTGTGTGGAGAAGTAGAAGAAACACAGTAGCTATAAATTATTAGAACAGTCGGAATAATCAGTATACCCACTTTAGGACTTGCTATGAAGCAACAGGAATCCGAAGAGTGGTATTGGCAGAGGGATAGATATTCAGACCAGTGGAACGGGACAGGGAACCCAGGAGTAGACTTGGAATAAGTGGCTGTACTCAACTGATTTTCAGTACTGAGGACTGCTCCCAGAGTCTTTGCACTGAGTTGCATCCCCAGGTCTCCCCCTACGCTTTAAAAAAAAAATTTATATTTTGAGAAAGGGACTTGTAAAGTCACAGAGTTGTCCTCTGGACTCAAACTTGCCTCAGTGCTTGGATGATAAGCATGCACCACCGTGCCCAGCTTACTTAACTGATTTTTTTTTTTTTTTGTACTGGGGATCAAACTCAGGACCTTGAGCTTGTGAGGCAGGCAGTGGAACCACTGAGCTAAATCCCCGGGCTACTTAACTGATTTTTTTTTCCAGTACTGGGGATTGAACTCAGGACCTTGCGCTTACAAGGCAGGCATGGTGCAACCAAGCTACTGATTTTTGACAAAGGTGCAAAAGCAATTCAATAGGGAAAAACAGCCTTTTCAAAAATTGGTTTCCATGAGTTGGATATTGATAGGCAGAAAAATTAACCCTGACCAAAGGGTCATGGTTTATCTGATCTTTTTTTTTTTTTTTTTAAAAGACTCTTGTAATGGATCACAAATGTAAATACAAAACATAACACTTTTAACTTTTAGCAAAAAGTCATGGGAACAAATCTTAAGGATATAGAGGTAGGCAATTATTTCTTAAGGCTTAACACCAACTCATAGAAGAAAAGTTGGTAAGTTGGTCTTCAAACATTTTTAGAAGTTTGCTATACTCTTTTAAGAGGATTAAAAGACAAGCTACAGGATGAGAATATTTGCCAGGCACATATATGACAAAGGACTCAGATCTTGAGTACATAAAAACTCTTAAAACTTGAAAGAGTTGGAGATATTTCGCGAAGGTGATATACAGATGGTGAGGAAGCATGTGAAAAGATTTTCAACATCCTTCATTAGCCATTAGAGAAATTCAAAGTGAAACCAAAATGGGTATCACTACACACATACCCTAAAGACTAGAGAAATAAGGGCAGCTTTGCATGCTGGTGCGGAGGCAAAGACTGGCACACTCTGGATTGTCAGTTGGGCATCAAAAGCAGTCATTCTGTACAGCAACCTGGATGTTTGTCCAGAAACTTAAGTACGCAGCAACTGTACAATCTAGCAGTGACACTTATCCCAGAGAAATAAAAATTGATGCTTACACATAGACGATTTTGTTTGTAATGGCCTAAAACTAGAAACATCTAGATGCTGTAGAGTGATGAATGCTTACAGAAATAGTGCCCTGTCCACACCCTGGCAGGCTCCTCAGTAATCCGTCTGATGCCCTGCTGACATAGGATGACCTGCAGCAGTCTCTAAGAGTGATGCTAACTGGGACAGGCCATTTTCCATTCATACACCATGATCCTATTCATGTATTGCTCCATTTATATCATTTTTGAAATGACAAAACTAGCACAATGTAGAATAGTTCAGTGGTTTTTGGTGGTTAAGGACAGGTGCTGGAAAAGTTGAGTGGTTATGAAAGGGCAGTGTAAAGTGGTGAAAATTTTCCACCTCCAGACTCTATCAGTGTTAGTGACTTTATACTATAATTTTCTGCAATACTACCATTGGGGGAAGTTAAAAGGATTTCTGTATTGTTACAATTGCATGTGAGTCTATAGTTGCCTCAAAATAAAAAATTTAAGGAAAAATGGATGAGATGAAAGGTATTTTTGGTGAAAAGTGATAGTGAGTTAGAAATGTATTTTGCAAGCCTTTTGAACACCAGAATAAAAATTTGGACTTAAATCTTTAGATTACAAGGAACTGCAAAAAAAAAAAAAAATCCTGACTGCAGCTACAACACAAAAAAATGGATAGAAAATTACTCTATTTACACATGTTGAATAAATTGTTTTACAGATAATATTATTTATAGCTTGTGACAGTCTTTCAGCAATACCTTCTAAAAATATCATTGTGTTTGGAAATTAATTGTTTTTTAAAAAGAAAGCCTTAAAATAGAATCGAGTTTCTTAGTATATTAATGCTCTTAAAAGTGATTGCATTACAAAACTACATGAAATAGGACAGTTTATTGATGTTAAACCCTAAAATTGATCCTGTCACTGGAACCACAACTTCAGCAGAGAATGATAGATACGTTTTTTTAAGAAAAGGTGTAAGTTAATACCTTGCAGTTGCTGAAAGTATATTTTGTTGATCTCTGGTCATAGTTTCCCATTGAAATAATACTACAAATGATGGCTACATTTCTGAGTCACAGATCTCTTTGAGAATCTGAAGAACATTTGAGGCCATATCCTCAGACAGACCACCTACCATATTTTTTCAAAGAATAAGGTTCACAGACCACCTGAAAGCTATCATCTCTGAACTGTAGTTTTAAAGAAGCCCTATCAGAAGGAAGTTCTAGCGTATCTGTATATAGTTAAATTCAGTGTGATATGTAATCCTCTAACACTAACTACACAGTGGTCAAGTTTGCTTGGACTAAGGCAGTGATCACATGAAATTTAAAAAGGATTTTTAAAAATATCCAACATCTGTTACAAGAGGCTTATAGTCTAGTTTAAAAAGGAAGCTGTATTTATCAAATAATAAATTATTAGAAGTTAGATTGAGATAGGGCAGTTTCTACTTTTAGATTCAGGGCATTATAACTATTATACATGGCTCAAGAGGACATTCTTGTAGCCAAACCTCTTTGGACATGGAACGAAGAGATGGAAAATAATCTCTATGAATAAATATCATGAAATAACAAAGTGAGATAGGTAAACCGAAGACATGTATTATTAGAAAACTCATTTAGAGTTTATGACGGACCATGGGATAATGTAGTGAAAACAGACACGATCAGTACTTCCATGGAACTTACTGTCTTAAACAAGATAAATTGTTGAGAACTGGAACAGCTCTCTGTAGCACTAGAGTGCAAATCTACATTTTCTTGTCAATGCATTGAATAGTGTGGGTATATTTATTGTGCAAAGAAGTTAAACTTGAGCCAGTTACTTACCCATTTTGAGCCTCAGAGCCCTGAGCTGTAAAGTGGGGATATTAACAGATCATGTAATAAGGTATTGGGTGCAAAATTAATAACAACTCCGTGGATTATTGGTTATTATTAGTTTGACCAATCTTGATGATTAGGCTTCTCTGGGCAGAAGTTTTAAGGGATGGAGCACAGTATTAAGAAAGAATAGATGGACATTCTTTTCTCTCGAGGTAGGACTTGCCTGTCCAGTGAAAAGAGTTGCACTGAGAAATAATAACATGTGTAGTTGGAAACAATACACAATATCTTTTTTACAATTGTCACTATAATTTTCTTGATTAGTTTCCAGTAATTTTTAAGTGACAGTTCCTGATATGAGGCAGTCTTTTAGAAAATAAAAACTTTGCTTACTGACTCTTACTCCATACCTTTTCAGAGATTGGAAATGCTTATGCTGTTTTAAGTAATCCCGAGAAACGAAAACAGTATGACCTCACCGGCAGTGAAGAGGAAGCCTGTAATAACCAGAGCAACGGCAGGTTCAACTTCCACAGAGGGTGTGAGGCGGACATCACCCCAGAAGACCTGTTTAATATCTTTTTTGGTGGTGGATTTCCCTCAGGTACTTTCCTATTAATTAAATACTACGTTTTGTGAGGGTAAAGGCCCTTGCTCCTGTTGGCCATTCAGAGCTACATCTGCTTTCTCCCTTGCATTTCTCACTGGTTAGGGTCCCACAATGCCTTTCCCAGAAGGGAGGAGAAAAATGAGATAGTGTTGTTACTTTTTCTATAGCTCACCTTTCTCTAGAACATATTTTAATTGAAAAACAATTGAAGAGTACAGATATTCTGTATTTTATCTAAAGCTGAAGAAAGAAAGTCTAAGCAGGAAATTCAATGTGATGTCTTAGGTAAGTAAGTGCTACTAGAATTCCGTGACATCTCCTGCACCTGGATGATCAACAGCTTCTCCATATCCCTGTAAATGTTTTATTAGTGACATTATAGATCATTCTTTTGGATGAATGTGGAAGTCCTCAGACATTTCTAATGAAATAGTAAAAAGTCTGACTCATAGTTTTTAAAGTTTTCTGGGTTTTCTTATTAAGATAGATATAATTACTTGAACTAGTCTATCACAGCGAATTATGGAATGACATCACAAAAAGAATGGCTCATGTAGTACCAACATCAGTAGCTTTTAATTCCACCTACATTTATTGTAACTAGTTTCTATAGAAAGCAATTTTCTTTGGGAGAAGCTCCTCTATGGTAGTTAAAATTACAGTTCCAGGTTTTACTTAAGGTGGTGAGTTAAACATGCTGTTCAAAATTAGGAGAATCTTTATGAATGAGAATGTAATTTGGCCTAATGGCCCTTTCTGAATATTAATGAGGACTGCAGTCATTGATGGGACATAATGCGTAATCCTTGAAGGAAAGAGGATGTATAAATATAAATTAATGATTGAAAATATAACCTGAGTTTTGATGTATCCAAATACATAATTATCATAAAAGTTATTAAAACTAGTAATTTTGACAGAAAATACACTAGGAACAATCTTCCAGGCAATAGTGAATGTTTTTCTGATGATTGATTTGCAGCCCTTTGCTAGTTATAACATAGCTTACTTTGTCAGTAATAGCCATTTCTGGTTTGTCTGCTTATCTGAAATTGAATATCCATCAGCAAGAGAATGAATGAATTGTAATCCACCCATTGTGATGTATTAGATACCTTTTCAAAATGAACTAGAGTGCTGTCCTTGGTGTTTTAGAGATGTGTGTGATTCATTTAAGTGCAGAAAGCAAAGTTTCCGAGTATGACTGGAAGGTTTGTAAAAACAGGAAAGTCCTCTGTGTATGTGCTGCTCCTGAGGTCCCCCTGTCCGAGCCTGCACAAGGGAGGAACTGGTACTTCCGGGAGAGGTTACCTCGTCTGGGAAGGGTCGGTCCTGTTTCTATCCACTCTTCACGCACTGAGGAGAGGACAGTTCATATTCACTGTTCAAAATACACATCTCTTATTTTAGTAATTTGCTAAAAGTGTAAAAGATATGTAACTTTTCTGATCACAACTGCTCCCCCTAACTTAACCTTGCTTTTTATTTTGATTTGTAGGTAGTGTACATTCATTTTCAAATGGCCGAGCTGGTTATAGCCATCAACATCAGCATCGACATAGTGGACATGAAAGAGAAGAGGAAAGAGGAGATGTATGTTTATGATACAATTACAAATCACAAAATGTCAGATTTCAGCCCACAAAAAGCAATTACAGTTATCTAAAAGTAGGACGAGCTGTTTTAGAATTAATGAGTTTTCTTTACCAGCGGTGTGCTGTGGAGACTAGAAATCCCTTAGGGATGTTGTGGGGGTGGAGTGGGTCACCATTGGGGGTGGCTGGGCAGTGTGACCCTGCAGATTTGGTATTCTGGATTCTGTGCATGTTTTGGAGATACTTTTTGATCCTAAAACTTCAGAATTAATACTGAAAACCTAAATTAGAAGTAACTTTGCTTTGTTCTAATGATGTTGCACTCACTTGCCATAGCGTGAGGTGGAAAGGTAAGGAGAAAGGGCTCTAGACTAGAAATTAGAATTAGAAGGTGGGGCTTCTCCTCAACCCCATCTCCCATCTTCCAGCCAGGTGACAGCAGTGTTGCAGCTGTGGCTTATTGGTTACCTCTGTGTGCCAGAGAGAGAAGGACCTCAGCATGTACAGAACGAGGTCAGCCTTAGCAGTGCTCTCAAACCAGTCTGCCAGTGTGCCTGGACAGTTGCTTTCTTAAGAACTACTTCAGGAGCCCAGTGTGATCTGGCAGGTTTGAAAGCACTGGATGATCTCAGATGCCCCTTCTGCGTCTAAAAATGTATGACACCTATTGCATTATATTACAATTTATTATTCTTTGATGATTTTTTTATAGGGAGGTTTTTCTGTGTTTATCCAGCTGATGCCCATAATTGTATTGATCCTCGTGTCATTATTAAGCCACTTGATGGTCTCTAATCCTCCTTATTCTTTATATCCCAGATCGTAAGTAGCTAAGTGAAGTTTTACAAAAATTAATTGTTGCTGTTTCTTATCTAGCTTCTTTTAAAGGGCCTGTACTCTTTTATACTTTCAAATGCCAAATCTTTTACTACGTGTGTACCAAATTTTAAAATCTCTAATTTTTAAAAGAGCTACATAAGTGATAAATGTGTTTTATGTTATTTATATTTTCCACTGTGTGTAAGGACACAAGTGCTACATTTGAACTTGAATTTAATGTGGTAGGTATTGTGTTGACATTGAAGACAAAAACTACTTTAAAAGACAAAAGTACTTTAAAGATAAAAAGGATACAAATTGATCTTACATAGCTTTGTGTCATTAAGTGAAAAATGACTTCACTGAGGTCAGGAGATAAAGGAAATTTAATGCAACAACTTCAAGATAGTGAACATGAAAGAAACTGTAAAATCATATTGGCAATAAATTTACAGTGTTAAAAACAAGATTGCCTAAAGTAAGAATAACTTTTTATTTTTTCCAAATAAAGCTTTTGTTAGCTAAAAATTGAGAGAACTTTATAAGAACATAGTATATTAAAAGTATGTTTTTTAACGACATGAAATTCTGGCTTTAGGCAATTTGAGATAATGTAAATATTAATATTAAATTTTAAATTATTTTTTATCTTGTTACTTTGGTTTGTGGTAGAATGTTAGAATGCCCAATTTTAACTAAAAATAATCATGCATTTTTTTTCACAGTGGTTCAGGACAAACTATTAAAATGCAGACAGAAAACTTGGGAGTGGTTTATTATGTCAACAAGGACTTTAAAAATGAATACAAAGGAATGTTACTACAAAAAGTAGAAAAGAGTGTGGAAGAAGACTATGTGACTAATGTTCGAAATAATTGCTGGAAAGAAAGACAACAAAGTAAGTGAATCAAATGCTAAGCTTATTCGCAGTCTGTGGAGTTATTATAGATTTTCCTATTGTAGATATGGGGAATTACCTGCTGTGCAATCAAATCTCAGTACTTATAGTCAGCCTCTGCCTGAGGATTCCTCTCTCACCCATAGACTCAACCAGTCACTGATAGGAAATATTCAGAAGGAAATTGCGTTTGTCCTGAAAACATACAGACTTCTTTTTTTTTCTTGTCAGAGTTCTCCAAACAGTGCAGTGTAACAGCTAACATAGCATTTATGTAATACTAGTATAACTAATATTCAGCTAAAATGTAGAGAAAGATATAGATGGCTTATATCAAACACTATGCCTTTTTATATAAGAGACTTAAACATCCTGGGATTTTTTTTTTATCTTAGGGGGTCATGGGCCCAATGTCATGTGGCTCCTGAGGGGTACCTGTAATAGATTTTATATGCATGTGGTCTCACACAGTAGTTGGCACTTAAATGATACTTGTGTTACTGTTGTTATTAACATGTATTTGGTTGATAAGTGAATATCATGGTTAAAGGGCAAGCTCTGGAATTGTCACACAAGATCCTGACTCTAAGAATACGTTACCTAAATTTCAGTTCCCTTATCACTAAAACATGGATCATAACAGATAGTATGTGGTAAGCACTTAGCATGATGTCTTGTGCTGGAAGTATTCAATATTAGTATTTATTATAGTTATGATTTTTAATTGCATTGCACTCTGGGCAAGTGTTTCTACTTCTTTTTTTTTTTTTGGTACCAGGGATTGAACTTGGGTCCTTGCCCTTACGAGGCAGGTGGCAGAACCACTGAGTTAAATCCCCGCCCTAGGGCAAGTGTTTTTGTTTGGCATAATCTAGTTTAATCTTTTAACTGTCTGGCAAGATCAGTATTAATAGGTTTCATGGACCCTTCAATACATGCTCTGTTTATACATCACGTCTGCAATTAAATTGTACACATTTATATATGTGTCCTTTAAAGTTGCTACCACAAATATTAATTGTTTTTAATCATTCATGTACAAAACAGCTTGCTTGTATTAAAAAAAATATCAATGAAACAAAAGGCGCAGGTCTTTGAAACTGAAGGAGAGGAAAGAGGCAGGACAGCTGAGAGCAGTGTGTCATCCTTCACTGGTTCCTGGCAGGGAGGAGGAGCGATCGCAAAGGATGTCACTGGGGCAGCTGGTGAAGTCTGAGTGTGAGCAGTCCATCCATCGGGCTGCATTTCTAACCGATAATGCCACAAGAGACTGTGCTTATTTTGGGGCCAAAATGATGATCTGTTAAGAATGTAAAGTCATAATGTCTGTAACTTATCTTCAGCTCTGCAAAAGTAACCACAATAACAGTCTTATTTAGAGAGAGAGCTGAAACAAACTTGACAAAAATGTGAACAGTCAAAAATGGTAAAAAATTTCAGAGTGTTCATTGTGCTTATTTTTTGTGTAGTTTTGAAATTTTTCAAAATAAAGTTCAACAAATTCAGTACTTTTCTGGGCTGGGGCCTTGAATGGTGTTGAAAATCGGGGGGCGCCATGTGTTAATCTATTGATTGAATGTTTCCTTCCTGGGTTCGGATGGGATTTTCCTCCTTTTTCTTTGTGGTGCTGGAGATTGAACCGAGGGCCTTGCACAGCTAGAGAAGTGCTCGACCACTGAGCTATACCCCAGCCCTGAAATAATCTTGTTTCATAAAGTCACAAAATGATAGTTGATCAATGAATATTTTGCCAGGGTTTTCTGTTTTGGAATTACTTCTAATACTCCCTAGTGTATGGATTGGAAGATACAAGCCGTAATTTGAAATGCACAAGTGGAAAGAGTGTTAGGCTGGGAATTGCACATTAGGATTTGGAACTAGAGTCTGTCATTCATTAGCAGTGTGAACTTGGGTTTATTAACTCTGAGGTTTTGGGAAGAGTTATCGGCAAGTGGATTTTACAAATGCATTATTTGTAAAGGTATACAATAATATTGATTAAATTGTTAATCCTGGCCCAGAAGATTGAATAAAGATCGTTTCTGGAAATTATTACAGGTGGAATACTACACTTTTACCTGCAAGTCTATTTTAAATGTGGTCTTGACTGATGCCTATAAACCAGATGGCTTCTCCTTTGGCCATTGTTTTCTGTAAAGTAACTTATTCTTTCCCTTTTTTTGTTATGTATTCTCTAAGTACCTCCATCCTTTAGAAATATTAGTGAACAGTAAAAGGGCTGCAAGTAACTTCCCTAAAGAGTTGGGTTTGTTTGTTTGTTTGTTTTTTCTTCTTTTGAGACAGCATCTCCTTATGTAGTTCAGGGTGGCCTTGAACTCACTGTGTAGCCCAGGCTAACTTGAACTCACAGCACCCCTCCTGCCTCATCCTCCCAAGTGCTGGGCTTACAGGTGTGCACTACCACACCCTGCTAAGAGTTTTGATTTGTAGTCCATATATTTCTATTAGTAACTGAAGGAAGCCTCAAAAGTGCTTCTTTGCAGAATATCATTGTTATGATTGCATAACAAGCATTTTCCTGTGTTCCTTTAGTAACTATAGATATATAGGTATAGAGTATTGTCATTTTTAAAACTCAGATAAACTCAGAACAAGATTTTATATTTTTCCCAGTAGTGGGGATTGAACTCAGGACCTTGAGCTTGCTGGGCAGACACAGTGCCACTGAGCTACATACCCAGCTCAAGATTTTGTATTTTTATACTTAAGTTTGGGATTATCTGAAACCTTAACAAAAAATTCACAGCAAGCTTATCCCTGGCAGCATGACTACCATACGGCATTAGAGGATAAGAGGCCGAGATGATGCTTCAGGGCAGTGACTTTTAAACTACTGGCTCAGAAGCAAAGGGTAAGGATTCTAGCATGGGATGACAGGATTCTACCCTGGTTTCTTCTGTTTTGCATTTGGGGCTTCAAGTAAAGTTTTCATTTAAAGAGAAGGTTTTCTAGCTGGGCTCATAGCTACTTGAGAGGCTAAGGCAGGAGGACAGGAAGTTAAGCTGGCCTGGGCAGTTGAACAAGACCTTGTCTCAAGAAAGGGTTGGGATCCAGCTCAGAGGTGAGCACTTGTCTAGTGTTTACAAGGCCTTGTCTTCAATCCCCTGAACTTCCCAAGCGTCTTTTAGGGTTTATTTATTTAATACTTGGGTTTATTTGTTCTTTTTTAAAAGTCAGTTAACAGAAATACATTGAAGTTCTTTTATGAAGCATCATTTGAATTTAAACAGCTAGGTGATAAAAATGATTATTTATTTAGCAAAATATTTTTGTTAACAGAAACAGATATGCAGTATGCCGCAAAAGTTTACCGTGACGATCGACTCCGAAGAAAAGCTGATGCCCTGAACATGGACAACTGTAAAGAACTGGAGCGACTAACCAGTCTTTACAAAGGAGGATGAGCTGGGCTTTTTATTTGTACCTGTTAGCACACTCCTGATCTCTTCTGTAAATTTAGTTTCATCCTGAGAGCTGAAGAAAAGATTTGATATGAAAAACTAAACTGAGTAGTTGGTTTCTGAAATCTTGGGCTGTTTATAATCTACTGGTTCCTTTAAATAGTAAGAACTTAAAACTAAACTTAATATTTTAGTTGTGCTTCTGCTGTTATTTTCATTTTAAAAGCTTATGATTCCTAACTAAAAATGTCTTGAAAAGGTATTATCACACGTGTAGCTATTTCCAGTTTTAGTGATTGTCCATTTGTCCCTCGTCATGTAAATATTTATGGAATGAACATTTTGTGTACATACAGGTTATTGCCTTTTTATTTATTTTAGTACTTAGCTCCATGAGATACTTCTTTTAAGGCGATGGAATAAATGTTATATGACACAATTACATTTTCTGTCAGGTGTTAAGTATGTGGAGTTTAAACAATGAAGTTTTTTCAAAAGAAAAAAAAAACAAAAACCATTTAAGTTTCTGTAAACTCTTACAGCGTTATCAGCTTAGAAGGAATTAATATTTTTAATATTGCCATTATATTCCCAAATATGTACTGAGATAAATGAACTGGTGTAGAGTATCAGTTTGCTATTTAGTTTAATGAATTGCTAAGCCATATGTAGAAATGAAATGCTTTACTGATAGATTTTAAAGAAAATATGAGGAAATGGCTATAATTATTGAATTAAGAGGGTCTTCAATAATAAATTGTAGTTATGCATTTGCAGTTCTAATAATCAAAAGGACCCAAATGTTCATTTATATGTCTTTGAAGGCTGCTAACATTTATGAAGAAGACCCCTAATTTTCTGCCCATAGAAATTTGCATTTTCTTAGTGATCATTTAAACAAAATCCAAAGGTAAATAGATTCTTCTACAAACAATAAGAAAAATTACTACTAAAATACAGCTTTGTGCCTTTTAACCCTACTGCCAACTCCTAAATGTATACATAGATTCCTGTTAACTTATTGATCAGAGCATGATCTATTTGGCCATGTGCAACAGTGAGCAGAAATATAGCAGCAGGTAGAATAGTGAATTGTTTAGCAAGTCATCCTTTAAAAATTCTAAGCTACAATCTACTCACTGTTGAGTAATTAAATTAATCCTATAGGAATAAGCTCCTTATAATTAGATCCATAATATAAATTAGAAAAACAGCAGTTGGAAATTGAAGTTTTTGGTGCCTATATATTGCCTGTTTGATTTCTAGTCTTCTATGCTAGTCATATTTTGATGATTTTGCTTCACACTCAGTAGAACATGAACATATTTTGGTAGTTTTTCTGTGAGGAAGGTAGAGTGGTTTTGTTACTTTTGTTAAAGGATTTTTTTTTTTCTGGTTATAGTTAATTTATGACATCTGTTAAATAAAATTGATACTCTTAAAAAAATTTTCTCTTGTATCCCCTTCCTAAGTAAATCAGTAAAAAAGCCTGATTAAATTTGAGGTTAAAGTAAACATATTCTCATTGGAAACCTGGACAACTTAACAAATTTCTTTTAGAAATGTGAAAAGTAATGCTTAAAGTAAAATTTTAAATATTTTCTTGAGCCTGTAGAATAAGTTTTTTAAAATGTCATAGCATTCTAATTAACTATGAAAGTTCATATATATAAAAAATTTATAAAAATTTGAAAAAGATTCATGTTTATTTTTACAGTTTTAATGAGAAATTTACACTGTTATGGTTAATTTTTATGTGAACCAAATCTTCCCATTCTCCGATGCCTTTTCCCCTTAAATCCCCACTTTAAGGGGATAGGTGAAATTATCAAATTAAGTGAAGTTATATGTTAGAAAGCTGCACATGGCTTTTGGACTGTAAGTATTGTATTTCAGGTCTATTACTGCATTCCATTACATTTCATAACTTGTTAGGGAGAATGTGTTTGATAAAATAAAATTTTCAAACAACTAAGAAATGATTGATTTGAGTGACTGACAATTTGAGTCACATATAAAATATGCAAGTAAGGTTGAGTTCTTAATGTCCCCTATAATGGGCTGTAAAGGCAATGAGTATCTTGTAACTTTAGGTTAATTGTACACAGTGAGAAGACTTTAAATATCTTAGATGTAAGATTTTCCTGTTTGTTACTCTTTTTTGGGGGGAGTGGTGCTGGGGATCGAACTCAGGACCTTGCGCTTGCCAGGAAGGTGTGGTGCCACTGAGCTACATCCCCGGCCCTGTTACTCTTTTATGATTAAAAATCCCAAAATTTTGCCATCTTATTTTTTAGCTACATGAGCTTTACAATTTCACTTGATCATTTAGTTCCTACCTAAAAGGCTTTGACTTTAACTAGCTTCTCTTAACTGGCATTTTGAAAATTTGACAGTAGTTATATTTATTCATGCTTTACATTTTTAATCCCTTTTTATGTGCCCACACACACAGTTGTTCTCGTGAAGGTTTGGAGGAAAGGCAATAGTACCTTTTTTCCTTTTCTTTTGATTTCTTAGTTTCCAAATGACTGACACTAATCATTTAGTCATCTGTAAGCTGTGGAACTTATTCTCGACAATGAGAAATTTTAAGTTATCTGTTCCATAATTAAGTGAAAGTAACCTGTTTTGGAAAAAGATAGCCTTTTGATTCTTGTTTCATAATCATTACATGCATATTTATGGTTTACAAAGACTCGGTAGAGAAAGGTCAAGTCCGGAAAGCATCTCCATGCCAGTGCTTTACAGTACTGTGCTGTGTATCAGCTCAGGTGTCCACGGAACAGGAATGTAGAAAGCTAGCCCTTAACTTTAATCGCACTTTTATGCTTCATTTTTCTTCCTATCAAATCTTTTGCACTACATATAAAATAAAATTATTACTTGATTTCCCTTCTTTTGGATCTGTAATATTTTCAAAAGCAGCTAGTTAGCACCTGTATGCTAATATTACTTAATGTATTTCTGCATATTTCATTTTTTAAAAAATCTTCTGCCTTGTTGAGACAGTGGAATATTTCTTGATGGATGTAAGGACCAAAGGAGCCATTTTTCCAGTTAAGCAAGTATTATGGCAAAGGACCAAATGATTAAAAGGGTGCATTTATTTAGCTTCTCCGTGTGAAGTATCGCCTTGGTGGGTTCAGTACTGCCTGTATTACCATTCATCTTCATACTGGGCGAAGCAAACTAGAAGAGAACGCATCACATTTTCCCCTTATCCGAAGAGAAAAAAATGATAAAATGAATGATCATCTGAATTTTAATTTTCAGTAAGTAGCTGAAAAATCTTGTCTGTTGGACATATGAGGCTACTGCCTAGTTAAAATACCTAACATTCCGTGAATGCCAGTAAAAAAGAAGTAGTCTGGCAATAATTTCAAAATTTTCCTAAGTTCTGATTTTCAATTACAAAGAAAAAGTGGGTAGAATGTGGCTGTTCAAGGAATTCTTACACTCCCCCTTCAATCTGGCAGGCAATAAACAGAGTTCTAGAATTCAGGCTTCCTTTTTGGTTTCATTACTATTAAATACTATTAAATACTTTCATATGAATGGTAACATTTTTCCTCAAAATATTAATTCAAAACATACTCCTTATATTAAGGATTATGTAATGAAATTTTTGTAAATTTCCTGTGTGTAACATTTTCCTGTTGGTATGTGATCCTTTTCATCTAATTTGATTATCTGCTGGTGTTGGGGCCAATAGATTTGTGAATATTCTGTGGATGTGTACATGTGTAAGTGTATATATGCATTTTTTTTCCAGCTAATACCTCAGATACGTGATTGTTTAATATATACCACAGTATGTTTGCACAGAACAGGGCTTCCATTAGTAATGGGTATCCTTATTTCCAAATTTGAAAATCAGTCCACAGAATTTCATTAGTGTGAATTCTCTCTGTTGATTTTAATAGAGATTTCTTTTTTAAGGCCCACACTTCAAAAATAACTTTATCTTTCTAGCAATCTGGAACTACATTAGGGTAAGAAGTGTTTCTTGGAATGTCTTAGTTCATGAGTGTCTGAGAATGACCAGCTGTGGAGATATTGAGTCACTGAGGAACAGATGATTCCTGGCAGGAGGTGGGCAGTTTTTATCCACGTGTCTGTGAGATTCTGCCCATTCTAGTCAGCCTGCCACTCATGAGCACTGTGCAAACAGTGACACTGAGGTATTCCAGCCATTACTTTTGGAGAATTGTTTCTGAGTTGAATGACTATAAGGATTAGAAGAAAAAAATATTTTGTAATTCATTTGCATTAAGAAATGCTTCTTACCTTTTTCTGTCTTTTTGGTTTTTAAATTGCTTCGTAAGACTTTCTGTCCATTTAAAGGTTAGTTTTAGTTTATGTGTTTTTAAAAGCTACAGGAAATTTTCACGGCGTGATGGAATTTTAATGGAAGCCTTATATAAGCTAAATGAAGTGAAATGTAAAGGAGATCTTACTTTGTCTATAGTGCATTCAAGATTATATAATTAGGTTTAAAAATGCAATGTCTGATTTGTAAACTAATGTTATATCAGACTTCTATAAAATAAAATTTCCTGTGTGAGAACATTTTTAATGAATGTTCTACTGAATGATTTATGATGAATTTTTGTCTTTAAGTCTCTGTACTTTATCTCAATATATTAATAAAAACATTTGTTCTCACCATAAAAGGTTTATTGTATTGTAGCCTCGTGATATTTTTATTCTTTTATTCAGCCATTCAACAAATGTGTAAATGCGTGTCATATTCCAATTAATGAGCTTGTGCTGAGAATCACTGAACAAGACAAAAACTCTTAGGAATTTTACATCTAGCAAAGAAAGTAAATGTCAAGTAAATAACTAGTTACAGTTTTGATAATTGAGACAAAATTAAGAGCACATTGAGAGTATATATCTAACATATCTAAACTATTCTGTGAGGGTCCGGAAAGGTTTCTCTGAGAAATTGAGCTTAAGCTAAAACCCAAAAGATAAGCAGGAGTAAGGTGAACCCCACGGAAATATTTCAGAGTGGCCAAGGTGGTTGTCATAAAAACTATGGAAGTGAAAACAAACATCCTAACAAGGACTCCCGGGTAGGTGAGAGGATAAAAATGGGAGCCAGGTCTTTATAACATAGTATATATCCATGGTGATAATACTGAACTTTATCTTGTCGGTGGTCAAAAACCAACCGGTTGTGGTGATGAATGCCAGTAATCTGTTTTGGGGACACTGAGGCAGGACAATCGGAGTTCAAGGCCAGCCTAGGACCTAGGGTGAGTTCAAGGCCTGCCTGGATTATATAGCAAGACCTTATATCAAAGTAAGAGATTTTTAAGGGTAGAGTTACATGATGAGATTTAGGTTTTTAGAACATCATTTATGTTGCTGTTTGAAGAGCTGAGGGCAGAAGTGAATGTTTAGAAAGATAGGTATTGTCAAAGGAGATGATCATGGCATGGACCAGGACAGGAATACATATAAGTGAATGATTTTCAGAGACATTTAGAATGCAGACTCAAGATCTCTTTGGATTGGATTTTGGATATGTGGTGGCAGCAATTAAAAACAAGACTAAAGATTTCAAAAAAAAAAAAAAGTGGCTATGAAAAGAGTAAAGAAAGAGCCGGAGCTGAAAGAGAATGTGGTTTCTACAGAAGGCTTTTTTTCAGTTATTATTACATGAGAGATCTTGTTTTTTTTATATCAATGGAAGCCAAACTGAAAGATAAAAACAGGGATAATAAAATTGAGCCCCTGATGTATCCAGAGGATATACAGACCCCTTTGCAAACACATAAAAATTACTTGAGACACCTCCAACATTCTTTGAAAAGGAATGCAGAGGATAGGCTCAAATGCAGGTAGATTTATAGTTAAGTGAGGTGCAATTTTCTGGCCTCCAGTCTATTAACATAAGCTGTTTATATAAAGTGAGGGAGCAGGGAAAGAATAAAGAGCAAACAAAATTAGAATGAAGATAATTTGAAGGAATCATTTTTACAATCAGCTGGCTAGCAAAAAGGATTTCTATGGCTCCCTGGTTGGTAACAGATCTATAATGTTTAGTTATGTGAATTTTTTGCAGCCTAACCCAGCAGTTGGGCTTGAGCATGGGGAAAGTTAAAAATCATGTTGGTGGAAGGTTGAGGTCCTCAATTGGGTAATGGTAGAGAATCCATATTAGAATGCATTCACAAGCTAAATTGAATGATATATTAGGCCCACATTAAAGACTGTCAGCCTTATCATTGTCTGCATTGGTACAGTTTCGAAAGGTTTTTTGAGCAAGTAGTAATAAGCATTGTTTTGGCAAGTACTGTCTGCTGTTTCTAAGTTGCGCTGTAGTCTACCCAAAGGTCCATGTCGTAAAGGTGTGGTCCCCAACACAGTCCTTTTGGTGGGTGGTGGAAACTTTAAAGAGGTGGGCACAATGGGCTGTCTTCACATCAAGAGATATGCACTCAAAGGGGATTGTGGGACCTCGGAATCTTCCTCTTGCTTCCTGGCCATACGGCAGGAGTTTTCCTTCACCACATGCCCAAAGTAATGGGACCAATTCATCAGGGAATGAAACTTATAAAAGTAAACCCAAATAAACATTTGTTATAAGTTGATTATTTCATATTTATTCTAGTGAAAACTAGAAGGGCTACTGATTGGGGCTTGCTGAACAGAAACAGGTTTCAATCAATAATTCAAAAAACATAAATGCAAAAATCATTGTTAGGAAAGAGGATGCAAGGAAGTAAAAAGCAAGTATGATTCAGGAAGGGAAGAACTATGGTACAAATAGAGACGTTAGGGGAGTGGTTTAAGGTTTATTGGAGGTGTTTATCACTTTTTAATTAGAGCTGACAGGAAGAAATTATGAAAATGATACCCAACCTCCAATGAGATTAAAATGGTAAACAACACCCACGAAAAGTACACATTTACACATTCTCAGGGCACTGTAGGAAAAGTGCAAACAGGCAGGAAATGCCATTATCTGAAGAGTTAGGAGATGAAAGTGAATGGGGACCTGAGATAAGTAAATGCAGAGCCCTAGAGGCTAGAAACAAGGGATTACAGATCCCCTCATACCGCTAGTGGTACATGCATGACTGTCCCATCCAGCTGCTTGTTATCTCTGGCACAAGTAGTACTGTAATGTATGACATAGTCATGCATGTATCACTGATGGTTCAAGCTGCACAGTAGCAAGACATATGAATTACTGTCCCATCGTGAACGTATTAAAGGAAAAAGCAGTAAACTGAAATTTATAATTTCATCCTCTTAAAAGACAGCCACACTGGGTCAGGGATTTAGTTCAGTGGTTCCACTGCCTGCCTCGAAAAAGCAAGGTCCTGAGTTCGATCCCCAGTAGCAAAAATAAATAAATAAAAATAAAAAACAAAAAACAACCAAGATAGCCCCCCCACACACACACCACCCAGATTTTTCAAATCTTTTGGACTAGAATTAGTTCCTTCTGTACTCTTTAGGGGTTGGAAACTAAGGTCAGAGTAAAAAAGTGTCCACAGATCTCATTTTTCTAGAGATGTTGCTGTATCAAATAAAAAAGGAGGAAAACTGCAACAAAAACTATGAACTTCAATTTTCTTAGGAGGGGCTAAGGCTATCTTCAACCGGGTAGGATTTTATCCACCAGAGGTTTTTCGACTGTTCCTGCAATCTAGGGCGCAAAGGCCCAACGCTGCAGGACACCCTGGGATGCACAGCACAGCTCCGTGACAAGAAAAAAAAAAAAAAAAAAAAAACACGGCCCTGTGCAAGAGAGGACTCCCTTCGGCGGAACCCTGTAGTCTTCCTGCTCTCTATGGCAGCAGGCGATCCTTGAATGGACAACAAGGTACCAACCAAAACCAGTACTGGCAACCCTCACATCGCACGTCGAGCCACACGAAAAAAGGCGCGGACGCCCACATGTCCAAGCAGCAGCTCACAGTGCCCACAGCTCCTGCGCTGCGCGGCTGCATCCAGAGACCAGAAACGGTCGGAAACTCAAGGCTGGGAGTTCGGATTACAGGTATTCCGGTTCGTGCTGTTCCATCAAACACCAGCCCCTCAAATGTCTTCATCAGCGAGGAAAGGTTTTAAAATAACAAAGAAACGAATGAAGTATACGCATCCGCTCGGCACGAGGCGGCCTGAGAGCAACCCTGGCGGGTAAGTCAAGGGACACTGTACAAGCGCAGCACGCCTGGTACGCAGAGGCAGGATGCTGCTGTGAAGGGGCAAAGTGGGGCGGGACGCGCAGGCGCAGTAGGCGGTGTCCGCTCCCTGTTTCCGCCGGGCTCCCCCCCGGAAGTCCCTCTCAGCCGCTGTCTGCTGCTTATCAAGTGCTTCCGGAAGCTCAGACGGGGTCGCGAGTCATGTGACGGCGGCTGGCCGAGGAAGCTGTTTGAAGCTGCTGCTGAAGGACTGTGAAAGACACTCGGATAGCCGAGAAGAGCAGGTAGCAGGGCTGCCCCGCCTGGTGTCCAGGCGAGGGTGATAGGGTGGCGAGTCTGAGGGAGAGATCGTCCGTTCCCAGCGGCTCTCAACTTACGGTGGCTGGGCGGGGCGCGGGCGGGCAGGGGCGCGCCCGCTTGCGCTCAGGGCAGCTCTGTCTTGCAGGAGCGGAGGTCGGAACAGCGCGGCATGGCGGACGTGAGTTATCCCGCACTCTGCGGGCGGGCCGCCGACAGAGGGGTTCCCCCTGGGTTGTGAAGGGGTGGCCGCAAGGGAGTCCAGGTCCAGATGTGGGCCGAGGGCTTCAGCATATGGTTCTGATTGGTGGCAGGGAGCGAACGTTCGGCGGGTGTTAGACCCCGCCAGGTACAGAGAGGGTCCTGGGCCCCTGCGCCGCTGGCGACATCTCCAGAGGACTGGAGTTTAGGGAAGTGAGGACGGGGACTAGGCGGGAGGCCGTGGGCTCTGTGGCGCGCACCGCAGCCGGAAGAGGATTGGATCTGATAGCTGAGAAGCGTTTTTGTGTCCCATTTCCAAGCACAGTAATGGACACTGTATAGGTCTGTTTTTATCTCTACTTGATAGTGCAGTGAGAACTTAGAGAAAAAGGTTACCTCCCTCCTGTGGTAGGACCAGCGTCAAAATCAGAAATGCAGAGGTAAAACCCCAGCAAGAAAAGTTATGTGTGAGGACTTCAGGTCCCTGAAAGGTGGGAAGGACAGGTCTAGAAAAGCAGTGGACTGCGTATTATGATTTTTCAATATTATCTTTCAGGACCTAAAGCGATTCCTGTATAAGAAGTTACCAAGGTAAAAATTTACTGCTGTGGAATCAATTCTGCATGCCATGTTAACTTGATGAGATGTTTTGCTCCCTTTTATGACTAATATTTGGTGTATATTATGCTAATTTATTATCACTTTAAGTACCTAACATATCCCTCAGTGTCACAAGCAATGAATGCCCTCTGAATTTGCAGATAACATGAGGCCTAGAGAAGTCTGTGACTAATGTTCAGTAGGTTGGGGAGTAGCAGAACTCAAATTTCTTGCCACTTTTGAGTTCTTGCAAATAAACTGTCATATCCTTTTAGTGGATTATACTTTGAAGTTTTTATGGTCCCTTTAAGGAGAAAAATCGTAAGAACTCGCTTTTACTTTTACTTTGTTATTAAGACCAAATTGCTGAGTTTGCATAACCCAAAAATATATCTTCAGACAGTAGTTCATACATGAAAAGTCACAAGGCTTGCTTTTGGCTACACATTGTCAATTTGGAGTACCATTTTATAAATTAGGCTCTTGTATTAATGTCAACAAACTTCCTTTTAGATATTTAGATTACTGGAATCATAACTCACATTTAATTTAATGTAAAATGAGGCCTTCATAAGTGCTGCTTTCCTCTGCACTCATAACTATGTACCAGAATTCCTGAGAGTTTAGGGCATGAGAGAGGAATATGACTGGACCCATTCATGATCACATTCTAGAATAAAGAGATTTAAGTGAATAATCTTTGAGGTAATATAGCAGAATATGTGGTGAGATCCTTTTTTCTTATCTACCAAATCTGAAGTTCTAAAAGGTTTTGGATGTCAGCTTTTGTATTTAGGAAACAAAACTTGTTTGGATTTTATCTTGAATTATTTGGAATGAGTCATTCGTTGGCTCTTGCCTTTATCTAATTACAGATTACTGAAAGTTGATACTATTTTCTGGTTTTGAATCTATTATATTTTTCTTTTGTATTCAGGTGTTAAATAATTTTTGCCATATATTTCATGTTAATGAACTGCTTAAATTCATCTGTAGTCTTCTGCTATTGGCAAACTAGAGACAAGTTGCTGATACTGTTCCTAACCTAATGATTAGTGATACAGGGAATCCTAGGATTTCACGAGAATACAGGACCATAGCAGTAGCTGGAACTGTGGAAAGACATTTTAAAAACAAGTGGCAAAATTAACAATTGTTTTGTGACTTTTCAGTTTCTTTCAAAACATTAAAACTTTCATTATTGGTTACAAATAGAGAAACAATGCCAAGTGTTAAAATGAGTTTGCTTAGTACACTAATTTAAAACATCAGTAATATTGGGAATTATTTCACTTTGCAAAAAAACAAAACGAAACAGTTTTAACAGTGTTTAACTGCTTCCTCCATATACCTTAGTATAAGGAGCAGATCTTTTTTATACGCCTTGCTGAATTGTCATATTCCATTCTGATTTAGGATTAGCTTCCCACATTTTAATCCTTCAGATTTTTCCAGTGCTGGGAAGTATCTGAGTTTTTCATTGATTTGAGGTTTTTGTCAGCATCAGTTTCTCTGGGACATTTTCATTACAGCCACTTTGCTCATTTATGACAGGAAAGTCACTGTCATCTGAGTCCTCTGGCTGCAAAACTAGAGTCCCCCTAAAAGCAATAACAGCCATATTCCCATGGTCAACCATTTCTTTATTTACTTTCTGTTTGAATTTCACTTCTAGCATTATCACTTTTCATTTCTTTCCTGTATTTTACCTTTGTTGGCCAGTTCCCTCAATTATATATACTTTTCTAATGTCATACAGTATATGCTTTGCTATCTCTTCATGAACTAAGTAACAGATGGACAGTGACCAGGTTCTAATGTACGCTGAAGGAAGTGATGTGGCTGGTTACTGATTACATTGTGCACCTGCTAATTATGTACTTACTTGTGTGGTATTTGTGGGTTGAGAAGTTAAAAGTTTTTGCTTTATGCAGTTATTTTGGTAAATATGGATTGGGAATTAAAATTTGACCTGAGCTATTGAAGGGTGTGGTACTAACATAATAACTAAAATGCATATAGTGAATCTGCAAAATTAGAGCTTTCTGTATCTGTAGTTATGTCGTTGGAAGATTAGAGAATTAAACTGGGTGGAGGGACACCCACTGCACTGGTGACACAGTACAGGAAAACCAGCATAGTTTATTGACCTCACAGTTTGTAGAGGTTTCATTTCATAGTTGGCTGGCTCCAAGGAAGGGTGGTATGGTAGAGGGGCATGGTAGAGGGGCATCGCAGAGGAGAAATGGTCCATAGCAAAGCAGGGCAGGCAAAAGGCAGCAAGCGACAAGCAGCGACCCTCTTTCTTTTATTTTTAATGGCTTCTTTTTATTTTTATTGGTACATTTTAGGTATACATAGTGATAACATTCATCATAAGGAGTTTGTACCTGTACATGATATATCTTGCTTCGTTTTTTTTCCCATTCCCCTCACTTCTCTTCAACCCCTTTTCCTCTCCTTATATACAAAACCTTTGTTTCCATTTTTTCTTCTATTCTTTTTCTTCTTGTCCCTTCCTTCCTTTCCCCCTCCCCTCTCCCTTTTTCCCCTTCTCATTCACACATTTTCTTCCCATTTCCCAATAAGTATTACATATTTTGGTCCTTGTTTCCATTTTCAGTTTCACAACAGAGAATCAATGCAATTTTTAAGCATATGTGTCCCATTTATTTCACCTAAGAGTATGGTCTCAGGGTGCATCCATTTAGCTAGAAATGTCTTGAGCTTATCCTTCTCTATGGCAGAATAGTACTGCATTGTATAAAAAGAAACAAACAAATCTTCTGGGCCTGAGATTTAGCTCAGTGGTTCCGCTGCCTACCTCGCAAGCGCAAGGTCCTGAGTTCGATCCCTGGTATCCCCCCCCCCCGCCAAAAAAAAATCTTCATTCATTCTTTGGTTGATGAGCATGTGGACTGTTTCCAAGATTTAGCTATTATAAACTGCCACTGTAAATGTAAGTGTGTATATACTGAGGGCTGATTAGACCCTCAGCTGCCTTTTGGGGGGAACAATGAGGAATAAAAAGAAACATAATCTTCAAGATAAAAAGTAGGGGACCTCTAGCAGACAGACTCAAATAAAACTCTGCAATTGGCCCACTTTTATTAGCCAATGAGAAGGGCAGGGGGAGGGGTAGCACACATCTCCTAGCAACTGTAATAGCAACTATAGAGAATGGATCGATAAGGACTAAGTTGATGAGGAACCACATTTTCTCTACACCCAAATGCCTGTGTATTGACAACTGTCCTCAGCAGATGCTGTCTTGCCTCAAGTGTGCTCAGTTATCAGTTATTGTTATCAACATTCCACCTATAGCCAGGGGGCATGTTGCCTTCCACATATTTCCCTTTTCCTGAGGCAAAATAATACCAACCTGGGGACTATGAGATCTGAGTTCTGTAGCCTAGTCCCCAACATGCATATATCACTGTGGTATGATGACTTTAATGCTTTTTGATTTTGTTTTTGTTTTTTTCTGGTACCAGGGATTGAACTCAGGACCTTGCACTTGCCAGGCAGGCACTGGCACCACTGAGCTAAATCCCCGGCCAATGACTTTAATTCTTTTGAGAAGATACTGAGAAGGGGAATAGCTGGGTCGAATGGAACCTCTAATCATAGTTTTTTGAGGAATCTCCACACTGATTTCCATAGTGGTTGTACCAGTCTATACTCCCACCAACAATGGGGAAGGGTTCTTTTTTCCCCACAGCCCTGCCAACATCTGTTAATTGGTTGATTGTTGATAATAACCATTCTTTCTGGAGTGTGATAAAATCTCAGTGTTGTTTTAATTTGCATCTCTCAATTGACCAGTGATGTTGAACGTTTTTTCATATATTTAATTGCCACTTGTGCTTCATCTGAGAAGTGTCTGTTCATTTCAGATGCCCATTTTTGGACTGGGTCTTTAAATTTTAGAGGTCTGATTTTTTTTTAACTTCTTATATATTTCATGTAGTAGTCCTTTGAGGAACAGCTGGCAAAAAACTTTTCCCACACTGGGTTGTCTCTTCACTCTACTGGTGGTTTCTTTTCCTGTGCAAAAGCTTTTTAGTAAGGTGAGGTCCCAGTTGTTGATTCTTTGTGATATTTCCTGTTTGATAAGGGTTTTGTTCATAAAGTCTTTGCCTACACCTATGTCTTCAAGAGTTGTGCCTGTTCTTTCAACAGATTTAGTGTTTCTGTTTTAATATTTAGATTTTGATCCATTTTGATTTTAGTTTAGTGCATGGTGAAAGGTATGGGTCTAATTTTAATCTTTGGCATGTAGAAAGCCATTTTTTCGAGCACCATTTATTAAAGGAGACGATCCTTCTTCCAGTAAAAGTGATTGGGCCCTTTGTCAAAGATAAAGTGACTGAGTGTGTTGGAAGTTGTTTCTACATCTTCTAATCTGTTTCATTAATCCTCACTTACGTTTTTTTGCCAGTACTATGCTGTTTTTATTACAGTAGCTGAGTAATATAATCTCAAATTAAGGATTGTAAATGGCTCCTGCCTTGCCTTTGTTGTCCAGAATTGCTTGTGCTATTCTAGGTCTCTTGTGGTTCCAAATGAATTTTAGGATTGTTTTTTCTAATTTGGTGAGATGTGCTATTGGAATTTTGATCAGGATTGCATTAAATCTGTATAACAATTTTGGAAGTATGGCCATTGTCGCTATATTGGTTTTTCTTACCCAAGAACAAGGGATATCTTTCCATTTTCTGATATCCTTTTCTTCTATCTCCTTTTTCAGGGTACTGTAGTTTTCAATGTAAAAATCTTTTACGTCTTACATTAGATCAATTCCTAGGTATTTCATTCTTTTGTGTGCTATTGTGAAAGGTATTTCCCTAATTTCTCTCAGTGAGTTTGTTATTTGTTAGGAATGGTATTGATTTTGAATGTTGACTTTGTATCCAGCTACACTACTGAATTCGGTAATTAAATCTAAGAGTTTTTTGCCTGAGTTTTTAAGGTCTTCTATGAGGAATACCATGTCATCTGCAAATAATAATAGTTTAACCCCTTCCTTTCCTATCTATTCCTTTTATTTCTTTCTCTTGTCTAATTGCTCTGGCTGATGTTTCCAAAACTATATTGAATACGAGTGGTGATAGTGAACATTCTTGCCTTGTTCCTGATTTTAGAGTGAAAACTTTCAGTTTTTGACAATTTAGTATGATGTTGGCCATTGCTTTGTCATAGGGGAGATAAAGACCATTTATTCCAATTTTCTGTAGAGTTTTTATCATGAATGGGTATTGGGCTTTTCCAAATGCTTTTTCTGCATCTATTGAGATGATCATACAGTTTTTTTCCTTGGCTCTATTAATATGGTGTATTACATTCATTGATTTGCATGTATTGAACCATCCCTGCATCCCTGGGACGAATCCTACTTGGTTATGGTGTATAATCTTCTTAATTATTTGCTCTGTTCTGTTTGCCAGTATCTAATTGAGGATTTTTGTGTCTATGTTCATTAGGGAGATTGGCCTGTAGTTCCTTTTATTGACTGGATCCTTCTCTGGTTTTGGTATTAGGGTAACGCTTGCTTCCAGGAATAAATTTGGAAGTATTGCTCCTCTTTCAATCTCATTAAAGAGTTTGAAAGGTAGTGGCATTAAGTCTTCTCTAAACTTCTTGTAGAATTCAGGAGTGAATCCATCAGGGCCTGGGCTTTTCTTCCTTGGTAAGTTTTTAATTACATCTTTAATTTCATTGACTGATACTGCTTTATTTAGAATTTTTATATTTTAGGGCCAGGAATGTAGCTCTCAGTGGCGCTGCACCTACCTGGCAAGTGCAAGGTCCTGAGTTTGAGCCCTCGTACCAGAAAAATAAAGAATTTTTACATCTTACATATCTAGGATTCTGTTTACTTCTTCTGTGTTTTCTATCTTATTAAAATAATGGATTCTCAAAAAAAACAAAAATATAAATTCTCAAAGTAGGTGTTGATGATCTTCTGGATTTCTGTAGGATCTGTTGTGATTTCACCCTTTTCATTCCTGGTTGATGGATTTGAGTCTTTTCTTTCCTTATTTAGATAAGGTTGGCTTAAGGGTTTGTCTGCTTTATTTAATCTTTCAAAGAACCAATTCTTTGATTCATTCATTCTTTCTTTTGTTTTCTTAGTCTCTATTGCATTAACTTCTGCCATGGTCTTTATAATTTTCTCCTTTGTAGAGCTTTGGGCTTGACTTACTGTTTTTCTAGAAGCTTGAAGTTCAACATTAGGTTGTTTATTTGAGTTTGATCTGTTTTTCAGATAGGAGAATTCACCACTGGAAATCTCCCTCGTAGGACTGCTTTTATTGTATCCCATAAGTTCCAGTATGGTGTATTGGCATTATCATTTAATTGTAGAAAATGTGGAAACAAAGGGCAAATACTAGTGGTAGTGCTCATCTAAGAGATATATTCAGTTTAAAGTATGTGGAAAAGCACAACAGAAATCTTTTTATAATGGCAGGAAAGGGATTAGTACCATCTGCTTTTTTCATGACTGTGTCAAATTTGACTCATTCATGATCTTTTCTTCAAACCAGGCTTACTGCACTCCAACAATGAAAAGAATGAAGAAATAATATTGTGAACACTTGAATTTTTTGCTAGATTTATAGGTGGATGAGGCATCCCAGCCTCTCAAAAACCAAGCCAGCCAAAGACAGACATAGTTGAATGTGTGGTTTTAATTTTCTGTTAAGAGTCATTCTTGGGTTTGCATTTTAAAATCCAGCTGTGAATCAAAGAGTCCTCAGCCTTTAATGATCACAGCTTTTATGTTTTGTTTTCTGGAGTCTGTTTTTTGAGACAGTCTCACTGGCCTTTAACTATGTTGCCCAGGATGGCCTTAAACTTGCCACAATTCTCCTGCCTCAGACTCTTGAGGGTAGAGATTACAGGCCTCCATGCCCGGCTTTATGTTTTTAAATAATTAAATATTTAATAGTTTATGAAAAAGTTTAAGTATGGTGTCTTTGGGGAGGGTTGCTGCATCCTGGGGTTGAACCCAGGCCCTGCGGTGCTGAGTATGTCCTCTGTAGATGCTCCACCACCTCACTGCACCCCAGCCCCAGGATAAGGATGTCTTTGATTACTCATGCCCCATTTGTTTTTTAGAGTAAAAAATGGTTATTTTAGTTAGCCTTAGATTTTTGCAAAATATTTAATAAAATTCAACTTATTCTTTATAAAAATACGGTATGCTAATTGTTTTTTATTTTTTAGTAAAATATTTTCATATTACTCTTTGTCCACTATGAATAGAATTGAAAACAACTTTTTTTTAAATTCATTAAGTTTATTGGTACATTTTAGGTATACAGTATGATGACATTCGTCATTGGGAATTTGTACCTTTATATGATATATCTTGGTTCTTATTTTTTTCCTCATTCCCTTGCCCTCCCTTCAACCCCTCCATGCCTCCCTGTTTACAAAGACTTTGTTTCCGTTTTCTTTTTTCATATTTATTCCTTGCCCTTCTTTCCTTTCCCTTCTTCCACTTCCCCTTCCCCTTTGGACCTTTTCTTCCTATTTCACATTATCTGTTATACATTTTGATCCTCGTTTATATTTTCAGTTTCTCACACCAGAGAAACTATTTGGTATTTACACACGGGTGTCCTATTTATTTCACTTAAGAGTATGACCTCAGTGTGCATCCTTGTAGCTATAAATGTCTCTAGTTTCTCATTCTTTATGGCTGAGTAGTACTCCATTGTATATAAAAAAAAATTTTATCCAGTCACCAGTTGATGGGCAATTGGGTTGTTTCCAAGTTTTAGCTATTACTGTGCTGCTATAAACATGGTTGTGCATGTATCTGTGGTATGATTCTTTTAAGACTTTTGGGAAGATACCCAGCAGGGGAATAGCTGGGTCAAATGGAACCTCTAATCCTAGTTTTTTGAGGAATCTTCATACTGATTTTCAGAGTGATTGCACCAGTCTGCACTCCCACCAACAGTGGAGAAGGGTTCCTTTCTCCCCCCAACCCCGCCAGCATTTGTTCTTGGTTGATTTCTTGATAGCAGCCATTCTTTCTGGAGTGAGGTGGAATCTCAGGGTTATTTTCATTTGCGTCTCTCAAATGACCAGTGTTATCCCCAGAGAGGGTTTATATGTCCAGAGCAAACAAGAGTGTTGTGTTTTTGGGGGGTTTTTTGGTACCGGGGATCGAACTCTGGTCCTTGCATTTTTGAGACAGGTGGTGTAACCCCTGAGCCAAATCCCCAGCCCAAACAAGAGTGTGTTTACACATGCACAGACACAGTTACATGTTTTGTTACATCACCTCTGGCTTTTGCATATTCTTGTGAAAATTGCTTATTTTTTCCCTTGAGAAAACAACTTTCAAGTAGTTCCTCTCAGTTCATGAAGACCTTCCTCTTTTTTGTCTTCAGAGTGTTCTGTTCGTAACTTCCTTCACTTATCCTTTGTGGAGAGTGGGAGCTGTAATCTCTTCCTATTTCAAGTGGTGTTGATAACTGCAAAAAGTGACTTAATTGTGTACAGTAATCTGTAAGACGGGCTTTTTTGTTTGGTTTTGTTTCTCTTGTACCGGGAATCAAACTCAGGACCTTGCACTTGCCAGGCATTTGCAGCACCACTGAGCTAAATTCCTGGCCGTGTAAGACATGTTTTTATATAACCAAGTTTTTGATGTATAAGAATATATATAGTAATCTTTTGTTAATCTTCTAGAATACATTTTAATCCTATGTAATTTCAGGATTGAATGATAATGGGAAAAATACCAATAGCAGTATAAAATAGTAGGAAGTTTTATACACAGTTGTTTCATCATTCCTTTTCATAAAGTGAGGAATCCCTTCTGTATCAGTCATCAGTGCCCTATATGCCACCAATGTGGGCTTTCCTGTCCCTGGGGATCCCCTGGTAACAGGTAATAGCTGTTGTTAGTATGACATTTTATCTGGAGCCTCTTGGCTTAGTTGTGAGCTTCCAGAAGTCAGTATCTGCTTGTTTTTGCCTGTGATATTTCATGAAGTATTCAGTGCCAGGTTAAGGCACTCAGTACTGGAAGGAATGAGAGAAGGGGAAAAGATTCTCTTTTTGTCACTGGAACCCCTGCTTATAACTTACTGCTTTTGCAAATCATGAGATGACAGTGCATTAGCAATTTTAGTGAAAAATAAGCTATTTTAGATATTTATCAAAAGTTGCATGCATGCATTTGTAAAAATTGTAATGATGACAGTAATCCACATTGAATTTCTGGAGAGTTTTGGAAAAAATAACGGGAGACAGCGTATCACTAGTTGAGGTCTGTGGTTTTTCAGAAATACTTACAAGAATTACTATTATGGTTTCCAGGTATATATTTTGAGAAACTGAACTGTTTATAATATTTTAACTTTTTTTCTTTCTAGTGTTGAAGGACTCCATGCTATTGTTGTATCAGATAGAGATGGAGTACCTGTTATTAAAGGTAAATCTTAATACTTAAATGCAAATGTCATGTTGCTTTTGACTAAAAGTATATGTGTTTCCTTAACATCTGAGTAGTGCAGAAGACAAATAACTTAAAACTTATTTCAGCAGATTCAGAAGAGGTCCTCATCTGTATTAGCTGAATCATTTATATATATATATGTGCATATATGTTTCAGTCAGTTTTGCTGTTGGTTTTAGCATAACGCCCTGAATTATTCACTTCGCATTGCTGAGACATAATACCTGATACCTGTAACTTAAAGAGGGTGCAGTTCAGTTTGTTCAGTCTGTGAAGTTTGGTTCATGCTTGGCTGGTTCCAAGCCAGAAACAGCATGGTGGAACAGCTGCTGCGGGGGAAAGCTGCTCATGTCCTGGCAGCCAGGAAGTAGAGCAAGGGAGGAGGGTGATTCACCCCTCCAGGTCTCACCCCAGTGACCCCTTTTCCGGCCAGGCCCTGCCTCCTGCCAGCACATTCAGCTGTAGGACCCCATGATTCAGTCACCTTCCAGAAGCCCCACCTCTGCCTATGAGTTTGGGGGTCATTCTTGATCTAAAGTGTAGCACGCCCCCGAATTTGGATCATCTTTTATTTTACTTAGCATTACCTAAGTTTTGCTTCCTTACTTAAAATACAGTTACTTTAATTAGATCTTAACAATTGCTCCCCTCTCACCCAATCTTTAGGCTTTTGTTTGTTGTTGTTAAGAATAGGTAATAGGGATGTGACTGTAGCTCAGTGGTGAAGTGCTTGCCTAGCATCTGGAAGACCCTGGATTCAATCTCCAGTACTGAAAAAAAATAAAATAACATAGTTACTGTGGAGTCAGTCTGCTTTTACTGCTTCTACATATTTTTTATCAGAACGGATGGGACTGTAATATCTTCACCAGAGATCAATGAGTGAAACATGAAAAATGTAGCCAGCTGTAGGATTATTAATATCTACAAGAGTAGTACTGTAGATTTATGAAAGCAAACATTTTTGTAGTTTTTTTCAGTATTTTGTTCTAGAATGGCTCTCAGATAACCCGAGTAATGTTTATTAAATGTATTGATTAATCTGTATCTTAAAGTAGCTATCAAGAATACATGAAAACGAGTCAGGAGGATCACGTGAGTTAGAGAGAGACCAGGCTGGGCAGCATAGGAGACCTTCTCCCCAGTAAAAATAAAAACAAAACAAGCTAGGTATGGTGGTCCACACCTGAAATCCCAGTACTCTGGAAGGCTGAGGCAGGAGGACCACTAGTTCAAGTCCTGCTGGCAGAATCTAAATCTAAATAAAGGTCTGGGGATGTAGCCTAGGACAAAGGTGGCCCTGGATTCAGTCCCCAGGACTGTTGGCATCTACTGCTTTGAAACTCAGTGACTTTGGTAACTTTGCTTTTATTTTTTGGTACCGGGGATCAAACTCAGGACCTTCTGCTTGCGAGGCAGGTGGCGGAACCACTGAGCTAAATCCTTGGCAGTACTGTTGCTGTTTGACATGAAAATTCTGTCCTGGTTGTTGTTGTTTGGCCCTCCACACACAAGCTAGAATTTGGGTGTCCACTCTCTCACGTCTCTTTGCCATCTTTAGCTACAGCAGTTTGTTGGGTACTTGTTTGTGGTACTTGAGTACTAAGGTATCGGTGTAAATAACTAAAATAGTAAAAGTGAGGGCCAGCATTTCTTCCACTAAATTTCTGATAGAGCAATTTTCCCACATAAATTGATGAGACCTGATTAGTGGCTTGGTTTTCAGTATTGAACTTAACCTTTGTGATCAGTTTTTCATGGTTTGTGTTTTTTAAAAGATGCTGTAAACCTCTCTTTCTATCCTCCGTGGATTTTTCACTTGAATCACTTCCTTTTCTAGTGGCCAATGACAGTGCCCCAGAGCATGCTTTGAGGCCCGGCTTCTTGTCTACTTTTGCCCTGGCAACAGACCAAGGGAGCAAACTGGGACTTTCAAAAAATAAAAGCATCATCTGCTACTACAATACCTACCAGGTGAGTCCATGGTTATCAAATGGTTTGCTGATGTGAACTGTGCTTTTTGTGTTTCATATAAAAGAGCTGGTGTTAGGATTCTGCATTTGTTTTGAAGGGAATGAAACTAAAGTTTTAGCTTTAAATTGGTATGTTAAAACTAGTAATGTTCTTTACATTTTTATACCAGGGAATAAGTACTGTTGAGGAGCACTTAAAAGATTTAAAAATAAAACACATCTTAAAAATTACATCACTGTTAACTCCAGTAGATGGTGCCGTTGGCTAAATGACTGATTTCTCAGACTACAGTTTTTGCCGTGAAAGTGGATGAAAGTCACATAAGTTACTTAAATTTGTGACAGTTGCTAATCCTTTCATGTGGTTTGAAGTACATGTATCACAATGATTGTAAGATACCTGTTGATCTCTTTTGCTTGAGAGCAGTATTGCCTACAGTGCCTGGTGTACTGCTGACAACGGTGACTTTTTTATTTAAAAGTTACACGTGTGCAAGGGAAAAGATACCCAACCCATATAACCTTTAATTTACCAATAAGAATGAAGTTGAACCTACATTTTTTTAAAAAAGGTGATTAATTTAAAGTTAATGTAAATTTAAAATCACTTAAATTGCAGTTATAAGAAGGAGAAGTTATGAAGGTGAAAACACAGTAGCTCTCCTTTGTCTGTAGGGGACACAGCCCAGGGCCCAGGGTGCCTGAAACTGCAGAGACCAGCAAGGCTCATGCGCAGACAGAGGATAAGGTTAATGCATGAATTAGGCACACGAAGAAATAAACAATGACAGCCAGTTTGGTGGCACACGCCTGTAATCCCAGCACTGTGGATGCTGAGGCAGGTGGATTGGCACAAGTTCAAGGCCAGATCAAGTACAAACCAAAACCCTATCTCAACCAAATAAAAAAAGATGATGACTTGCTGTACATCTTAGCAACCTCAGCTTATGACTTTTTCTTTCCTTATTGAGAACTGTCATCTTTTTATATAAAGGAAGCTCTGTATGCTTTTCTTTGGCATATCTAAATTGCCAGCATCACTCCTCCTGGCTTTGGGCCATTATTAAGAAAAATAAAGATCACTTAATTAAACCCAAGCACTGCAATATACTGTGACTGTCTCTCTGATAAACAAGGCGGCTACTAGGTGACTAATGTGGGTGGCAGCTGGTACAGTGTGGGTTCCCTGGACAGAGAGGCGACCCTGTCCAGAGTGGAGCAGCGCGGTGTGGCACTCCCATCATAAGAGTCAAGCAATTCAAAATTGAAGAATTGTTTATTTCTGGAATTTTCCGTATAATATTTTTAGACTATGATTGAGCTTGGGTAACTGAATCCTTGGAAAGTAGAACCAAAGGCAAGGACATTGTGAATGACTTAGAAATTACTGCTGTTTTCCACTGAATTGCCAACCACTTATTGAACCTTTAACCTCTCCTGTGTAAGCGACACATGGGCTTTGAAATAAAAAGATGAAGACATGGTTCCATCTTGGAAACTTCCAGGCTAGTGGTATCAGTACCTCTAAGGTATGTCTGTTTTATGAAACCATTTATTTCCAGCTCTTTCATATTTCATGATGTAATACCACAGTATTAGGCTAGTAATATTGACTGCTTTAAAATTTGTGAAAGATCAAATCTTTCAGTTAAGCTATTCTACCTTGTCACAATGTATCATAGTATTTAGACTTTATTTTCTTTGCAGGTGGTTCAGTTCAATCGTTTGCCTTTGGTGGTGAGCTTCATAGCCAGCAGCAATGCCAATACAGGTGTGTTTTAATTATGGCTTTTAATCTGTGCAGTATAGATGAGAGATTTAGATTTGATGATCTGTTAGGTCTTTTCCATTTATGAACAATTTGAAGCTATCAAATAATGTGTTAAAATACTTCGCTGTGTGGGATAGTTGTGCTATCGGTATTTTAAGTGTACCAAACCACAATTTTGATATCACCAGTCATCACACACTAAATTATCAGTTACTATATATTGTGCTAATGTACAGAGTTATATTTTAATAGTTCCCTGGAGAGTCTGGATGCTTTTAATAGTCTATAAGACAGAGGAAGATGTTTGTATGAACAGAAAATAAGCACCAAGGCACATAAACCTTCCCTGTGGCAAACTAAGAAGCAAGATGTGCTAATTTCTAGATGAGTTTTTCTCTAAGATTCATTATTGAACTTCTTTTTGAACATGTAAATGTGTTTTCTATATTCATCTTTAAAGTATTTTTTTTTCCTGTGAAATACCTAGGTATGCCTTGGTTTTATTGAACTTATAGATAAATTTGATTTCCTTTGCCCAATATTAAAGCAGCCTATTTCCCTTTTGATATAATGTGCAAATTTGCTCAGGAAGAAAAAAATACACCTTTGTTAGTGAAAATCATGTGATTTGGAGTTAATGCATATTTTGAAATGAAGTATAAATTTAGGGCTTTCTTTCCCTTTTAAATGTGTATAGCAAATTATGATGCATATAATTCACTCTGTATCTACTAATACTGGTTTTTGTCATCCATCTACTTTAACAATAGATGATGAAAGTAAATACTACTTGAAAACACTTTGCTATGTGAGATACTGTGTCAATATTTTAAGTGTACTAAACCTCAGTTTTGATATCACAATAATGCAAATAGAAAGTTTGGTTACTTAGAATTACAGTATTGGTTTTAGTTCTGGGGAATAAACTGCCTGGTTTACTTTTTAGTAACTAAATTTTGGACAAAAGCAAATTTAAGTTAATGACATTTAGGGACATTTTTCTAATGATATAATCTTTTTTATCTCTGTTTTAGGACTGATTGTCAGCCTAGAAAAGGAACTTGCTCCATTATTTGAAGAACTGATAAAAGTTGTCGAAGTTTCTTAATCTAACTGTGGTTTCGATCTGTACCTTGTTCTCATTATAACACAGTATCAATCCAGCAGTCTTTAGACCACAGTAGTCCTTCTACCCAGGTACTCAAGAAAAAGGCCCTCTTTTCCACCTCCTGCTAAAGAAAGAGCCTACAGGTGGGTGGCTGCATTTTCTTGTATAAGCCCTTTTCTTGTTTAGTGAGATCTGGGGTAACCACGGAAGTGGTTCAGTCTACACAGCTCCCATGGAGTTAGTCCTTCCTCCAGGTTTGGATGAGAATCTACTCGTGGATCAGAATCACAGTGGCATGTGATTCACTTGAGTCACTGTGCTTGCTTTGTACAGTGCTCGCAGGCCTTTGCATGGTGAGAGTAATGAGGACATATTTTTCTTCAGATTATGCTTTATTTCTTTGGATTGAGTGTAAGGAAGATAAAATGGCTTAGTAAAATTAATAAAATCAGTACAATCACTAACTTTCCTTTGTACGTATTATTTTGCAGTATGGGTGAAAATTACTAATTAATTTGGTTCTCAGAGGATGCTGCTCTTTAATAAAAGGAAAATTATACCTTATGGTTTTTCTTCCTATTCTGCTTTCTATAACCAATCAGCGTTTTAATGTTTATCTGTTTTTTATAAAATTTAAATTTGATTTGTTACTGAATTGTTTCCTGTATAAGGATATATTGTAAACATGATAGTATAGTCATTTTTTCATACATGAGTATGAATAAAACAATTTTTAAAAAATATAGTTTGAGCACTTTATAAGTCTTTTTTTCCCCACATTTCTTTTAAAAGTTTATAAAGAATATAATTAACTTAATTATTCTTTGAACCACATGAGTAACTAGTGAATGTTTCTTGTTTGGGTTGGAGATTGTCTTTACCTGTTATTAACTGTTAGGTAGAAAATGTAGAAAATGAACCCATCCATGAGCCTAATAGTCCCCATGACAGAAATATCTCAGGCCTCGAACATGCCCTTGTAGGTTCGAGAATGCTGCCCATCACTCCAGTTGTTCATTTCCTCGTCAGTTATTTGACAGCTTGTCACTCATGAAAGTCAGTATGTAGGCACTGAGCCCCTGTGTCAGTCACCTGGACCACCAGAGCACAGGGCTAAGAAGCACCACTCTTATCTAGAAAGTGCTGTGATAAAGCTGTCCGGTAAGGTACTGTGGAATCACAAAGTAGGGGCACTTAGCATGGTGAGAATAAAGCTGTACACAGAAAGCAGCAAGAGTTTTATCTGCAGAGCACTATAAGTAGCTGTTAGGACCTAATGAAATATGGATCCATTAAAATACAAATTCTTATCTAAGCTATTGCTTAATGGCCATGAAATTGTTTCCAGTGAAGTCATATGTGAAACAAGGTCTCTTGGAAATTAAGTGACCATATTTTTATTTGTAGGTAATAATTATGTATCTAGAAATTCCAGGAAAAACTATAATAACCAGAGATACATAATCTTCGCATGTCCAGTATTTGTACTGTTCTCTTTCGACTTGAGGGGTAGAATAGATTCTACAGTCCATCTGAAAAAATTAGCACATGAAAATTGCTAAAAACTGTAGAAGGTAGAATAAAACTATACATACAAATTGACTTAAAAGATTCTAAAGATAAAGACTTAAAACCACACACACACACACATACATGAATGAGATAAAACATAAAGATGACATTGTAAGTTAATGGGGAAGGACTATCCAGTAATTGGGACAGGCTTTATTTCACATTCAGCTAGTGGTAGTATAATTTTTTTTTTTGGTACCAGGGATCGAACTCGAGTCCTTGCGCTTGTGCAGCAGGCAGAAAAACCACTGAGCTAAATCCCCGGCCCTTGGTAGTATAATTTATTGTAATAAATTGTTACACCCCATACGTTTAGCAATTCTGTAATCTTTCAAGCTTTCTGATGCACATGACCTTTGGTCCCATAGTTCTAGCATTTTTATTTTTTGAAGTTAAGAGTTTTTATTGGGAATAATAAGAATAGCTCCTGGGTTTCCAAGAGGGATTTAGTGTGGTTGGCCACATGGGTCCTCAATCCAGAGCTAATTATAGGTGAGCAGAGCCCAGGAATTGCTCAGCTGTTTACTGGCTACCTATCAGGTGGCTCTGTGGCTTCAAAATGACCAATTGAAACTCAGTCTCTCAAACCCAGTTCCTTGGCATGTAAGGTTTAAAGGAAATGGATTTGAGAGAAAAACTGGTTATTTTGCATGTGAAATTCCCAGGAACTCAGGAGTTTAGTAGGGAATGGCTGTATTCCATGTCTGAGTTTATCCCTGGTCCAAAGTCCCAGTTCACTGTCCTTATTTTAATTCTTGTCAATATTGCTAATTAACCCAACACTCTTGCAGGTGTCTCCCTAGCTAGATGCCTTATTTTTAAGCTAGCTAAACTATTTACACTTCCCACCTCTGAAGAAGTAACCCTTACTGCTCTTGGGGAGAAAGGGTGAAGACGAAATCTAGCTGCTTCTAGCTGAGGATTGGTGTAGGGAAACAGCAGTCAGGAATTTTCCAGAGACCTAATGTAAGGGTCCTGGGATAGAAGTCATGTTGGGATTTAGCAGTTATGTATGGACTCTCTTCAGAGATTCAGTCTAGTGGATCTCAGTGAAAGGATTTCTAGGAGGATCCCAAGTGGGTGGCCCTGTCAGGTTGATAGCCCAACCGGTTACCGGGGGATGCCTGCTCACCTGATTGAGGGTACAGTAGGAGATAAAAGAATAATATACAAAGAACAAATGATAGTTTATTACTTGGGGGGCCCAGGAATTGATCTTTAGCTGTCTCCTGGCTAAAGACCACCTGATCTTGGCTCTATCCAGGCTAAGACAATGAGCTCTGGATCAGTCAGTATTTATGATAGCAAGGGGGCGTGAAGGCAGATGTGAGGAGTAGCATAACTAATTTACCAATGAGCCAGACTATAAAAGGAGCAACTATCCCTGTGAAGGACAGGTCACAGTTAAGCTACCTGTGCTACCTCACCCGTCATAGCTAATGAGCCACCTGTGCTATCTTTAGCTGATGTTTGATCTGGGAGAATGGCTTCGCAGAGAGAATTCCCCAGCTGCAGTGTTTCCTTGCTATTAAGAGACATCACAGCCTCTTCACTCATTGAGACCTCAATTGTGACCATTAGCAATTCACACTTAGGCCTTGGAGTGACTCATAATTTTAACCAATAGCTGAATTATAAGCCATATCAATAATATCTCAGTGTGGTTTCAAGCTGGTCTGCATGATCCCAGGTATAGAAATTTATCCTACCAGTGAAATGTGCAAAATTATATATTATGTAAGCATATTCTTTGAAAATTGGAGCTATCAGAAGATTGGAAACATGTCCACCCTCGGTGGGCTGAATGTATTCTCTGGTTTTTCAAACTACCAGTTTATACCTGCTGTTTCTGGAATAATTGTTAATAATGCTGCTTTCACTCTCAAATGTCTAACTCTAGGTAGAGGTTTGGTTAAACAAATGACTACATTTGCCCACCTGAAAAGGGAAGTGCTTCAGGTTCTGAAATGAAATGATCTCCAAAGTGTAATGTTCACCGAAAGAAAACATAGTTTGAAACTGTTAGCATGTCACATTTTGTAAGAAGAGAAACTAACGTTTGTATACTATACCCAGACTGACACACAGGAGGAGCTGATTACAGTGTAAGAGCCTTCCCACAGTGGACCCTTTCACTACAAACTTTACTTTCTGAATTTTTAATCTTTCAATAACTTTAAAAATAAATGAGCTAAGATACTTCAGAAAACAAAGTGAGGAGGTATTTGGAAAGAAGGTGGTGACAGGGTTCTTCAAAGAAGTAGAACCAATAAGATAGATATTTCAACAAACTGGTTTGTGGGATCATGGGAACTGGCTGGTCCGAACTTTATAGACCATTTCAAAGGTCTGCAAACTCAAGCTCAGACTGTAGTTTTGAAGTAAGATTTCTTCTTGGGAACCTCAGCTTTGCTCTTACAACCTTTCAGCTAATTTCTGAGTCCTGCCCACATTATGGAGGATAATCTTTTACTTAGGGTTAAGGCTAGGGAACTACCTTCACAGCAATACTTGGCTTCATGTATGAATTACTGGGTACTGTATCCTAGCCAGATGGAAAAAGACTAACCGTCACACTGGGCTCCAGCATCTGTATGTATTCCTTAAAGTGTGTTTTAATCTCCAAGTAAAAGTAACTGTCCTGCTCCTACATGGACAACAGTCCTATGTACAACGGAGGATCTTCCTCAGCTCACTTCCACAGAAACTGCAGCCCATTCTCCAAAGGAGACTGAAGCCCTCAGGTGGGGCTTTCATTTCTCCTTGCTATCCTGTGACTTAGACATGTGATGTAAGATTATTAACTCTGTTAGTTAATAAGGGGAGAAGGAAAGGAAGAAAAATAGAGTCTGTTCGGTATATATATGTGTATATTTGTACATATGTGTGTATACAGACATCCCTGAGACCTGCAGTCCTCGCCTTGCCAGTCCAGTGCTGACTGCTAACCCACTCTGTGTTCCCTTTGTCCTCAGCAGCACACTGGCTGTGGCTCTGCCTGGTGCAGTAATTCACAGCTTCACTACTGAGGAATCTGAACCTTTAATTACCCTTCCTGAGTTGGGCTTTGTAGTTTCTATTAATTTTAGTCATGGAAGCTGGTGGAATGAGGATCTGCCTGATGCAGCCCAACTTCCCTCCTAATCAGGATCCATCAGCCCAGCCAGTACAGTAACCCTTGATGTGATGATTCTGAAATACAGAGCCTAATTTGGCAGGGTGGCAGTCTTAATGTCCCACTTAGTAATAGAAGCATCTACTGAAGAATGTGGTAAGACCAATGAATTTTTTTGATTTTGGTTTTGGTTTTGGTTTTGCTTTGCTTTGGTCTTTTGTTTTTTTGAGACGGGGTTTCACTTTGTAGTGCAGTCTGGCCTTGAACTCACAGTGATCCACTTCCCAAGTGCTGGGATTACAGGTGTGCACCACCACACCTGGCTTTTTCTTTTTTAAAGATATTTTTATTAGTATATGTTTGCAACATAATACATTCATTATGGGGAGTTGGTACATATACTTAGCACATCTTAATCATTTTTACTTCCCATTCCTCTCCTCCTCTTCCTCTGTCCCTAGATCCCCTTCTCATCTGCAAAAGGTCTACCTCCGTTTCCTATCATCTTTCATTTTGCTCTTTAAATTATTTATACTTTGGGTTTCTAACATAAGAGAAGCTATGCGATATTTAACCTGTGTGTTATTAATTTCCCTTAGTATTTTGGTTTCAAGGTGCATCCATTTTCCTACAAATGACTTGAATTTATCCTTTGTGGCAGAGTAATACTTCCATTATGTGTAAATACATTTTCTTTACCCATCTGTTGTTGGACATATAGATGGTTTCCAGGACTTAGCTATTGTGAGTTGTGTAGCTTATGAACCAATGGGTATGCATATATTGCTGTACAATGTCTTTAACTTTTTTAGGAAGATAATCAAGAATAGGCATATCTAGTGGAATGAAAGTTTTATCTTTAGCTTTTTGAGGGGTGTCCATACTGATTTCCATAGTGGTTGTACTAGTTTATACTCCCACCCAGAAAGTAGAAGGGCTCCTTTTCCCCACAAGCTTGCCAGTATTTGGTGTTTTTTCAGGTTTTTCTGGAGTAAGTTGAATCTCAGTGTTGTTTGATTTGCATTTCTGTAGAGGCCAAAGACACTGAACATTTTTTCACATACTTACTGGCCATTTTTACTCTGGTAGGTGTCCATTCATTGCACTTGCCGTTTTTGACTGGAAGACCAGTGATTTTTGTGAGCAATTGACAAGTGTGTTGTCTCCAAAATCCAAAGAGGCTCATGGTGTATAGTGTGTCTCTGGTTGTAGGAGGGCCAGATGCAACAAGTTGGATTACACTTGATCTCAGCCAAAAGGCCGAGAAGTGATAGCAAGTTGGATTAAAGAGAGAGTTTGACAGCCCTGGTGCCGTCGGACTTGTAAAAATTCAGTTAGGTGGAAGATGCCTGGATTTCTGTCGTGTTTATTTCTCTTTTATTTTGCTGTGAGGACCTCAGTGTACCAGCTCTTCTAGGCTTTGCTGCAGAGGCCAGTGACAGCAGTGTGCTTGGTCCTCTCCCTGATATGAAGTCCACCAACCAAACATGCCTTTCCCTTAGGTGTCTCCCTCTCGAAAGGCCTCCTAATCCTACCCAAGAGCTGGCTGGATCTGTGCTATCCAGTGTGTGGCCCACAGACGGGGCCCTTCTGCACACAGTGTGCTAACAGGGTACGCACAGAAGGTGGGAGTCAGTGCATAAAAATTCACAGCATGTCACCCGGGTGTGGAGGCGCACACCTATAATCCCAGCACTCTGGAGATCGAGGCAGGAAGATCATAAATTCAAGTCCAACCTGGGCAACTTAACGAGTTCCAGGCCAGCCTAAACTACACAGTGAAACCTAGCCTGGACTAGGAAAGCTGGGACACAGCGCACGTTAGCTGCGGACTCCAGCAGACAGCTCTGTCCTGAGAGTGAGGTCCTGTCACAGCCCTCACACCTGCCACACTGTCCTCTTGCCACTACTGCGCTGCCCTGAGTGTCCACCATCTTCCATCCCTGCAGGGCCATTGTCGTTGCTGTTCATGATAGTAAGCAGTTGCATTTCTCCTCAGTCACAAATTCTAAAATATGTTTTAATAACAAATAATACCTGCACAGCAAAGTCATGTTTTTTAATAAACAAAACCAAAGACTATAAATAAACACGTTTTACAGAAAGTTAAATCAATATTATGTATGCAGAGAAACACCTTTGTTTCTAAGAAAACAAAACCGCACACCTCAGTGAGGGCAGAGTGGTGACTTCTGACTCCGCAAGCCTGCAGCAGTGCATTTTCCCTCGAGACTGTCCTGACCCTGAGTGGGACAGACAGCACAGTTCATTAAGCGTACTGCAGTCTCTGCTCAGATGTCTAACCAACAAGGACTCACGTAACAAGATACCCCTCGGAACCACAAGAGCAGCGCTGCAGCTTTGCACCATAAGCTTATTTTCTGGTTCTTTGTCTATTTTTGTTGCCCTTCAAGCATCTGTCTCAGTGAGCAGTATTAATAAAGATAACAGAGGAAGCCAGAACCCGTTGATGTAATCTGGACACCTGTATCTCGTTACCATTTCATTCCTCTTATTCCAGTGTGAAACCGCGCTGTGACATTTTCTTCCATACATCGTGAGGATTTAGTGTTACTCCGAGTGGCAATATAAGCTGTTCATTAATAAGGTGCAGGGTGAAACCTGCACAGTTCACTCTGGGGGCAGGATTGCTACCACACACTCAGAGAAGTTTCCTTCAGGCCATTTGGAGAAATGTTGGCTACAGGTAGCTTAGTGCTTACAGATGCCCTGTGATTATTATAGCTAAACAGTAATAGTTGCAGTTATCATTAAACTACAAGTTACTTGTAATTACCCTTCTTCAAGTTATGTTTTCTCTTTCAGACATTTCCCCCAAAATGGTTAGATGAGATGTTTTAAAGATTGCACCTTCATCTCTCTTTGTCTTGCCCAAGGGCCCATCAGACATTCAGTGATAGTTTTATTAGAAGTGAAGGACACACTGAATTTCTAAGACTTTTGAAAAGAGAAAATAATTATGGAAAACATTTTTCCATTTTAGTTTTAGAAACTCTTTTTGGCTTTTGTATAAAGAGAAGAGCAAAACGACGACCCCTCCTTCCAGAGTGTGATGCTTGTTACTGGGTTTGCACTGTGAGGAGCATCTGTCCTGAGCCTTCCAGATCCTTTCCCTGGGGTCACCACACAGCCAGGGGCTGGGGACCCAACCAGGTGACTCAGAAGGGCCCGGGCGACAATGTCCACGGCCTGGGATGCCGCGCAGGGAACAAGCACCCATCTTTTCCTCAAGTGTCCCGTGCCAGCAGGCCTGGGGGGGTGGGGGTGCTGCTTCTCAGCAGCAGTGGCATCGTAGAAGGAAGCAGGATTCTGTGGGTCAGCAGCCACACAATATGGGCTCCAGTCTGTAGCTGCTCTTCATTTGTTTGAGGAAGAGTCTTTGGCTTTCACCTAAGCCTGTCAAGGATCAGTGTCGGGCAGCACCCAACCTTGCTTCCGGGCCAGGGTGCTCCTTGGCAGAAAGATCCATTAAAAGACGAATGAGTGAGATCGGATGGTGCCTTCCCCTTGGTTGAGCTGCTTCCGTATTTGTGACTGTAATAAAACACATGTACGTCTATTACTGAATGATTTTAAGAGAATGAACTATGAACTATTCAATAAGATGCACTGATTAGTAAAGAAGCCATGCACCTGTAAGTTAATTATCACCTCTCCCCCAGTTTGAATCTGATTTTCTGTATTTTTCTCCGGAGGTTATAAAGTTGCTAAAATATGTACAGTTGGGGAACTGATCTAATACAGTAAACCATAAAATTTAATAGTCTTCAATATATCAAAAGGTAGATACAAATATTGAAGTGAAAAGGGGTTATAATATATTATTAAGTGAAATGAGCAGGTAAAGAACAACCGGGAATGACTGAATTGTTTCTTGTGGGGGTTTTTTCAGCCAATTTTTTATTAGTACATGTTTGCATTCATCATGGGGAGTTGGTACATATACATGTCATATCTTTGTCCTTTATACTTCTCTTTGTCCCTCCCCTTCCTCCCTTCCTCGATCCCCTTCCCATCTGCAAAATGTCCACCTCCCTGTTTCTGATCACCTCTTATTTTCCTCTTTAAATTATCTATACTTTGACTTTCTCATGTAAGGAAAACCATTCAATATTTAACTGTGTCTCATTTATGTCACTTAACATTATTGGCTCAAAGTGCATCCATTTTCCTACAAATGACTCAAGTTTATCCTTTATGGCAGGGTTGTACTCCACTGTGTATCAATACCACATTTTCTGTATCCATCTGTTGATTGACATATAGACTATTTCCATAGATTTAGCTATTATGAATTGTGCTGCTACAAACATGGGTATGCATGGATCACTGTCATACAATGTCTTTAACTCTTTAGGGAAAAAACCCGGAAGAGGTATATATGAGAAATGACATTTTTATGTTTAACTTTTTGAGGAATCCATCTGTTTTCCTCTGTGACATGTTCTGGCCCCCGTTCCCCCTCCAGACAGACCTAGACCAACCCATATACCTTAAAGGAAGATCAGTTGCTGGGGCCCACGGCTGGGGTCTGAACACCCTGCCTCTCTGTCTTTATACGACACTGGCTTCAACTCTCTTCATGTCGAAAAACAATGGACAGGCCATTCCCAACCCTGCAAATGGCAGCCCATGATTCTTAGAGTTGGTCTAACTCCACAGAAATATGTCTGAGATTATCAGCATGTTATTTCCCAGGACCAGACATCTGAAGACTTATGACTCACCAGTTTCCATCGCAATATCTTGATCCATTCATCAGCTTCTACTCCTGTCTTCGCACAGAGATAAAACGTCCTGAATGGAAATACTAAGCTGACAAGACAAGAGAAAGAATGTGAGATCCTCCAGATGAATGGAACACTAAGAGTGTCCCATGGGAAAAACATTTTAAAAGCCTCCAGGTAAGTAGTAACTTGCAGAACTGTTGTATACTGTAAACTGTAGAAACATCTAGGAAACCATAGGTTTGTGTTATTATAAGCAAGATTTATATTCTCTAATGAGACTTCAAAAAGAAAAGAACATGTATAGGACACTCCTGTCTCAGGCTTAGGACAACACTTATGTGTTTATTCAGCTGAGCTCTCAAATGATTCAGAACTTGTGCTATGGTTCAGAGACTACACAAGATAGAGAAGAATGTTTGCTGAAAGCACTCATGTTCACGTCCTCGAGGACAAGTCTGCCTTCTGTGGATGCAGGCAGTTAAAACATGAAAAGAGACAATACAATTCCTCAGCTGCTTGGCACATTTCTGCCCATGGCTCAGCCTCTACTGGAAGGAAAATGAACTTTGCTGCTGGTGTGTAAGACTTTTCATGGTATGTGGTAACTTGTCATCTGACCTCTGATTACAGGTCAAAATCATGTGAGTGGTAAGTTCAGTCCCAGCTCAAATCCTGAGCATTCTTCTTGTACTTACAGTTCAAAACACTAACAGTCTTTTTTCCTTTCCTGAAAAAAAATCCCTTAACTAAAACTCTACAGTTCAAAGGTGTTATGCTTTGTGTTTAAATGTCCCCTCAAAGCCTCATGATTTTTTAGAGGTGACTGTATCTAGAGTGTGTGATTGATTCATGGTGGGGATAGACACCAGGATTAAGGGCGTGAGTGCTACACTCCTTAATAGTCTGCCTAAGATAAAAAGGGCAGAAGCTGTTAAGGTCCCTTGTTGCTTTTGCTACTGTGTGAGTGCCATGAAGTATTTCTCCTCTGCAACACCCCTCCACCGTGTGTGACTCTGACTTGGAGCCAGCTAATTGTGGACTGAAATCGCTACAGACGGTGAGCTAAATATACCATTCCCCCTTTCACTTGCTCGGAGCTCCTGGGGAGACACTGCTCTCTCTATCCATTAACCCAGATAAATCTCCCTTTCTTCTTGCTAAGAGAATCCCAGGCAAGAGTCACTAAGTAGTTTAAGCCACTGTGATTATGCTTCACTGTCACAACCTCCCCGCTGCTGGGGACGGCCTGTCACTCAGTCTTGGCCAATGGGACACAAGGGGAGGTCTACAAGGGGTTCCAGGAAATGCTTTCCTGACAAGAAGGAACAGACGTGGCCAACACCATCCCTACACCTTCGTCACGCCTGTGGACACACGGTCCCTGAGCTGGGAGTTGGAGCAGCCACTTGGACATGAGCAGCCAGGAGAGGGGAGACTCTTCTCCTAGTCAGAAGGTTTTCACAATGTACTGATAATATCTGAACAAAACCCTTTTGTGCCATTAGCCAGAAATTGTTGTAACAACATAAACCAGCCATGATTGGAGTCAAAAACATTATAACTAAAATGGGGAGGAGCTCAAAGCAATACAGCTATCTGTGAATGGCAGAGTGCCTGTCCCCAGCCCCACCTCTCTGTGTGAACGAGGTACTGTGTCACAGGCAGCTGAAGCACCACTCACATGCTGGCTCTGTTTGGCAGTTAACTCCACGTCCCTCAGATCCATGAATGTGCAGACACAAAGACATGCAGCTTTTTAGCCTGAGCCAAAAAAGCATATGGCAAGAAGATTTTAAAAACATTTCTTTTATAAAATGAACTTACCAAAAACAGTTTACCCTCTCCTGTGAATAATCAAATTGGACAGCAGAACATTCTGTTAGGTCTAGGGTCCGAATTGGTTCTGGTGACTGAAAGGGAAAAAAAGCAACCTATGTCATCCTAAAAATGAACACACACATCTGTCTGTCACCTGACAGGTCTTCCCCTGTGTGAAACTGTCACTCTTCCCATCACTCAAAGGACCGGGACTGGAGAAGCTTAGTAAGAGAAGTTCCCTACTGGGCTTTCAGGACACTAAGCACTGGGACATCGCTCTCATCAATTCACAGTAGATGGAAGTGGATCTAACACATGGGAGGGAGTCCTTTTATCTATTCTAGCTTCTTTCTCAGAGAGTTTGTATAAGGAAAGAAGGAAGAAATAACGTACTTTAAGTTGTCATAATAGATATAGTTTTAATAAAGGGAGAAATAGCTGCAGAGAGATAGTCAATAAAGTGTGGTAAAAGAAAGTTCATTGCTCTAAGCAGAAGGAATTGGGTGTCCTGGAGAGATACAGTTTAGTAAGCCCAAGAGGCAGCTTCAGGGATACACAGCTCATCTTAGCAAAGAGGTTCTGCTTGTATTAAGAATTAGGAACTCACAACTCCAGTAATATATTGTTTCAGGTAGACAAAGTAAAATCTGATTTTAAAGGCAGAAGTTCCTTAGTGGCTTGTCTCTCTATCAACCAATGAATAGACAAAGACAATGTGGTATGTATACACAATGGAGTACTACTCAGCCATAAAGAAGGGTAAACTTTGGTCGTTTGTAGGAAAATGGATGCACCTTGAGACCACAATGTTAAGTGAAATAAATCAGATACAGAGGGTTAAATATTGCATGGTTTCTCTTATATGAAAAACCCAAAGTATAAATGAAGAGGAAAATAAAATATAGATAATAGGAGCCAGGGAGATAGGTCTTTTGCAAATGGGAAGCGAATGAAGAGATGGAGGGAAGGGGAATGGGAGGAGAGAAGGGAAAGTAAAAAAGAATCGAGACATGCACCAACTCCCCACAAAGAATGTAATCATTACACACTGCAAACATGGACTAATAAAACATTTAAAGAGTTCTTAAAACACAGATGTTCCTTTCACTAGAGAGCTGATTTGTAAAGTGCAAATGTATGACCATATTCCTCACCATCTGGTCTTTGAAGTATTTCAGTTCATTTCTGTGCAGAGTGAACCATCTCATTTTCCAGGTCTGAGAAAAAAAAATTAAAACACTTAGGTTTTGAATACAATAACGCAATATTTGAACTAGATGATTTACTTTTCTTTTAAAAGTACTTAAAAGATTAGACAAAATAAGTCAGAAAATACTCTTTTACAAGTCTCAAGAAATCTACAAAAATTAAAACGATTCCATACATTAAGTTTATAATGGTGGCAGAAATACCATTAATTAGCTCATTTAAACAAATGAAAAGATACAGCTTAAGATAAACATTCAAGATGATTTATAACAAATTACTATAATTTTTATTTTGTTAGCTTTATAATAAAAATAGCTATCACTTCTGAGCACCTACTGGAAGCTACATACTCTCCTTGGAAATGTACTCATATATATATGTATTTAATACATGCTTGGAAGTGCCTTTATAGTTTACTTATATTTACATATATATATTATAGCCAGTCCTCACATAACAACATCAAATATTATTTTTGTCTTACAAATACATCCAAGCACACTGTTTCCCAACCCTTGCCGAAGTGCGTGACACAAACCGGGTTGCCCGTGGTGGCCTTCTTGGTACCGACAGAGCCTGATCCATCCCGCGGGCAGCGTCCCGGGTTAAGAGGAGTGACAGGACCTCCACTCCCCGAAGTAGCAGGGACTGGAATAACTAAGCACCTAGGTTGCAGTGAGCATGCTGAGTCCTGGTGCAGCAAGCTGGGGACGCCCGGTAAGTGTCTGTGGCCCAGGGAGACGAACAGGACCTTTAGGGACAGCAACACGGGCAGGGGGCCCCACTGGGCAGACTGGGCTTGCAAAGCCCCACAGAGTGTTTTCCTCGGCATCAGGAAAGCTCTTCTTATCAGCATCAGGCTGACCTGTAAGCTGTACAATCCTGACCTCTTCATTTAAAAAACAGAAAGGACAGGACAGGCAGCTCTCAGGTGGACTCACTGCCTTCAGCATCAGCCTTCCCTAACTGGGCTTAGTTTTCTGACTGCTGCAGGCGCTTCTGCAGAGCTCTGCCTAAGAATCACTCAAAATGACTTCCAGGGTGATGACTAATCATCATAAATGCGACTCTTGAAAGACACATTTTATAAGTGGGTCAAAATGAGTCAGCAGCTTTTAACAAAGACACTGGCAACCCGAGAACTGGGAGCTGCATCTCTGGCTGTGGGGAAGATGCACTGCTTACCTTGACCAGGCCACCCTGCTTGGTGAGGTAGCCTTCCTTGGTGCCCAGCTGCAAGAGAAAGAAGCCCCGTGAGCCCAGCATGGTCACAGGGTGACGCCTGCCCATCAGGCCTCATCCTACTTTAAAAGGGAGAGGAGGTAGCCTCAGTCGTTCCAGGGTCGGCTCTGTTCTTCACCTGGCCCTGGAACCACTCAAGGCCGGGAGTGCTGTCCTCAGGGTCCTCTGCTGTCCCTCTACACTGATAGCCGTGACAGAAGGGCTTCCTGCTGGCCACACCCAGCAGTCTGCAGACAGCAGACCACGCCACCCCTCTGAAGTCTGTGCTGTGAAAGTGCTGTGTGCAGTTGGCTGTGGGTGTTGCTGGACAAGTGCGATGCGCAGGTCCCGCAGGTCCTGGCCAGCGTGCCTCAGCCTCGAGTCTGCGCCCCTGCATCGTGGACCCAACCAACCCCCAGGGGACGGTGTTTGGAAAAAGCTGCTCTGAACAAGTGCAGATGTTTCCTTGTCGCTGCACCTTAAACAACACAGTCTAGACATGAGTGACACTGCCCTGACAGAGCATCCATCGAGTGTCATACATCACCTCGAGAGGGAATTGTGCACAAGGGGCCTAAGCGTCTGAGGATTGGTGCTGCTGGGGCCTCAGACCCGCCCCCCGCAGACAACAAGGGTGCTGTGTGTTTGCAAAACTGTATTAAGGAAACAGAAAGGATCCCTTCACCTCAGGGCTGCTGGGCAACGTGCTGTGTGTCTTTTCGGAGGGTCCTCAGCAGCGGCAGCCCCCGCTGTTCCTCACACAAACCGTCCCTCAGAACCCAAATTCCAGGGCCAGAGCCTGGGGTGCAGATTCATCCACACCTCACGTGGCCTAGGGGACTGGAGGGCAACGACCAGGTTCTCTTAACACCGAAATCACTGCGGTAGCACCACACACTTACCCAGCACCCGCAGACACTCGGCAGGTGCAGGCTGTGTGAGGAGAGAGCGGTGTGCGGTACGGAACCTAAGGTCTCAGTGTGTATCATTTCATAACTTCCTGAAGAGACCAAATTCCAGGTAGGACGTTTCATTCTGACATGGTCTCATAATATGCCTTGTACTGGTAAGGAAAAAATGAATAAAAACTGGGAAATGACTCAGGTGACATCAGGGTTCTTGTTAGGGGAGTTTCCAGAGTATTCCTTCGTGAGAGGAGTGCTCCCTACCAGTAAAAAGAGGAACAGCCACCACCATGCGGAGGATTCAGGCAGGAAGTGGCACAGCCACCCACACACGGGTCAGTAAATGTTGGGAGCCTCCCAGGTGCTCCTGTCAAGAAGGCTAATCCTGTTGACTGATACCACAGGTGACCTAGTTTATTCTGATGCCGAGCAACTTGAACAAACTGAGTCTAAGTATCAAATAATGTCAATGGTGAAATGATCCCGTAGGGTTGCTGAGGTTCATGTCTATAGAGGAATAATAATTCAGGGCAATTTCTTGTAGAAAAGCCTGGTAGAATCACTGAGGTCAAGCTAAGAAGAAACACTCTCACCCTCTGACCCCCATCCAAAAACACACTGCAGATTGAGGTTAGGGTTAGGGTTAGGGTTGGGATTAGGATTAAGATTAGGGCATTTTGTGTGGCTCTGGGGCCTGGAAAGTTTCAAGAGGGAAGAGCTGAGAACACTCATTTTATCCAGGATCTCAGGATGTAAGAAATGAGATAATTATATGCAGATTAATCTTTTAAATAACATATGATTGGTAACAGGAAGGACCCTGGTGACAGCCCGGATTGGATACTGGCTTTCCTTCCGCTGCCCCCTTGGATGTGGCCAAACACTGTCGGGTGGGGGAGGTAAAGTGGGCATCAGCATGAGAGTGGTCATCTGCGTGGCCAGCGCCGGTGATGGTGACAGTGATGCAGATGGAGGCTGGCAGGCTCTGTCCTCAGGGGTGGGAGCTGCAGGGATGAGGCAGGCGGTGGCTCTGCTCAAGGGCCTGGAGCTAGTGCAGGTGAACTGGGAGCAGGTGTCCTGCAGGGATGCGCAGCAGGAGTGGTGACTGGAGCCTGCTCACGTTCAGGGGGTCCGCAAGTGTGTGAGTGATGGGGTAATGGGGACCTCGAGCCTCACGAATATGGGAAGGGGAAACCAGAAGGAGCCTTGTGACATTGGATTAGGATGGAGGTGTGGTGTGAACCGGGGGGGTGGGGGTGGACAGAGCAACAGGTTGGCAGATAGATCAATCGACAGATAAATCGATCCATCAATAGATAGATAGATAGATAGATAGCCAGGTGTAACACAGGCATATATATTGGTACCTATGTAGCTGCACAGAGATTTTCCCTGGCCCTGTTCACCAACTGGGTGGGACAGTGACATCCCTGTAAAAGTAAGCACATAGTGCTCAGATGCTGATGTCTAAAGTGCCACTTTGCAGGAAAAACAGAGTAAGATTTCTTGGAGAAATAGATGATTCCAGAACTGGGCACAGGAAAACACAAGAAAGTGGGACATCTTGTTCCACCAGCAAGTGAGGATGTTATGGAAGCATTCAGAGCCCCGAGGGACATAGCAGCTACATCGAAAGGCCTCCTACTGGCCAAGTCTGTGAAATTTTGAAGAATCAAAATAAATAACGATAGTCATGATTATAACCTATTGATATAAAAATAAAAGAATGAATTTGTATTGATGATAAAAAGCTTTTCCTTCCCCTAGATGACAACGAATACGCATAAAGGATTGGGAGAATCCGAGGCTTCGTTAGCAACAATCATGGTAAGGACCAAAATGGTGAAGAGACCACTGTAAACACCAACATTGGTGGACACAATGCAGTGAGGAGCAGGACGTGCGCAGTCTCCAGTAGCTTCCCCAAGAACTTAATAGGGAGGGTATGAGAGCCACAGTGGAGAAACCTGGCACTAAACAGGCTGCCCCAGGACAAACTGAGACCAGGCCAGGACTGGGAGAGGGAGAGGCCCAAGGGTCTCTCTTGTGTCCTCCCAAGTGCAACACTAGGTCTGCTCAGGATTCACTGCCGGATGAGCCACAGCTGAGGGACAGGCCTCTAAGTGACCGCCTTTGACCTTAGCAAGTACCAAATTTAGGGGACAGTGGTGAAACCTGGGCACCTGTGGATAAGGCATGGATGGGTCACCGTTAACTCCGGGAAAAAGTCCTGGTTTGTAGGAAAGCAGACTGCAGTGTCAGAGCGGGAGCCCCAGGAGGCCCGAATGTAAAAACATAATCAAGGGTCTTCTAAATAAATTGATGTATTAAATAATGGAATATGGATGATGTTTTAGAAAACTATGTAATAACACGGACGATGTTCACCAGGCATCATTAACAAAAATATTACAACCACAGTTCAGAGCTCAGTACATATTTATACACTGTATATACGGTGGAAGTTCATTATGTATCATACGTCTCACCCAAATACAGAAGGATAGATATGAAAATGAGGAGTGAGTGCTTCAAAGACAAAACATTGGAAAATGCCAATTTGTTACGGAGGTGTCCAAGAAGAGAAACTGTAACACATGTCAGTGGTCACAGATGGAGAGGGAAAGATGCTACAGAGGCAAAGGAAATGGCTTTAGAAGAAGGGAGTTGTCAAGTACCACAAAGGGAAGTTAAGAAAGCTCACATTTTCAGTAACATCTTGTATGTTGGGAATATGAAATATATGACCTTACTAAATCTCTGCCAGTGTAACTGCTTGGTTGTTCCCATTTGGCAGGTTTAAAACTGAGTCCTTTCTCCTGTCCCCAATCCCCTCCTGTACCCTTGGACACTTGGTGAGCGGTGCATCTCTACCTGTTGCTTTCTTCCGTGACCACACCCAGCCCAGCAGCACCTTTCTTCTGCCTCTGAGAAGCATCCTGAGGCCTTCCAGTCCCTACCCCTCCCCTTCCTGCCTTCTGCTCACTTCCCCTTCCCAGCTGTCCCTGAACCCCACCCACCACCTGGAGTGAGAAGGGTCTTCCACAAAATTTAAAAATTAAACAAATTATGTGGGTAAAACCCTCTCTTCTACGATGAAACAGACATCATTTTTGTGCCCTAGGAGCATCTGCGTTAGTGTACAGCAGGCACAATCTCCTTTTTATTAACTCAGAGCCCGACACATGAGTCCTTGGTCTCATTCAGAGCCATGGAAATCTTTACATGGCGACCAACAGTGGAGAAGTCTGCGACAGTATTTCCAGATACTCACAAGAAAGGAATTCACTTGCTGTCACACACTTCTTTCCTCTCCTTCCCCAAATGTCCCTAAGCGAGGAGACCACACAGTGGGTGGACGTCTTAGTCAGTGAAGATGCACACAGGAGTCGAAGAGAGAGGACGCTCACATGGGCGGGGACGGGAGATCAGAGAGCCAGGGAAGTGTTCGGGAGAGAGAGAAGTTAGAAGCTACGTATTCTGCTGTGGAGATGAGAAATGACCATTGTTTCAGAAAGCAGCCGAGCACTCTCAAGATGCTGAGGCTGGAGTAGCTAGGAGCCAGGAGCTCGTGCATTGGGTGCATACATGAAGGAATGAGCATGCTGGTTCACATGGAGACCCGTAAATGAGTGTAATGAGTGCTTATAGTAAAGAGGAAAAAACTGAGAGCAAACAAACAACAAACCAAAAACAGAAAAGGACCGAGTCCGTGGATTTCCTCCACTGGGAGGCTGGAGGGTACATTTTCTTCCCAGCCCCTGCAGGACTGGAATGCACTGGGCTGGGGAGGGAGGGAGTTGCCGCTGGGCGTGCTGTGCTCCACAGCCATTTCTGTCCTGGCCCCCATATGGCCGGTGCCCCCATCATGTCAGTGCGCGGGCAGCACGCAGATCCCTGAGCCTGTGCTGGACACAGGCAGCAAGGGCCAAGCAGCTGCTGGACCCCACCTGACACCCGGAGACCCCGGAAGCCACACATCCGGGCTCTTCCTACACCCCAAGTGCACCGCTGCCTCTACTCCCAGGGTCTGTTTCTAGCCGTTTTGGGTGTGACAGTCTGTCATGTACTGCAGAATACTTAGCTCCTGGGCTCCTGTCCACTGTCAGGGAACAAGCCTTCATGGTCTCTTGTGTTTCTGTTTCACTAGTAAGGCACTGATGCCCGTTGTTGCAGACCAACTTTTAAAGCAGGCTTGTGTGGCAGCAACCGTGGAAGAAAGAAATAATGTCTCCCTCCAGACCAAAACACAGACGTGCTTAGTGTCCGTTATAGAAGATTTGGGTTTGCTGGACCCAGTGGCACATGCCTGTGATCCCACCACTCAGGAAGGCTGAGGCAGGAGGATCTCAAGTTCAAGCCCAGTCCAGGCAACTTAGAGACTTAGCAGGGCCCTGTCTCAAAATAAAATATTTTAAAATGGACTGGGGTTGTAGCTCAGTGTAAAGGCTCTGGGTTCATTCCCCAGTACTTAAAAAAAAATTAGGTTCCAAATATTGGGTTCCTCTCCTCCGCACAACCCAAGGTGAGTGGACATCTTCCGTCCTTTTAACGTCCTCTGGAGCTGGGACAATGCCTAGGGACCTGGCCCAAGTGCGACCATTCTGAGGACTGTTCCTGCTGTGACAAGCCGTGCTGTCCCTGACTGGAAGTCTTGCGGCAGGTGAGCTGACAGGCTGGCTGTAGGGTGAGGTCCCCAAGTCCCCCGATCTTGGCACCAACATGGTGGTGTCCCCAAGCACAGTGACAGCCGGACACTCATGCATGCCTCTCGGGACCTCACCCCACACCATTCTCTGAGGGCCCCACTGCCCCAGCCCTGTCCTCACAGCCTGAGCCACCTCACCTCCTGCACTGCCTTCCAGCCCCAGGCACTCAGCCCTCCTAGCTGGCCGTGAACCGCTTGGGGCCCCCAGCTTGGTGTGCGCTGTCTCTGTCTGCAGCCCCGTCCCATGCCCTTCAGGGAGTCTCTGCTCAAACGCTGCCCCCTTGGCCATCTCGAGATGGAGCTTGACACGGGACTTTCCAAGGGTTGACGATGCTACCGCGGAAGTACAGTGCGTGTGTGTGTGTGTGTGTGTGTGCATGTGTGCAAGTGTGTGTGCCCAAGCTCTGCATTTTTCGGATTTACCCTGGAGTAGATGACCTGGGTCACAGCTTTGAGCACTGTGTCCTCTCCAAGTTTTGGTCCCACGCTAGAATTCTCATGCGCTGATTACTTACAGAGGGTGCGGCAGGCATGAGGTCGCTCTCTGTCCTCCCCGTCTGCATAGCCGTGTGGACCCGGACAGACTCGTAGATGGCAGGCTCCTCCACATCCCTGGGGTAGGGGTGTCTGAGCACCATCAGGGTGCCTGTGTGAAGACAGAACGTGTCATCAGTGCTCTGGAGAGGACAGGTGTCTGCTGCAGGCCACACAGCGCTGTGTATTTGCTTTTATCCCCACTGTTTGTGGAGTGGCACCTCAGCCGAACACTGAAACAGAGACAAGTCCTCGGCCCTCGTGCTTGGAACTTGAGTGGACACAGTCACCTGAATGAGGGTGGTGAGACCCACAGCAGCCTCTCGAACACAGCCCGAGCACAGGACCCAGGCCAGGGACACTTGGAGACACTTCCGCCCAGAGGCCGCCTGGGCCTGGACCTTACACAGTCACTGGAAGTTTCCAGTGGGCTTTGCAAATCCACGGGAAACCAAGCCCTGAAGTGCCCAGGCTGGGAGGACCCACGCCCCATGCTTCTTCTTCTGGCTGGAGAGCAAGCCACAGCCCCACGGCGCTCACAGCAGTGGACCCCCCCCCCACACGTGCTCTGCCCCAGGCTCCCCAGGAAACAGAAGGAGGCTTTGCTCTTCTTCCTGAGCACCAGGTGTGGGGCCGAGCTCCCTCCCACAGCCTCTACCTCCACCTCCACCTCCACCTCCATCTCTGGGAGGAGTCTTTCCCTCCGTCAGTCAGTCAGAAACTAGAAACTCTGCCCACAGAAAGAGCAAGCATGAGGGGTTTTCCTCCTCAATGCAGCTTCTTACTTTTTATTTCACGAGGGTGTTTGGACCGCCAGGTCCAGGGGCTGCCATAGATGTTGAGGAAAAGTAAGAATTCATTCAGTTAGTCAGTCACCAAACACCCCAGGCTCTGATCTATGCCAGGGGCTTGTGTGGGCAGGAACAGCAGCAAACATAAGGAGCTCACTCTTCCGGAATGGGCTGGGAGCAGGGCCTGCATCGAGGAAGAGTTCAGCTATGAGAAGAGTCCAGGAAAATGAATGGAGTAGGGGCAGGGGGCTGAGGGGGGACCTCACAGGGGAAGTCACCTGGGAGAAGGCAGCTTGGAAGGCCCCAGGAAGCACAGACTCTGAGCTGGGTGAGGGCAAAGACGGAGAGTTCCCTTCTGTCCTTAACTACCTTGAACCCATGATGACTCTGTGTGTGATGCTCTGGGTGGTGTGGGGGCACTGGGCCCAGGTCACGGGCTGTGATCAGAAGCCAAAGCCCGAGAGCATCCCTGAGCTCAGCCCGGTTCTCGCACACCATGCTGTCTCTGTCACTGTGACCTCGTCAGGACACAGCCTGTCATACGAGGTGTCAGTTCCACAATCAGAATGAAACAGCCACACCCAAACCAAGAGCGGCCTTTGAGGGGCGCAGGGCCGGCGAGCTCTGTGGCTACAGCAGCTTCTGAGTGCAGCTGTGCAGCTCTTGGAGTCCAAGCCCAAGGGACAGTGGCCAGGATGGAGACCAGATACACAGAGGACAGGGCTAGACTGCCACTGCCATCCAGCACCCGGGACTCTCATGCTGTCTTCACAGGCTGTTAAAGCACCGAGGAAGCAGTGTTGCCAAGAGGTGATACATGGTAGGTATTATTTCTCCTTGGGACAGAGCATTTCCAAATTCCAATGATTGCTCCACTGAGGGAAGGGACTAAAATGCTAAGTGACAACAGACCAGGAGCCACATTCTGATGGGAACAGGACTGATGCCACTTTGTCACATCAGTGTCACCAGAGATGACACAGATCTGACTGGGAGGGAGAGAAGCAGAGCCCAGGCCTGGCAGCCTGAAGTTAGGGTCACTTTCGAATCTCAGGCTTCATCTTCAAAGTCAGTGCTGAGTCCCCTGGTGTCCTATGACATATGCCGATGACACTTTAGATGACCCTGGGGATGGGCCGACTGGTTTTACTTGTTGCACATCCACTCCCACGTTGCTGCCACTCGGGGCAAACTGCTGCAGACCTGGAGGTCACAGTCCGGCCAGGGCTGCCCTCATCTAACTGGGCATGAGCAGGCCTGCTCTTCTCTTTGTGGCCTGGTGGAGGCAGCCTTCGCTTGGACTTGTGGCACTTTCCTTCCATCTTTGAAGGTCGGACCGGGGCAGGTCCTTCTCTGCTTCTCCCGCTCTGCTTCTCCTTCTTTGCCTGGATCATGTGGGATGTGTCCTCCCCAAGACCTCTGACCCCAGCCTTCTTTCCTTCTGCAAACATAATGCCCTTTGGCCGTGTGACATCCAAGGCCACAGGTCCACAGAGAGCTGTGCTGGTTTGTTAGGGGCCAACAGCTGCAGTCTATGGGGGACAGGTGTGTAGCAGGGGTCACCTGCAGGGCACTGCACTTCCCTCTCAGAGCCCTTTGAGCCTCTTCTGAGCAGGAATGGTGTCGGCTTGTCTCTGTTTACCTTCCCATGGCTAAAAGCCTGTGACGCAAAGCCCTGATGAGAGAATGAATGAATGCCACAGCGGTTAGGTCCAGCTCAGCCTCCCAGGCCACGGCTACTCTGGCCTGAGGCATGGAAAGGGGACAGGATGACCTCCAGCCTATCTCTCCAAGTCTCATCCGAAGCAGGCGTCCAGATTCAATCTGAAACCTCTTCTCCAGTGCAACCCAAGTTAAGCTGGGAGAACAAAGCTGACTGCAGGTTTGACCTTTTAAGTAGTGAAGCCAGTTTGGAGGCCAGATTTGTTGGGTGAAGGAAATGGAAGCAACCTGTAAAGGGGTAGCATCCATGGAAAGGCATCCGATATGGCAAGGCAGATCTCCTTAGCTGGTCACTCCTGCTCCACGGAAAGCCAATGTGCAGCCATCTTGGCACGGTTGCCAGGTGACTGTGATTGCCTTGTGGGAAAGACGATCCTAGCCCAGATCACAGAGACGGAGCCCAGGCCCTGATCCTTGCCCGTGACCTCAACCACAGCCACACCATGTGTGTTCCCCACCTGCCCTGGACTTCTGCTGCTTCTGTAGAGAGAAGGCCACCAGCTCTCATGTGTGCACTGCTGGAGTAGACAGTCGATTCCTGCCTTTGACTGGAACCTGGTCTCAGAAATGCTCCACAGAGGGACATTTTGAGATGCGCAGAGGTGGGTGGACCACCAGACACCTTTTGATCCACTTGTAGCCTTGGGGTTGCAGAACTACTTTATCTTTGCCGGGTTGTTTGCTTGCCCTTAAGTTTTGAAAGGACATATTCATATCTTTGTAAACAATTCCACCTCTCCTCCTGTACTCCACTCCCCGTGCACACATTTTTGTTTTTAATTCAGCGAGCCAGAGTTGGTTCTCAATCAAAAGAAACATCTCTTAATGCAGCCACTACACTCACAATTTCCACTCTGGCCTACGTCGGTACTTGGGCCCCAGAGAGGAATTCTGGGTCAGAGGCATTCTTTCAGTGAGCTCCCAGAGCTGGAGAAAGGCTGGGAGGAGGCAGGGGTGGTAGAGGAAGAGGGAGGAGGAGGATCGGTGCCCCAGGCCTTGGAAGTGGGGCTGCAAGTTTCAGTTCAGCTTCTGAACAGGTTTCAGGCGGCTGCATTTCCTGCCTCTGCCTTGAAGCCCGGTTTCATCTGCGCTCCCCCAGGGGTCCAGCTCTGCGATGAGCAGAGCCAGCCCGAGGTGGGCACTGCAAGGCTGCAGCACACGAAGGACGGTCATTAATCCACACACCGTGGAGTGGAGGACACCAAGGATGCCCGCCCACCTTCCAGCAGGAGCCAGGGAAGGGCAAGCGCGATCGCAAGCCCCTGGGCCGAAGCTTTGGAGTAAGAGTGCGGTGCACAGGGCTCCCCTCTGGGGCTTTTGCTCAACTCTTCCTTTAGGCCTGGAGTTGGCGCTGGCTCCCCGCCCCTGGGGTGCTGGAAAGAGCTGGGGCCCGAGGGTGTGTCCTCTGAGTCTCCAGGAGCCTACGATGCCATGGCTGGTCGGCGCCCAGAACCTATTTGTTGAAGTGGACTGAAGCGAGACCACGCCCATCCAACGTTCATCACTGTCCTAAGGCTCAGAAAATGAGCTAACAGCTGCCTTGAGCCTCTGTCTCCCCCTGAGCTGGGAAGCGGCTCTCTAGGGAGGTCTGTGAGAACATCCGACTGCCTTCTACTTGCTCTGCACAAGAACTCCATCTAACTCCTGCCCATTCACCCGGAGGGTTTGTTCTCCAGCTTTACAGGGGAAACTGAGGTGGAATCTCCTCCATTGTCCACAGTCCACCCTAGGGAGGGAGCAGATCAGCAGCCAGCACAGGAGGGAGGCTCCTTAAATATCTAATCAGGCCGAAGGAGCAGGGAGGAAATAAAGACAGGCAGGAGGGAGATGGGAGCAGCAATTTTATCATGGTCATCTCAAGTCCACAGTAGCTTCCAGACACCCACAAGTGTCGGTTCCAGTCCCTCACTTGTCCACTTCTTTCTTTTTCAAACACACCTCGCCTACAGACTAGGAGCTTCCACTTTCACTGCACACGAGCTGAAGGAGCAACTCCTTGTTGTGGCTTGGCAGTGTTCGGAGCGGTCACTTGTTTGCAGAAATGCCACATAGTTCTTAAATTAAGATGGATTTGACTTATTTTAAAATGCCAGCTGATTAACACAGCTGGTGTCACAAAAGAAAGTAGTAACGGCTTTAGCCACTATGAAAAGTTGGTAATCCCCACGTCAAAACAAAAAGAGAAGTGGCAATTTGGCATTGAGGGAGGCACCAGATAGGGTCTTCAGAGCTGAGAAGTAGCAGTGCCAGCCTGTAAACACACGCGCTGAACATGGACCCAGCTCCCCCAGGGCAAGGGTCTGCAGTCACCTCACTGTGAGATGAGCTGTACAGCACAATTTCACATAACCAAGTATTGAAATATGAACAGAAGATAATGCTTGTTCTAACAGAATTTTGTTTTTGAAACAGGGCTTTGCTATGCCTTTCTGGCTACCTTGAACTCACAATCCTCCTGCCTCAGCCTCCTTCATGCTGAGATTGCAGGCACGTGCCACCATGCTCAGCTTGTGTTCACCTATCTCAAGAGCAAAGATTTCCTATGACCCAGAACAAGTATTCAGGTTTCATGGTACTTGTTATGGCTTATGTCTAGATGTTCCCCCAAAGCCCCATGCAGTCATGGATTGGGGGGCTTTTCAGAGGTGGCAGGATCTAGAGTGTGTGGTGCTGGGGTTAAGGGTGTGTGATTACTGAATCAGTCCACTGATTGTTTTGACATAGTTCTGGCTGGGATTAGGGATGTGAGTGCTACACTTGCCCTAGGGTAGGTAGGGACAGAAAGAGGCTTGTCTTCTCCCTTGTTGCTTTGCTACCATCTGCCCACCATAAACTATTTTCCTCTGCCATGCCACCCTGCCTTGGACTTGATTATGGACTGAAACCTCTACAGACTGTGAGCTAAATAAACCTTTCCTCCCTTAACTTTGGGTGTTGGGTATTTTGTCTCAGCAATGAGGAAAAAATAACTAAAGCAACACCAGAGACAGAATATACAGCTGTCAGACAAAGGAGTGAGGCTTTGGTTATTCGGCCATCCTCACTGTAGCTGCAGGGTAAGGCCTGGCCTGGGCAGAGAGGTTGGAAGCATCCAGGGTTAGTCCTCCTCACTCTGGGCAGGAGGCTGAGGCAGCACCACCCCATGAGGTGGACCAATCTTTCCCTAGTGCTTTAATCAAACATGAACCATGAGAAGGACTTGTGTTCATCTGAGGGTGCCCAGGGGATCCTCTGCCCCAGAGCTCCTGGCTACTGCAAGCCAATGCCAGCAGCCAATTCTCAAATTACCAAGAAGAATGACATATTCTGAGAACACTCACCACTCCTTGCAGCCCAGAGTTGTGACTCTGAGGACCTGGCATGACAATGACCAAGTGTAATCATGACCAAGTGCATTATCTTGTTTCCTGACACCCTTGCTCCCATGGGGACCAGAACACTGATGTGTCACATGTTCTGCCCTCTGTTCTCAGCTGGGTATTTACCCTCATCTGGCTGGGACAGATAAGAGGAGCGAGAGATTAGAACCTAATGCAAGGGCTCGAAGCCAGCAGGCCCAGCACACACCTGCCAACACCAGTGCCTGGAGTGAGGTCCAGAGAGCACCGAGCTCATCACTGGAGAACAAGAACACAGAGAGGGAGAAGGCAGCAAGACCACCCTATTCCTGAGTTCTCTTAGGGTTAGTAAAATAGTCATTGTAGTAACGTGCACCAAGTTTTGGCTTTGGAGAAATTACTGTTGGAGACCAGATGGAAAATCTTTACAGTCTCACTTGCACTAATGGGAAGCCTTCTTTAGTAATAATCAGGGAGTTGAACAACATCTTATGTAATGTCAACATGCTACTACTCTGGAGGAGCCTTCGATGATCCTCTGGTCTGGGGCTGGACCAGGAGAAGAAGGTTCAACCAGGATGCACAGCTCTGATTTCAATCTCAGCTGCTCTGAACTCTGCCAGCAAGCACAGAAGGTGACTTTCCCTATCCCAGAGAAGCTCCAGGAAGGAGCCCAAGAATGATAAAACATGAATGCAACAGAGTCCAGGAAGAGAGTTCCAAAGAGGGAGCTGAAGCCAAGGTAGAAAGGAACCACAGTGGGTTTGGAGGTCAGAGTCACACTCATAGTCATCTGTGTATCCATTATTCATCACCCAAAGCACCCTACCATGGACCAGAACCTGCAGATGTGGAGAAGGACAAGAATCCAAGTGGTCAAAGTGAAGCCCTGGCTTCAAAATTCTCCTTTTCATTTCCAGTGACCAAGAACTGAATGAAATCCAAAGTGGGGCTGGACAGAAGTAAGGAATAACCTGCAGCAAAGTGCTTGAGAATGTAAAATGCTGGGCATGGTCAAGGCAGCAATGGCCAATATATCCCTCCTTGCCATTTGTTTATGAGACCAACTGCTGGCAAAATGGTGAAGTAATTTTCAGGGCTGATTGAGAGAATTTTCAATAGACAAAAAGAATGTCATTGTATTGTATATACCTAAAATGTACCAATAATTTTTTTAAAAAGATTATAGCTTTAATTGTGTAGTTCAGAACATTCTACTGTGAAGCTGGTGTTGGTACAAAGTGATCAACCATGCTGTGGTTTCCACTGACTTTTCCTCTGAACTAGATACTGTATGATTCATGTCGGGGCTACCCAGGCCACACAAGAAGAGGAAAGGCTCAGCCGATGATGACATCTCTTTCCTCCACACCAAAGTTAGCAAAAAGGCCACTGCAAGTTTGCCAAGAAAACAAGCAGTACCATTTCATCAGAACAGGTGCACTAAGAAGTCTTAGTTCCCTTGGGGCTAAGGTTCTTGGAATTGTTCAGTCTTTGATTAACTGAGATTTAGCATCATTTAGGACTATAAAGTTGTTGCTCTATGCCACAAATACAGAGGTAATGATTTCCTTACTTTCATTAAATAGACAAATAACCTGGGTAACTCCAGTCCCAGAACAGTATGTGCCACACTGGATTTAGAAGGGCTCTCTCAGGCCTGTATGTTAAATGCTTGACCTCCAGCTTGGCTTTATTAGGCAAGGGGGCAGCTTGAGGAGCCAGGGTCTACCAAGTAAAGGAAGTTAGGTCACTCAGATCATTCTCTGGACCAGCCTTCCCTTCCTCTCTTTGCTTTCTGGCTGCATGAGGTAAGCTACTTCCACCCTACACACTCTGGCCACAGCCCAGAGGCAGCAGGGCCAAAGACCATGCACCAGAGCCTCTGCAAACTTGAGCCAAAAAAAGCCTTTCCTCTTTATGAGTTGATTATTTCAAGTGTGGTTATAGTGATGCAAACCTGATGAACACAGTGTCTTAGTCACTTTCTTGTCACTGGGGCAAATTACCTGACACCTGCAGCATAAAGGAGAGTTTTATTTTGGCTCACAGTTATAGTCCATAGTTTCCTGGCTCCAAAGCAGAAACAGCATGGCAGAGTGGGCTAACCCAGACAGAAGGGAGGAATCGAGGAGGGAGATAGACTCTCCTGGTTCATGTCCCTAATGTCTTGCCTCTTCCAATCAGGCCCAATTCCCAACAGCGCATTCAGCTCTGAACTCAGACCTTGATGAATAGATTGCCGCCTTGAATCCCCTTTCAAAAGCCCTACCTCTGAAAAGATGAGGCTTTGAGGGAACAATCTGGGTCTGAACCATAACATTCTGCCCCGGCCCCCAAAAGACATGTTCATCTTATTATGAAAAATGCACTTAGTCCATCTAAGAGTCACCAAGGTCTTGACAGTTTCAGCATTGCTAAAAAGTTCAAGTCCAAAGTCTCCTCTGAGACTCAAGGCAAATTCTTAACTATGAGCTCCTGTAAAATTAAAAAGTTAAATGTTACCAACATACAGTGGCACATGGATGGATCAATACTCATGTGGGCAATGGGTTGACTGGTTAATGTGTCATGAGAGCTTCTTGGTGGAATCTCTCCTATGTCCCCTCTCTTACCACACTGCACTCTCCATGACCCAGCAGAATATCACCAGACACTGACCAAAGTCAGCACCATGCTCTTGGGCTCTCAGAACCATGAACTAAATAAACATGTTTATTTTGTATAAATCATTCAGCCCCAGGAATTCAGTTATAGCAACAGAAAATGGACTAGGCCAGCTTACCTGTCTCACTTCCAATCAAAGGCTGGTTTGCAAAATGCTTGACAAAATCCTTTAGAGATGAGTATTCATTAAAGCCAAATTTATATGAATATCCAGTGTATTCAACATGGAAGTGCTTGACAGAGTCTTTGGCTCTGAAAGGAAAAAAAGAACCGTTTAATGTTTTTTAACATTCCTTTTTTTGGAGACAGTGTCTCACTGTGTAGTTCAGGCTGAACTTGAACTCACTATGTAGCCCAGGGTGGCCTCAGACTCTCAGCAATCCTCCTGCCTCAGCCTCCATTGTGCTGGGATTATAGGTCTGTGCCACCATGCCTGGCTTAAAAATGAGTTTTTGGGTTTTTTTAATGGCAAATATTGTATTAGTGCCATGGAGGTGGGGGGGTTGGGGCAGTCATGCTGTGTAGTTCAGTCTGGCCTTGAACTTAGTATGTAGTCTAGGCTGGCTTTGAAATCATGGCTCACAGGTGTGAGCCACCAAACCATGCTCACCATTAACCTTTTTTAAGAACTGAGAATGTGTGATCACTGAAGTCACTGATGGCCTTAAAGAGTATCACTCATTTCTTTCGGCACAGTACTTCCTCTTCAGCTTTACCCCCTACTGTCAGAGGCCATTCCCCCCTTCTCCTTGAGTGTCACCCTCATGGGGGCAGCAGCGGGAGACAGCAGGGATGGAGCAGGTGGGAGCAGTGCAGGATGAGCTCATCGCTCTTCTGTCCTCGGGCTGTCAGTTCAACTCCTTTTGCTGGACTAAGTGAGCCCAGCTCACGTCCCCCAGCCTGCTCCACTGTCTCTTGGATACTGGATTTCTGAGCCCTCACTTCCCCTTGGTCTCTCCAGGTCCCCGGCCACACACCACCTCCCTGTCAAGTATCATGACTATCCCAGCCTAAGGGGGTTGCTTCTTCTGTTCTCCACTATCCTGCCTTCTTTGATGTTATTACTACTTCTGACTTTGTAATACTTTGGAGTCTTATTGGTCCAGTGAGGTGTTAGCATAAGGTCTTTGACTCTTCTACAAGACTTATCAATGGGGCTGGGGCAGAATCAATGCGTTCGAATATTTATTATTAAGGGAATAAGCTGGCTCCTCTCCTGGGAGGGGCTGCTACCTACAGGCACTCCAACTGCCTGTAATGGAAACCAATGCTACAGTGTAAGCAAAATATGTGGTGGATGTTTAAATAAAAAAGTTAAAAATTTATTATAGGAAAAGACTCATTCCTATTAAGCCCCCTCAAAATACTCCCCTTCGCTTATGCAGAATATGCTTATCTCATTATTCTTGCCATTTCCTGAAGTAGCTCTCTTTCACATCTTTATGAAGAATGATTAAAAAAAAAAACAACCCTGTTGAGTGCTGGAAATTTAGCTCAGTGGTTCCAGCACCTGCCTCGCAAGTGCAAGGTCCTGAGTTTGATCCCTGGTACCAAAAATCAAAAAACAAAAACCCCCTGTTGAATGTTGCTGCTGAGTGCCATCCAATGGAAAGACAGCTTGTAAAAACCTAACAGCATGTGCTCATCCACTTTATTCACCATATCTGGCATTGTGCGATTCAGCTCTTCCCCAATTGACCTTGAAAGGTCAATGTTTTAATAATTCCACTTGTTTGAAAGTTTTGGAAGGTCCATGCCCAAAACACCTGCAGGCTGACTGTGTGGCGAATTTTAACTGCTCAGTCAGAGAAAGCGTGAATCTTACTGTCACCCACAGATAATTAATTCCATAGTGCATCAGTAATTTCCCCACCCATGTTGTTCAGAAAACTTGTAAACGAAATATCCCAGGGTAATGTGAAACATACTAATGAGTGTGGTTTTTGTCTTTAACTCCCTGGCTCCCAATCTTTAACTCCCTTTCTTTAACTTCTCCCAATGGGAATGGGAGGTGCCAGCCATATGCAGTCTAAGGTGCTCTATACTCTGGAGCCCCGACACCTCCACCCAGTTCATCAACAACGACCCTTTATGAAGGGTGTAGCCATGATGGGCTTTGCAGATCCTGAAGGTGCTGGTCCGGGTTGCATTACTGCAGGATGGGCAGACATCCGGCTGGGCCTGAGTTGTCACATGAACTCTGAAGCAGGGTTTTCTCTGTCCAGAGGAGAGGAGCTGAGTGACTGAGACACGGCCCATGCTGCAAGTTTCTGGGGTCATGTGCAGGAACCTCAGGGAGCAAAAGGGCAGTCGGAACCCCAGCTCTGCAGGGGCAGGGACGTGCATGGAAAAGAGTGAGGGGAGCAGGGAGCACAGCCCAGACACTGAGCCCTGTGTGCCGGGGGCACAGCCCAGCCCCAACTTCGGCTCAGCCTCTGGAAGCCACAGAGGCCAGCATGCTTGGTCCAGACTTTGGAGGTGACCAGCCTGTGCTGACTTAAACCACAGTATGGTCTGGAAACTTGCTAAATGCAGAGAAATGAATCCAGGAGGGCCCAATCAGGAAGAAGGTAAGTGTAGGTGTTGGTGGAAGGGACAGGGACCTGCCCAGTGCCAGGACAGCCACATGGTGAGTGGCAGCCTGAGGCTAGGCGAGTGGCTGGGGAGACCCCAGGGGTCCACCCATCCCAATGGGGCTACAAAGCCAGGCACAGTCATAGTCTGAGGCAAGCAGCAGTGCCTCCCTGACTGTCACCCACCAGGGACACTGGCCAGGGAGAATGGCAGGGAGGCCCCGAGACTGGACATCACCTGGCGGGCACCCCTAACCTCTCACCTCTGGGGAACAGGCTCAGGAAAGGAGCTGCCCCCCAGTGAGAAGTTCAGCTGCCCGCTTGGCCTCGGGGCTATGGACTCTGCTGCCACAGCTGTAGCTGGCCTCTGAGAGGCAGACAACAGGGAGGAGGACACAGGTCGAGCCCCAGGGGATGGACTCAGGTTCTTCCTCAGCCAAGGGAGGCTGGGCTCACTCCTCCCTGCTCCTCCAGCTTCAGCATCTCTGGGCGATCTTTAGGTTTCACCCCTTGGCATGACCGGTCCCCAGGGGAACGGGAAGTCTGCTGTCAGGCAGCTGAGAGGTGAGGATGGGTCAGCAGCTGGCAGTGGGGCGCCGGTCTCTACCCCACACCTACCTCACAGACAGGGAGTACTGGCCCGGCTGCTCGTGTCTGTCCCTCAGGAGGTAGCTGCCGTCGCGCCCGTTGGACAGGAGCAGGGCCTCTGCCGCGTGACGCGTGAGGTCGCCATGGTACCACCTGAAGGGAGGACAGCGCTTTCACAGGGGCTGCAGGGCTTCCCCCAGTTTCCCCTCCAGACCACTGTGGAGAGGTCCACGCCCAGGCTGGGGGAGGCTGAGGCGAGAGTGTGGTCAACAGCTGTGGGCTGTGGGCCTTCAGGGCGGCCTCCCTGGGGGTAAAGTCTCCACTGCGTAGCATCCAGTGGGCCCTGAGCACTGTGACCTGGGCTGAGCGTCTGTGAGAGGAAGCTGGGCCAGACCCCACTGGGAGCAGCCTCGTGGGCGTGGACGGTGCCAGGCCAGCCGGGGCTGGGCAGAGCTCTCCCATGGCCTGAGAGGAGCTGTCGGCTGACACCTGCCCAGGACCAGGGCCTGGACCCGGAAACAGCAGGTGTCTGCTGGAGAAGCCGCCTGGGGGGTTGTTGGCAGGCAACTTAGCAAACCAGTAGTGTTCCCTCCCTGGGAACAGAAAGCTTTGAAACGTCTCCTCCAGAATGGGCCTTGAGAATAGAGGTGACCGGGTTTCTCCCTTCCTTTGGTCTCTCTCGTGTTTTCTTTCACAAGGGTGGGGTCATTTCACAGGAAAGCTCTGACCCAGGATCATGCGTGAAATGAAACGCCGTGGAAAGAGCTCTGTTTTCACACTGAGGGCAGGCCAATCGGGGATTGCTTCAAACTTACAAATGTCTAAAGAGCCAGGAAAGTCCCAAGGAGAGTCAGATTGATCTCTGTGTGTTTTAGAGTTGATCACTGTGCTCCAGAGAGGTAACATGGCTGGGTGGCTGGCACATGCCTGTAATCCCAGCACTCTAGGAGGCTGAGGCAGTAGGATAGCAAGTTCAACCCCAGGGTGGGCAGTTTAGTGAGACCGTCTCAAATTGAAAACAAAACGAAAGGGGGCACCCAAGGCTGTGGAAATGATGCAGGAGGACTCTCATTCCAGAGTCGTTCTTGCACACAAGCCTAAGCTCCCCTTTGTAGAGGGGAAGTGCTCCCTCCCAAGAGCACTTTGAGGAGCACATCCTCGTAGGGGTGAATGTGGACCCAGAGACCCTTCGAGTCCTGGCAGGATCTGTTCACCTTGGGCTGGGCTGGGCTGGGCTGAGCCACACCTGCTCCTCACAGAGCTGCGTTCCCACAGTCCCCACTTCACACCTGTGCAGTTGCTGCAGGGGGGGCCAGGCCGCTGTCCAGGGAGCAGAAGCGGAGAAGCCCGGGCCAGGCTGGGGGAGGCCACTGCCTGATTTGGGAGGAGGGGATGCATCTCGGATGGGCGGGACCCCGTGCCCAAGGAGGACAGCAGGCCAGGCTGAGGCCCTCCAGGAGCCCACATCCAGTCACTCAAGTATTGCAAGGCGCTCAAGCTGGGGGTTTTGTGTTTTTTTTCCCAGTACTGGGGATTGAACTTAGGACCTTGTGCTTTCTAGGCAGGCATGGTGCCACTGAGCTAAATCCCCAGCCCCTCAAGCTGTCACTTTCTCCTTTTGCCTCCAAGGCCTACACATGTTCACCAGCAAGTCTCAGGGTTAAAGAACCAACAGAGCAGAGACAACCAGGCTTCCAGAGAACATCTACACCGGGCTTCCAGTCGTCAGACCTCTCAGGTATTGGAGGGCCCTTGGTGCCCCTTCTGTGGGACAGTAACAGACCCACATGAGTCGGGAAGCACCGCCCACTGAACAGCCTGCATAGTAAAGGCAGACACAGAGCAGGCAACCCAGGAAGCAGGTCCCAGCGCAGCCCAGCCCTGCTTCTCCGTCTCTGAGCGCTGCAGCCATGCGGGAGGCTGCTCCAGCAGATCCAGAGCGCCAAGGTTTCTTTCCCAATGGTTTATCTTCTTAACAACTTGCTAATTTAAAATTCAGATCACACTTGCCCTGTCCTGTAGCAGTGAGGCTGCCAGACTTTCTGAACTGAGTCACAATACAAAAGGTATCTTAGATCATTCCCTAGACACACACACGCGTGCACACGTGCGCGCGCACACACACACACACATGCACATGCCGGAGAGCTACAGGAAATAGCACTCATCCCCCCTGGAATATGCAGCTGGCCATTTTTTATGGATTGTGAACAAACACTGATGTGACCCACTAAACTCATGATGAGACCACTTACAGGTTGCACAGGAGTCTGGAAAGCAGGGCAGGGCTGTTGGAGCTCAGTGGACAGTGTTCCCCTCTCACAGGAGCTCAGGCTGGACCCAGGACAGCAGAGAACAGCAGTCAGTGCCCTGCTGCTCTATATATCACTGGCTCTTACCAGAAATGCAGCTTGGCGGCCACCCCAGCCTGTCAAGCCTGGTGATTGTGACTCGGCTTAGACTGGGAGAAGCAAGGGTGTGAAAGGCTCTGGCTCTCGCAGATCTGTCTTCCAGCCAGCAGAGCCCACAGCATGACCTCACTGTCCTGATCACTGGGGTGGTGGCCCAGGTGTCGACTCTAACGTGCTCCCTGTCCTGAGTGCTGCAGTCAGTCCACAGCAATTGCCTGGTACCGACCTCATCCCGGTTTCTGGGGTGGTGCCAGGTGCTTCCTGGTGTGGTAGATGAAGCTCTCCGCCCTCAGTGTCATTGGAAACCACGGGCATGGGCTAAGGAGCTATCTCATTTAGCATTTGTGTTACAGTCAGGCTCTATTTCAGCAAGAGAAACCACATTATCTTCCCACTGATCATGGTGGTGGACTCGGTCCAGTACAGGGACCCAACAAAGCTTTTGCCAAGGGACAGGGACATCTCTCTGTGCTGGGCCTCAGACAGGCAGAGGCCAAGGGGAGACCCTGCTCTGCCCAGCAGGAAGTGTCCCGGCAGGGAGCTGGCCTTTCTTGCTCCTGTTCGAAATGCCCACATTCACAGTGTCACCAACCGAGAGAAGCGCAAGGCCACTGCCCAGCTTTGGGAGACAGACTCAAGTGATGACAGGTGGCTGTGTGCACACTGAAGCCATCCATGAGTTTAAGGTGGGTCTCAAGTTTCCCATAGGTATGGATGTACACCCCAAGGAAAACAGCACTGGAAGGAGAAGAGAATCTGAGGGAGCTGGAGGCCAGGACTCACCTGTTCTTGAGGGAGTGTGAAGAGTGAGGCGAGAAGTTCTAGGAGATGGAAATGCAGAGACAGACAGAGACTCAGAGGTTCCAAGACACAGTGGCACAAGGTCCAGAGACCTAAAAGTCACAGATAGCCAGAGAGGTGGGAGACAGACAAAGGCCACCACAACGAAGACAGTCTCAGCACGCAGGGACAGGAAAACCCCGTGGTGCTGCAGACAGGAGGTGCTGAGACTAAGGAGAAGAGAGGCTCGAAGCCGAACTCCTTCATCCCGGAGGACCGACATCTGTGACATAATTATCTGGTGACTCAACCCAAATCTATACATGGCGTGGCAAAATCCAGTGGATATTCAAAAAAATAGTTTGACTGCAGTAAAAGACACACTGCCATGAATCCTCCTCGAGTTTCTCCTCCTTGCTTGGAACACACTTAGCCCATCATTCTTGCCAATTTCTCCAGCAGCTCTGGAGTCCTCTTTTCTTAGGGTCTTTGTTGTGCAGTCCTGGCTGCCTCCATGTCCTAAATTGATTCAAAATGTGGAGCTTTCATGGTTATTCCAGTTTGGAGGAAGAACCGGGAGTGACAGGGTGCCACATCTGGTGACTAAGGTGGATGAGAACGCAGCCTCATGTTTTCACGAGCCTGACTTTCCCATGGATGACACTTGGCAGCAGCATTCACTATGTTTTTCATCACACCTTGCAAAGACACTCAAGCAATAGGGTTTGCAGAACTGCTTCAGAAAGCAGTAAGAGCGCTGGGATAAGTGTGTTTGAAGGGAGGGAGTGTTTTCAGGGTCGTTAATGCACTGTGTCTTTCACTGCGCTAAATTTGCTAGGCGGGCACCCAGCCTATCTTTTGCTCAGCCCTTGTAAGCTACTGGTGGGCGGAACAGCAGAAACAGGAACACGAGGCCCAGGCAGGGTGAGACAGTCACAGAAAGAGCAAGTTAGAAGACAATTGTGGGACATTAAGGTTTTCAGAATGTCTTGGATTCCATCTTGAAAAATATGCAAGAGCAGAAGAACTAGTTTTACGTGAACGTGAGTCACTTCTGCTGTTTGATCCAAGGGAGCTACTGCATTCCGCCCCTGCTCCTGCCTTCCTCCAGGTCGCCGCTGGTTTCTTGGTCACCACTTTGTGAGTTATCTAATTAGCCACTGCCACCCATCACACTCAGCTACACAGTGTATCACCTGACGACCGGACCTGGTGACAGTATGACCCACATTCCTCTGTTCAGTGGTCCCAAGACACCCACTGACCACTCTTGCCCCAGCCCTCTGAAGTCTGGGACAACCTGAGCATCCATACTTTAACATGGGCCACAGGCTGCTGAGGGTCCAGACTGCACCTGCTCCGAGATGGACAGAGGCGACAAGGGGAAACACCACCTGAAACCAGAAGCTAAGCCATGCATACTGCGTGGTCTCACTTCAGTCTGTGTGTGTGTGTTTGTCCGTGTGTGTGTTTACAAAATATTTTTAAAATTGAAGCAGTATATTTCAGGTGATAGAACAAGGTTGGCATCTTTGATGCATGCCTTTATTTCTCCAATTTTCGATAGCTAATATATATATATATTCTTATGACTGTTTATTACGAATAATTTCAGATGAACAGGAAAATAGGAAATAGAACAAATGCTAATGTAAGTAATGCCCACGTTTAAGTAATACCCATACTTTAGGGATCAGCGGAGGACCCTGGGCTTAGGCGCCTGAGGCCACATGGGCTTTTAGAAGTGTTCTTCACTCCTATCTCCGCCTGTTCACTCCTTCACTGGAGCCTTCTTTCTGCCGAGAACACCACCTTTCCTGCCTGAACTGACAAGCATCCCACGGCTCCCAGGCCCTTCCCCAGCACAATGTCCTCCTCCTGCCACAGCACGCGCCCCGAGGGCTCCTATCGGCTCCTCAGTGCCTTTGCGGCCCACCCCACTGCCCCAAACAAGGTCCTGCTCTGCCAATCCATCTATGGATGAGAATCCAGCAGAGCCCCTCCGGGGTGGAGCACCCGTGGGACAAAGTCACAGGAGGAGGAGGAGGAGCAGGAAACACAGCCTGGGAGAGCAAGCTCAGGGAGGCCCCAGAGCTCTTGTGTGGCTGTGTCACCTTGCCTCCATGCACAGCTCCCCTAAACTTCTCACCTTATGCTTTTCTTGGCCTGGTTAATTTCTTCTAGTCCAGAAAATGGACTCCATACACCATGCAGCAAGGGCCTGGTAGTCAGGATATCCCCCGGCTGTGTGTGCTTGAGTATGGTGCGGAAAATGCGAACAATAGTGCCTCTGGTTACGAGCTGTGCTGGTCTGCAGTAATCACAGAACTTTCTTTGTTCCCTCAGTTCGCACGACCATGAGAAGTTGTACCCGTTGAATAAAAAGAGAAGTTTGACGAAATTTAGGAAGTTGCCTCAGTGGCTAGCGGGTCTGGATCTGAAAGCATGTAAACTTGGGCTTTTTCTCTTTTTCTTTCTCTTTTACAGCACTGGGGACCCAGGGCCTGTGCACTGGAGCATGTGTTCAATCCTCAACGCCAGGACAAGATGACATTTCTGCCTCCTCCCGGAGCTGTGTGAGTTACACGAGATCAGCTCACAGGACCTGAACAGTGCCCGGTTATGGCCGGTGTGCGGTGCTTGCCCGTCCCAGGAGGCTGTGCAGGTTGGGAGCCTGGAGGTGCCTTCCCTGGGGACAGCGTCTGTGACAGTGCCCAGCAGGCCCTGCTATGTGGGCTGAGGGACACATGTGCCAGGGGCCTGGTCTCTGTGAAAGCAGCCAGCGACCTGGACAGCCTGACCCACCTCCCGCCCGCTCAGCCTTCTCCTCACACCTGGCCCTGCCTGCCTCTGCCTCCCATCCCACAGCTCCACAGCGAAGTGAAACTGTGCCCTCCTCTTCTGGGAACACAGTGCGCTTAGGGGAAAGCAAGCAGGTGCTTTTGGACTGGCTTTCTGTAAACAAAACACGGAAATATATCTGACTTCCTTTTCTTTCCTCCCTCTCTCCCTCCTTCTCTTCCTTCCTTTTTGCTGTACTGGGGAATTGAACCCTTTGCACTGAACTACAACCCCATTACTTTCTCTCTCTCTCTTTCATTTTGAAACAAGTTTTCGCTAAGTCACCACATTTCTGAGGCTGGCCTTGAATTTGCAATCCTCCTGCCTCAGCCTCCCAGAGTACTGGGATTACAGGTGTGTGCTCTACCACGCCTGGCTTAATTTAAGTACATTAGAGAATCATAGTCCTGTGCAAGTCTGAGCAAGTCATGTGTGTCCTGGACAGGCAAATGGCAGGTGTGCTGCAGTGCAGAGTTCAGCTGACAGGACTTACTCCAGAGCCTGAAGAGACTCAGGGACCTAAGAACTGAGACCAGTACTCTCTCTAATTTAATCACAATCTGCTTGTATCTATCAAGATATAAACACAGGGACTTCCTAACTAGTCAAATAACCTACTAAAATCACTCGAAATTAAGTCATTAAGATCAGCCATGTTTTATTCATCAATCATATTGGATCTTTTTGTTTTCATGGAGCTTTTAAAATACTAAGTTAGGCAGGAGGTTTGGTACAGCTCAGACCTCACCAGTGAGTCAGATATCCAAGGAACAAGCTAATTCATACTCAGAATCTTGCCAGAGGTAGCAAGTTCTCACCAAGATTTCCCAAATTATTACCCATAAAAATCAGAGCGTGCTCTCGAGGGGCAGGTGCTGGCTCAAACTGATCACTACAGATTCAGTTTGCAAGCTAGATGTAATGGCCTTGGCAGCTTAAAGTTGTCCATTCCTTGGTAGAGGCAAGAAAATACCAGGAGGGCCGGGGATTTAGCTCAGTGGTTCCGCCACCTGCCTCGCAAGCGCAAGGACCTGAGTTCGATCCCTGGTACCAAAAAAAACCAAAGAAAATACCAGGAAAATAGACAAATTCTGGAAATTAGGGAGGGCCAGTGAGCATGTTTAAATAGAGAAGTGGAAAATGTTCTAAACCTGATTTGTGGTGATACTGTACCGTTCCTTAAAGTTGCAAAAAGGTACTGGATTCTATGTTTCAAATAGGTTAATTTCATAATATGTAAATATACCTCAATAAAGGTGTTAACCAAAATTCCTCAAACTAACAAATGAGGTGTCAACATTTGCTGATGTTTGTGAAAGGCAGGTACCCACCGCAGACTTACATGAGTAAGAGCCTGAAGACCTCCATGCTTTTAGTGATGTACTCTAGGTAGTGACCCAACCTCAGAGATGTGGATGTTCAGCCCTAGTGAAGCCCTGGCAGAGAGATTCTTCAGACCTGCTGTGTTTTCTAGCACAAGCAAGACCTGGTACAGAAGGTCGCCCATGGCTGTGGAGCAGACCTGTTTGGGACGAATTTTAGGGTTCTGCGACAGAGAAGCCTGACTTTAGGCCACTCTGTTGTTGGTGACTCTGGGATGTCTGCTCTTTTCAAGTGGAGGATGTGTGTGGCTCACAGAGGGGACACCACCCTGAGCACAGAGATGCTGTCTCTTTCATCATTGCCACATAAATATGATCAACAGGACTCCAGCAGAGACCGGGCTTTGGGACTTATTAAAGGGCCAGGGCTGAGTTTTTCCTGTCTCTCTGTTCCTCTAGGTTTCTAACTACAGATGACTGAGAAGACCAAGACAAAACACACACGACCTTGAGCTTAATGATTCAGCACAACTCTAGAGGGAGAGCCCAAGTCCACCTCTAGGGCACAGACTGTCTGGATCTCATGGAAGGGACTCAGTAGAGAGGTGTGAGGCTGGGATATTGCTCCACTAGCACGAGCCCTGGAGCCCACCCAGCACCACACACACACTGCAAAGACAGATCCTATGGCTCTGAGTCCCTAAGGAGGGGTTTGTCCTCGAACATCCCAGCTGTCACATCTGATTTGCCTCAGGAAGGCATCGTTCAGGTCCGAGACCTGTGTCAAAACCCAGGGGTAGGAAGTCCTGAGGGGTCTCCAGCGAGAAGAACCTGCTGTTTTAACACACGTCCTGTTTCCATCCCCCTGCCCCCCGCCCCTTTAAGGGCACAGCCCCTGGAAGCCCTGCACTCCCTGGATGTGTGACAGAAAGTGCACACTGCAAACCCCTCTGGTGCTGTGTCTTGGGTGGAGGATGCTGACAGCTCCTTATCTGAGAAGGAACCTCGTGCCACCACCCTGGAAGGACAGGTAGTCACTACTGGCCCTGCCGGTGCTCCCAGTGCTGGAGGGGAGGCTGGTTTCTCCGGGAAATCTCCACTCCTGTCCATAATGACTGCTTCTTGCACCAAATACCCTGATGGTGCTGTCCTTCTGACCTGGTCTTAAAGACAGGTCTGAGGACCCCGCCCCTCCAATCCTCAGTCCTGTCTCTGGCCGCTGGTGTGCAAAGGCTCATAGCTGCCCTCTGACCTATGCCCCATGCGGGAGCTCCAGCCTCACCAGGAGGAAGAAGCACAGGCGAGACTGCTGCAGAAACTTCCTCCTTCGCTCCCATCCGAGGAGGTCCCTCTGCTTTCTGTTTAGGGTTGGCACTGTTTATCGCATGGCACAAACCCTGACTACCTGCTCACCACCAGAGCGCACAGAGCAACAGCAGCACACGTCCCATCCCAACCGCCCTCTCAGACGATGTCCAGCGTCTGATTTCTGTCCCATTTTCTCCTTCTGCTGGTTTCCACGTCCGATACAATAACCCACACTTTTACAACGGAATCAGCCCCCCAAGAAAGGCACCAAGCCAACACGAAGGAACAGAGCGGCCAGGCCAGAAGGTGAGGGGCATGGGGGGAGGAAAGGCCTGGAAAGTCACCGGCCGCAGCGAGCTCTGTGGGGCGCAGGGTGAGGTCCCCCCACAAGAGGCAGGGGCTGTGATCCTACCCCAGGTCTCGGAGGAGCTCAGCATCCCCGTCGGGTCGGCTCCACAGGTCCGAGGGTGCCCGGGTACTCATGGTTCCCTCCAGAGACTCCGCTCTGCCCATCCGCCCAGCAGCTCTGCTCCTGGCCAGGTGCAGTGCAAGGAGAGGGCGGGTTCGGCTGCCCTCACTCACTCTCTGGAGCCGGCTTGGCTGGGAGTCCCCAGCCAGCAAGGAAGTGAAACCCGACTCCTCCCACAGCCACCCGCCCTAGCCCCGGGCCCCACACCAGAGCTCTGTGAGCCAGGAAATATGCTCGCTGAGGCCGCCCACTCTGCTCACCGGGGCGCTTTTCTGTCAGAGGACGTGAAGGGCCGCCCGCCTGGACCTGGACGCTGCCCTGATGCCGCTCACGGCGGAGCCTCAGGTGTTTGGGGTGCACGCCCTCTAAGCCTCCTGTGTCCCATCACCCAGGCAGAAGCCAGGAGGAGCTGCCGCACTCAGAGCACCTTCAGGGGTGTGAAGAAATCGGCTCAAATCTCCAGCTCCTCCGGCAGTCTCCAGCAGGGGCTCAGGTTCTGCATAGCCGTCTGAGCTCCCTGTGGACCTCACACCCCACCCGAGGCTCAGTGCTTTGCTCCCTGCAGGAGCGACTGGGGAGGAGGCGATCCGGCTGTCCTGCTGCCCAGCTGATGGGGCTCCGCGCCCGGCCGGCTGTGTGTCTGCATTGAAGGGAGCAGCTGTGACTGTGCGGTTGCAAGTGGGTCTGTGGGAACTACGGTGGGCCTGACCCTGTGAGTGGAACCCTGGGCAGCAGCGGCTGAGGAAGAGCTTGCTGGGAAGGTGCCCACCCCCAGGCTCTCTCCCGAACCCGACTGACCAAGAGTCCCCGGGTGATCTGAGATGGCTTCTTTGCTAGAGCCGTCTGAGGCCGGCAGCCCCAGTCAAGAGCTCCTCAGTGTGGACGGGACTGTGCTGGGGACTCCGCCCACGTTCGCCTCCGTCTGTCCCCGAGAGGCAGCTGGGGGAGCGAGCTGAGTGTGCACCGAGCGGGTACGGGGTGACCTGGGCAGAGTCCAGGCAGGTCCGCGTGTGCACGGCAGAGCTGGGCAGAGCCTGAGTACCAGCTTCCTGTTCCTGCTCGGTAGCCTTGTTCAGTGCTTTAGTCTCTACTTTGTTCCCGTTTTAGCAAATTCTGGTTTTATTTTCTTCACTGGTTTTGGGGGTAAGGGAGTAGCAGCATTTGCCCAGATGACCTCGTCAGTCTTCGGCCCTTCTCCTTTTGCCACTCTGCTCTCCCAGCCGTGATCTCCTCCTCTGACGTCATTCTTCCATTTGTCACACGGAACTGCTCCAGGGCTCCCGCCCTTCCCTGCCACCGAGGGGGTTCTGTGCACCCACGTGGGGCACAGCCCGCTGCAGCCCAGCCAGGTGGCTTCAACAGCATGCTGGGTGGGCATCAGCGCCCTGGTAACTTGCTTCACACTTGACCATCCAGATGTTATGTTTCAGTACTTCCGAAAACCGCCCCATGCTATATTTTAAAAAGCCACGTAATTCGCTTATTTCACTGCTCTCTCTTCAATGCTGCTGGTTCATGACACTGAATCTTTTCCATACTGGTACTGGACCTAGAAATGGACACAATTAAGCAAGTTTTAACAGTTTGAGAACTTTTCATCCTTTGTTAAATTATATATTACTATATATATGTGTAATGTAACATTTTTAAACAAAATATATTTACATATACATACCTACATATTTAATGTGTATATATGCTTTATTTTATTTATATGTCTTCTTGAAATGCTGTGGATAAACCCAAGGTCTCCTGGGTCTAGACAAGTGCTCTACCCCGAGAAAGAATTTTATCTGCGAGGAAATATTTTACTTATTCCCTCTACGGAGATTTTGAAAAGAAACCACTCCATACAGTGAAGACTCTCTGCGGCTCCTTCTTTGTTTATTCATCTTTATGGAAAGCTCAGTACCACAGTGTCTGCCGTTCCCCTGGCTGCCGGGTGTGGAGGCCATACCCAAAGTCTCAGAGGAGGGGATGGCGCTGTGAACTTCCGGTTGCCATCTGAACTTCCGGTTACCCTCTGCTGTGGACCGAACACGGACTCCTTCTCCCCATCATTCATGGAAGTGGGGATGAAGCATCCACTCAGAAAGGAAGATCGAGGTTCAGGTTTTCATGAACTGAGGCTACAGTGCCTCTGAGGGAGGAACCCTCGGCCTGTCTCCCACCACCTGTTCTCCACACCTAGGAAAAAGGAGAAATCTTCATTTCTTATTGAATTAGAGCAGAGGGATGACAGAGAAAGAAAGAACTGCATATGGCTTTGCACTTTTTCTAGCTCTCCAAGGAGGGCTTCCATTTCTCCTTTAATTCTGTGGCAAGCTCAGGGCCATAAGGGAAGGGATGAAAAAGGGAATTAAGATGTGTTGTCTATGTGTACCAACCCCACATGAGGAACATAAACATTATGTACTGTAAACATGTACTAATAAAATAATGATTAAAAAATAGTAAAGTAAAAAAACAAAAAACAACAAATGGAGTTTTACCTTAGATCATCCCCTCTTTTCTCTGCCACAATTAGTGTTCACCAAACACAGAATCTCAAAGGCTAAGACCTTGTTTGTCTCAGTTCACTCTCTTCTGTCTGTATAAACTGTCCTGGCTTCTTTGTTGGGAAAGGCTATCTGGACATGACTCTGCCTCATCAGCTTCGAGGCGTAAAGTTCACTTTAACCCTTTCTTCCTCTTCCAGGAAGCTAGAATCAGGCAAATATAGGGAGTTTTCTCAGAAGGGAAAGGATTGATATAAACACTTTAAACTTTACCCTATCCAGGCATCCTTTCCAAGCCGACACAATAGAATGTGAAATCCTGACCCCTACTAGGACCTTATTTATTACAGGTGGGGGTCTTTGCGAGGTGACTAAGTCATGCACCTCTGTGAATGGGATTAGGGACCTCATAAAAAGGACCCCAGAGTGCTCTCTCGACCTCCTCACACCAAGTGAAGATACAGCAAGGAATCCACAACCTGGAAGGGGGCTTCACTCACAGGCCTGACATGCTGGCAACTTGTTCTTGACTTGAAGCCTCCACAGTTGTGAGAAATAAGTCTGTTATTTACCAGCTAGCTAGGCTGTATGTTACAATGGTCCAAACTGTGAATACTCGTGGTTTCCTGGATGACTTAAAAATCTTGAAAGAATAAGCTCAATAGAAACATGGTATAAGCCCCTAGATGCTCAGTAAATATTTCATAAAGGTTTTTTAAATTTAATTTTTTGGTACATTGTTGACATACATAATGATCACATTCATCATAGGGAATTTGTACCTGTATGTATTATATCTTAATTCTTTTTTTCCCATTTCCCTCCCCTTCAATTCTTCTTCTGCTCTCCATTTACAAAACTTTATTTCTATTGTTTTCCTCCCATTCTTTTTTATTTTTTTATCCTTTTTTTTATCCTTTATTTTTTTCCCACACTCCTCCCTTGTTCTTCCTTGTTCCCAACATCTATCCTCCATTATGATCCTTACTTACCCTTTGAGTTTCTCACACAAGAGAAATAACGCAATATTTTAACTTGTGTATCCAATTTGTTTCACTTAAAATTATGTTCTTAAGGTGCATCCATTTACTTAAGAATGTCTCCCGTTTATCCTCCTTTTTGGCACAGTAGTACTACATTATATATAAAAACCACATTTTGCCGGGGATTTAGCTTAGTGGTTTTGCCGCCTGCTGCGCAAGTGCAAGGACCCGAGTTCAATCCCCGGAACCAAAAAAAAAAAACAAAAAAACAAAAACCTTAAAAACCACATTTTCTTTTTCCATTGATCTGTTGATGGGCATATGGGCTGTTTCCAAGGTTTACCTATTACAAACTGTGCTGCCGTAAAAATGGGTGTGCATATATCACTGTGATATGATGCATTTAACTCTTTCAGGAAGATGCCTAGAAGGAGAATAACTGGGTCAAATAAAACCTGTAGTTTTAATTTTTTGAGGAATCTCCATATTGAATTCCCTATTGGTTGTACCAATTTACACTCTAACCAAGAGTGGAAAAGGGCTCCTTTTTTCCCACAGCCCCACCAGCATTTGTTATTGGTTGATTTCTTGATAGTAGCCATTCTTTCTGGAGTGAGATGGAGTCTCAGAGTTGCTTTCATTTGCATCTCTCGAATGATCAGTGATATTGAACATTTTTTCATATATTTATTTGCTATTTATACTTCAACTCAGAAGTGTCAATTCCTTTTGGATTGGATCTTCAAATTTGGGAGGCATTTGATTTTTTTTAGTTCTTCATATCTTCTTAATATATAATTAATATAATATAAATATAATGGAATTATAATTATATAATATATTATAATATAATATTGATGTCAATATAATATTAATATATTAATATATTTTAATTCTTTATAGAGTCTAGAAATTAGTCCTTTGTCTGTGGAATACCTAGTCAAAATTTTCCCATTCTGTGGGTTATCTCTTTACTCTGTTGGTGGTTTCTTTTGCTGTGCAAAAGCTTTTTAATTTGATGAGGTCCCAGTTGTTGATTCTTTGTGAAAGTTAATTTCAGTTACTGAGAAATACAAAACAGTTGAGTGGAAATGCCAGCCGGGCAGGTGGACATCCATCCGAGTGGTGGCAAGAGGTAGTGTGGGCCACACCTGGTCACAGGCCTCTGCATCTGGTCACTCCACTGTTCTGGCTGTTGTCCTCACCCCTCCTTGGGATCATTCTGCTGGCCTTGGCCCTGTGCTTTTAAGACCCATGGGATACTGACCCGTCCTTGGTCCCTGGCATGTGCTCCTCTTCACTCTTGTGTGGAATCCCACCACTGCCTGCTTCTCCACCCTCACCATTTAATGGGTTGGCACCAGACTGCTGTGGCCAACACTCAGTCTATGTGTGTGATCTCCAAAGTTGCCAGGGATAGCGACTTGTCTTCTGTGTATTATCCTTATTTCTCTCCAGGCCTCTGTGCCAGCTCACTCTGAGGGTGTAGAGCAGAAATATGAGTGGTTTGGAGGTTCACTGGCTGGAGGTGACTCACCTTCTAAAGTTAGTGAATTAGAGCCACATCCAGACAAGGTGAACACAGTACCTGAAGGGAGCTGGCTGAGGCTGTATAGGAATCCTTTGCATTCTCTCTAGACCTCTCTCTAGGTCTCACTGTGGAGTAATGTGTTGTTACGAGTTAGACTGATAATGCCCCCAAGAGCCTCATTCGTGCCTAGGCAGGGCTGTTGGAAGAGGACTGGACCACGGGGGCACTAAGCTGACTTGCTGTTAGGAGGTGGGGCCCGATAGGAAGAGGTGGATACTGGGGTGTGACCTGGAAGGGTGCATCTCCCTCCCTGCTCCTCCCTTCTCTCTCCACTTCCTGGTGGGCACGAGGTGAGCAGCTCTTCTCTGCCCAGGGCCTTCTGCCATGCCTTGTCTGTGTTTAACCCTGCTGAACATGGACTGAGACTTCTGAACCATGAGCCAAAACAAACCTCTCCTCTTTTAAATTGTGGATAGTGAGTGTTTTGTCCCAGCCACAAGGAAAGTGACTAAGACAAGGGTCACATCAGACTCCTTCCCAATTTAGAATGTTTTCTTTCAGTGATGATTTTAAGCAAATAATTCTGTTGAATTCCTCCGACCATCAGTCATGTGCGCCTATGTCTACAGCCTAACATCAGAGACTCTTAGAATCCTGTGCAAAAGAAAGAGTGAGTCTAACAGGGCAAGAAATGGGGTAGGAGGTTTAAGGATGAGGTCTCTGAACTCCACAGTGATTCTCCCAGTCCAGCACAATGCAAGGCCACTTCCCAGAAGCTATGTGTCCATGTTGCCTTCTTGACTCATCCTCAAGGTGGACAAAAATTAAGATCAGATTGCATTTGGTTGGTAAAAAATACCTGTGCTCTTAGGCAGCTTTCCTGAGCTCTGCAGGACAATGCTGTGGCAGACCTCCCTGACCAAAGTCGGAGCAGGCAGCAATATGGAGCAGGCGTTCTTTGCTTATAATTGACCACATTGCCTTCAGAGCCAGACTGAAGCTTACGTGACTCACAGGAGCATTTCGGAGGGCATGTGGGCTGGTCTATAGCTTCACTGCCAACAGCTGTAACTGAGACCCAAATCCTAGTCTGCAAAGCTGCAGGGCTTCTCAGTGAGATAACATCATGGCCCAGGACTATGTGGCTCCAAACCACATTGTTTTAGTAGCTTACTAGTCAGCCTCGACCTGCTTTTGGTTTGTTCTGCTCTCTGTGCAAGAATGTCTTGGACCCGCCATTTAGCTCAGTGGTGCTGCTGTCTGCCTTGCAAGAACAAGCTCCTGAGTTCGATCCCTGCTACCAAAAAAAAAAAAGAAAGAAAGAAAAAAAAGAAATCTCTCTAGGGCAGGGGATTTAGCTCAGTGGTTCTGGTGCCTGCCTCGCAAGGTCCTGAGTTTGATCCCCAGTACCAAAAAAAAAGGCTTATCCCCCTTGCCTGTGTCAGCTGATGTCACCAGACACCACACACATACCCTTACTCTGTTCTTACCCATGCTTGTGTGGTCAATAAATACTGGCAGTCCTGGTTGCTTGAGGTCCTTGCTGCACGCTTGGCAGGTCCATCTCAGTTCCCCAGTTCCTCAGTTCTTGTCTCTGTGTCTTTCTTGCCTTGTATCATATTGCCTTGAAGGAGATTGAGACTCTTGGCCGGGGTCCTTGATAACTGGTGCCCGATGTGGGTTTTCATGACTCAATGCAAAGTTTGCCTCTTCTTAGGATGTGTTTTCTTCTGTGCCTTGGGTGAGGTGACTTTCCGTGCTGCTATGCATCTCTCCTCCCATAATGTACTTTGCCTGTCTTTTTTTTTGTTTGAGGCAGAGTCTCTCCCTTTGTAGTTCCAGCTGGCCCTGAACTCACTACGTAGCCTGGGCTGGCCTCAAACTCACAGTGATCCTCCTGCCTCAGCCTTCCGAGAGCTGGGATTACAGGCGTGCGCCACCATGCCTGGCTTTTGCCGGTCTTGATTAAAATATTTTTGCATGCACTGTATTCACATAAATCATTTTTTCCTTAATGTCTTCCTTAAGATGGGACTTTATTTGTTAGATTGAGAGAGCATGATTCAATTTCCATCACCCACAAAAGGTCCCTTGCACCTATTTTCTGCCTATATATTTTTTCTTTTTTCTTTTTTTTTTTTTTGGTGCCAGGGATCGAACTCAGGACCTTGTGCTTGTGAGGCAGGCAGCAGAACCACTGAGCTAAATCCCTGGCCCTCTGCCCGCATATTTTGTATAGTGCTTCTGTTTATCTCTGCTTGAGATTTTATGAAATATTTCTTTATTTTGTGGCAATTTTTACCCATATCATCTGTCTCTATCTGTGTATCTGACTCCCATTACACACACTTTTCTGTTCTGCACTGTGTCCTCAATACTGGTTGCCAAGAGGTGGGGCATCCATGACTCCCCTGCAACCACAGGCTGTGGGGAAGACCACCTTGTCTGATGTCCAGGGCTTGCTCAGAGGGGGGCTTTTGGTTCTCTTATGCTTTCCTGGGATTCCCCCCTCTCCAGGACTCCCTTTGGATTTCCCTTCTGGGACCTCGGGTGATGCAAGAAGCCCAGGCCCTGTGGAGTATTCCTGTGTGTTGTCTTCAAGTCCCCAATGAGCCCTGCTCATTGTCCCAGCTGGAGGCCACCCACACTGGGCACATGGTGCTGGCCACTAACCACTCAAGCCACTCCCAAATGTTACAACCAGAGAGCAGAGATAGCATCCCCTCTTCTCCTTGAATTGAGAGCCCTTGCACATAGTCAAATGTTTGTTGTCTTTAGGCCAGTTTTGGGGTCTGTTACCCTGTGATGGGCAGCTAAAGCACTTGCCTATCAGATGAGTCATTGCCTAGCCAGTGGTGGTGAGCCTACAGCTGGCATGGTGCAGGGTACATGATACATTTGTATCAGAATAAAGCAGATCACACCCTTTGTAATGTAGGTGGGCCTCGTGCAAGCATTTGAAGATTTGGGCAGAGCAGAAGGACTGTTCTCCAGGAGATGACTTCAGACTTCATGGGCAGCATCAGCTCTTTCTGATTCTACAGCGGCCTTCCCAGCCTCCAGCCTGCTGGCCCACTCTGCAGGATTGCAGTATTGGACTTTCCAGCCTTCATAACTGCACTAGCCAACTTCCCATCTCTCTCTCTCTCTCTCTCCCCCCCCCCTCTCTCTCCAATCTACCTATCATCCCTCCATCCATCTATTATCTTTCTCTATCTGTCATCCATCCATCCGTCTCTTTCATCTCCATCTCCATCTCTATCTCTGTCCATCGGTTTCCATGTACACATCCCATTGGCGCTGTTTCTCTGGAGAACTTGACAAATGTAATATCCATGGGATCTGAAACAGTAGCTATGGGTGGGGGTCAGTCTTGACCCCCAGGAGACATTTTGCCCGTCACAACTAAGCATCTAATGTGTAGTTCAGCTGAGCTTTCAGCACACAGGACAGTCCACACACAAGGAAATACCAGGAGGACTTGTCTGATTTTCCTCAAGCACATTTTTCTTCACTGCAAGAATATCTTAAAAACAATGACACTATAAATTCACTGCGGGTAACCATGCAAAGTCATTTGTCTAAATAGAGTGCTGAATTGAAACTAAAAGCCAGTTGTTTCCGGAAGTAACTGGGGGAGGATCAGAGGCCAGGGCTGAGGTCCCACCTCTTTTAAGAGAGGCCTGACAGTGAGTGAGTACAAGTCAAGGAACATCACCCTGTGACATGAGGGTCGCCGTTCACTTGGTCCACCATGGATTCCGTGTCCACGCCCGTCGTTGGTGTCCCGTCAGTTCCTCCAGAAACCAGGAGAGGGCCTTTGGTGGTGTTTCCCACAGGTAGTGTTGAAACAAGGAAGGCTTCACCCTTGCCTAAGAATTACCCTCTGCAGTTACAAAGAAACAACTCTCTCTGTTGGTAGCAGGTTACAATAGTCTTTTTCAAAAGAAGAAATAATTAACTTATTTGACTGGATCAGGATTTAGAAATATTTTGGTAGGCTCTGGAAAGTCTAGAAAGGGAAATGCATGACCAGCAAGAGGAGATTTATCTAGGAGGCCTCCTCATTGTATCTATAAATTACACACGGTATGTTCATGATGCAGAGCAGGTATTATTTTTGTTATTTTTTAGTAGATGAGAAAGTTGGAACTCAGAAGTGTTAAAGAACTTGCCAGGAATTGGCAGCAGGAGAAAAAGAATTTGTGTTGGCCAAACACAGTCAGGACACTTCCAAGCCTGCAGCCACCCACCACAGCTTCTCACTGCTCCTGCTGTTAGAGGCCTGCCCAAAGCAAGAAGAAGAAAAAGGTCCTTCCTATCTCCAGTCTCTGGGAGGCCTTGACAAGTGAATCAGTAAAATGTAGTTTGTGGGCTTCCAGCCCTTGCACTGGAAAGGGTCAGAAGCCCGGGGTGGAGCTGCCGAAAGGTGAATGGCTGGCCCAGGACTTTCCATCCTAGGTAATGTTTACCATTTTCACTTTTTCCTTTGTTGGTCAGGGTGTGCTGAATTGTTATTTCTGGTGACCTAAGAATTAATCATTCAATACAAGGAAAATGTCTTTTTTATTCCCATACTGTCTAGAATATTTGTTCTGGTCAGTGGGACTTGTCACCACAGTCTTTCAAACGCCCCACTGATGCTGGCTGTGTCATCTTTAACAAATGAATTTCAGAGTGATTTGGAGTTTCGTAAACCCAGTTAGGAGATGTTCTTATGGGTCAGGCCAGCAAGAAACACCCGTAAGCATTCACAGTCCTCTGAGGTCAGCTCATTCGTGAGGCCAGACCACCCCCTTGCAAGGGAGGCTGGGAAAACACCAGGCTGCTGCCAGGAAGAGGAGAGGGGACTGTGAATCTCTTGGCAGTGTCTGCCAGCTCCCATGCACACAAAGATTTGGGGGCCTTCAAATCAGTCCCTCAAGAACAGCACAGAGGGAGTGTATATGCGTTTATGTGAAAGGTTTTTGTATGTTGGAGGTTTCGATAGCTTTTTTGCTTACTATGAAATATCAATGAGGGCCCGGGGATTTAGCTCAGTGGTTCCTCTGCCTGCCTCAAAAGCTCAAGGTCCTGAGTTCGATCCCCGGTACCAAAAAAAAAAAAAAAAAAAAAAGAGAGAGAGAAATATCAGTGAAATACGACAGAAAAAGAGGTTGGGGACATTGTATATAACATGAGCAGCAACAAATAGCACCGCAAACGGTTCAGAGTCCATCTGATTCTCCTGATGAGTCTGTGGCTTGGTTATTGTGTTTCCTTACATAACTGATTCAGGAGCTCCTGTAAACTAAAGTGTGTAAAACCAGAGATAAATGACATCATGTACATCACAACCAGGATGGTGGAAAAATCCAGTAGTCATTAAATCTGATAATTGACCATTTGGCATATCAATATGATGGTCAATAAATCTGGAAAGAAACTACAGAGGAAACAGAAGCTGGGGACAGAATCTCTGTGAAACAAGAAGTAAGCTTAGTGTATGTGACTCGCGAGGATGCCCCATTGAGGGGTCTCACCACAGTGGGAGGAGTTTTCAACAGGAGAGTTGCCCAGGCATCTAACCTTGAATGAAGTTTTCAGTGCAAAGTAAGTTCAAAGGCATGGCGAGCTGTAAGAGAAAAGAGTTGAGGAGAAATTAAATGAAAATGTAAGTGAAAGATTGCATTAGAAATCAAACAAATAGAATGCATTGCAATAGCAGTGAGATGCTTTTTAAAGAAATATACGGCAATCCATAGAGTGGACTATTATGTGGCCTTTAAAGATGTGATTTATTATAGAACTTTAGTATAAACATAGAAAAGATCTCCAATCATGTGAAGAAGAAATGTAGAAGAAGAAAATGTAGATGGCATTAACCACCCTAGAAGTAGCTCTGAATAAGGAATTATGGATAATTCTTTAAATGCTTCTTTATACTGTTTCTCTACTTTCTAGATTATAAAATATCACTTTGATAGTCAGGAGACACAAAGTAGGAAACTCATTTTCTAAACTGTAGGAAGTAGTGTGCTGTCCACCACTGAGAAGCTCCAGCAGAGGCCAACAGTATGGAAAGAGAAGAGTAGGTGGCTGAGGGAGGAGAACGTTTCAGCTGGTTTGTGTGCTGTTACAACAGAAGAGGACAGCCTGGGTGGTTCATGCACAGCAGAAATTGACTTCTGACAGTTCGAGCAGCTGGAAGTGCAAGATCACAGGACCGCAGCAGACTTGTGCGTGGGGAGGGCCTGCTTCCAGTCCACAGACAATGTCTTCCTACTGTGTCCTCTGGAGCCACTGACAAGGGCACAGGTCCCACTCATGAAGCTACACCGTCATGACCTCGTCCTCTCCACCACGCTGGGGACTGGGTTTCCATGTATGAATTCTGGGGGACACAGCCATCAAGTCCATACAGACGTGCAGAGCCTGCTGGTAAATATGTTCATCACTGGCAGCGCTTGGAGCTGCTGCTTTCTAGGGTCATGAAAACAGACAGACTGCTCTGTCTCATTACTGCTTTTCAGTTCTTACTGGGCAAACTTCCTACCCACCTTTGTGTTTCACTGGGGAAAAAAATACCTGCTTCATTTGGAGGAGAGTTACCCTAAAGTACTTTTCACATTCCTTTTAATTGTTGCTAATGTGATGGTTTTTAAAAAATTTTATTTCATTTTATCCCATTCCCCCCTCAAGCCCCCTCCCCTCCCTATGTACAAAAGCCTTGTTTCCATTTTGTCCTTCTTAATGTGATGTTTCAGAAGCTCTCCCACACGTATGCACAACAATGTGCTTTATGTGGAGGCTGAGATCATTTGTATTTAGCAAAAGAGCTCATGAAAGTGGAACAACATGATTCAGATGCAACAGCATTCCCATCATTTGAAGAAAATACATGGAGGTGTGGCTTAAGTACAGTCCTGTGTCTTACAGGCCCACTAATTTCTAGAACTGCAGGGCACTTTGTTAGTAAGTAAAGCAAATGGATTAAGTGGTGCTATGCTCCTCTCTGCCATGCCTTTATTTTTCCAATTTAAGACACTGCGTCTTGAACATGTACAGACGTCTGCATTCAGGGGTCAGGGTGACAAGTGCTGTTTGTATTGGTGGCCTGAAGCACCATCTATCTGGAAAGGCCTTAATTAATCGCGCCACACATCTCTGCGTTGTGAGAGCACAGACCAAAACAGGACCTCAAACCCACCAGCTATCATACCTCAGTTTGCAAAAGTGGTCACTAATGCAAGTAAACCAAGGCAGGCCAGGTATTTTTAGCCAAGTCCTCTTCTGTCCTCTTGGTGGAACTTCACTTGATGTCAGTGAAGATAGTAAAGATTATTTCACCCACTGGCCAGCTGCTCTTTTTGGGGTTCCCAGGTTCCGGGACGCACCAGGGTGGAGTCAGCTGCGAGCGTGGGTCAACCCCGGACTGACCACGGCACAGGGCGGGGGACAGGCCTGCCAAGTCCTGAGATCGATTTGGCGCCCCCAGACGGGAGCTAAAACTGAACAGGAAGGGCCTCAGCACACTTCCTGGGGAGAATCTCAGAGAGAACCGACCCCAGCTCCCCAGGGACAGGTCAGATAGCCAGGGTGGGAAATGGGGACCTGCCTGGGCTCCTACTGTGGCTGAGTGGGGGCTCCCCACATCTGAACCAGTGAGCTGCTTTCCTTCCTGACTCCAGACGCACTGCAGTCAGGAATCTCAGTGCTGTTTTTTTGTTAAGTGACTCTGTTAAGTTTAATAACAAAATTCTTTTTTTTATTAGTACATGTTTGGAGTACATGAAGTTTACATGCATTTCAGGGAGTAGGTCCGTGTACATAACACAGATCAATTCTCTCTTAATTCCCTTCCCCTTCCCACCCACCTCCCTCCCTCTGTCTCTAACCCCCTTCCCCATTTTCATTATTATTGTTATTATTATTTTTAGTTCATGTTTGTGACATGCAGTGTTTGCATTCATTGTGGGTATTAGGTACATGTACATGACACAACTTATCTCTTTTTACTTCCCCTTCCTCATGGCCTCCTGGACCTCTTCCCGTTTGCTTTATTTTGCTGTTTATCCTTTATTTTGCTCTTTATTTATGCTTTTCCTTACTCAAATGAGAACTACTTTAGAGAGAAGTTCATTGCAATCAATACTCACATTAAGAAAACAGAATGAGCTAAAATAAATAATCTAAGGAGGAACCTCAAGATACTTGAGAAACAACAGTCTAAGCACAAACCAAAATTAAGGAGGGAAATTATACAAATCAGAGCAGAAATTAATGAAATTGAGGCTAAAATAATATAGAGAATAAATGAATTGAAGAGCTGGTTCTTTGAAAGAATAAATAAAATAGGTAAACCCTCAGCCAAACTTACCAAAAGAAAGAGAGGAAAGACCCAGAATAATGCAATTAGATGTGAAAAAGGTGAAAATCACAACAGACACCACAGAAATCAAGAAGATACTGTAGTGACTACAGTACTATGAAAAATTGTATTCCAACCAATTGGAAAATCTTGAGGAAATGGACAGGTTCCTATACTCGTACCAATTACCAAAGCTAACCCAAGAAGACACAAAAATGTTGAGCAACCCAATAAGAAGCCATGAAATTGAGGCAATAATGAAAAACCTGCCAATTAAAAAAGCCCAGGACCTGACGGGTTCACTGTTGCATTCTACAAAGCCCTTATGGACCAACATTTCTCACCGATAACTCCTCACACTCTTCAAAGTAACCGAAAGGGACAGTATTTCCAAACTCATGTATCATTCTGAGCCCAAAACCAGACAAGGATGCAACTAAAAAAGAAAACTACAGGCCAATCTCCTCAATGAATATAGACGTAAAAATCCTCACTGCTGTTTTTAAAATCACAAAATGAAAATAAATAAATAAATAAGTAAAATCACAAAACGTTCTGTTTCCCTTGGAACTTTGAAGCTCGGCTCTAGGTTACTTATCTATTTGGAGCCTGAGTGTGGAAGATTGGGCAAGAGCACACATTTCTGCACCAGTGCAGCAGGCCAGGAGAGAGCACACATTACAGGAAAGTGCTCTCTCGCCACCTGGTGGCCTTAGTCTTCGAGTCAGCGATGCATGCGTGCTGGGCTCCTCCTCTGCCCCTGCCCAGGCAGATCCTGCCATGAGGGTGTAGCCACGAGGGGGCAGCCTGGACACCCATGCCACTCAGCCCGCGACCAGCTGTCCCTGTCCCCTCCAGACCCAGCAGCTCCTCACCAAGGGAGCTGGGTGAAGTCAGAGCCACCCTGCACGCACAGAGGACACCATGCCAATCTCATGTAGGCATTCCATAATTTATTGACTTCTCTCTCCTTTCCTTTTAAAGCTTTGAGAGCTCAACTAAAAGGATACGAATGGCAAAACCATGTAAATCTGAAACTCCTATTTATTCCTAAAGAATGACTTTTTTTCTTGCAAATGCAGTATGTGTTAGGGACTTGCTTTTTTTCTTAACCTGTTTAGTAAACATGAACCTTCATATCATTTCGGTTCTTACTGAAAACATGGAATGTAAGCAGCAACAAGCCTACTAAAGCTGAATTCTGGCCTTTAATGGGAACAGGGAACAGGGTTCTAGGAACTGCAGTGGACAGTTTGGGACTAGGTCCCTCTTTATAGGGAACATGAAAGAGCCACAGCAACAATTTTAAAGTAGATTTTGTCAGGGTTCCTTGCTGGCCCATGGTCTGAGGTTTTCCTGTTAATCATGTGAATATGGGATCTCGGGCATTTTAAATACTTTAATGGTGGTTAAAGAGACGTTTTCCTTAAACTGTAAGGGTTTTCTTGTTTTGCTTTTGATCTCTATACAAGAGGCTACTAAAAGGTGATTTCCCCCCCAGAAGGCCTAGTGGGAGGTAGAGCAGGAGGAAGGGCAGAATTAAGAGCTGGAAGAGGTATTCAGCAAAAACATTGCAACGGGATCAGGGAAACTAGAAAAGAGTACTGACCAAGATGGTGCCACCGATGACAGACTGGGATGTGCTGAGCAAAAGGATGAACTCTCCTTAAGGGAAGAATCTGTAGATGTTGGGGAGAAAGGAATAGCTTTAGGGGAGCCTGGAGGGGGGAACTAGGAGTCAGGGTGCAGAGACCATGGTCAAGGGTGGAGACCAAGGTCAGAGATGAGGGCAGGGCCTCCCAGGATGGTCTGAAGGCAGCCAGCCTAGTGCTGAGGGTAGAGCCCAGGGTGTCACAGTGCCCAGCAGCATTCTGCCCCGAGCTGCACCTCAGCCATGGAATTCGTGTCTCTGAAGGTTGCCCACGTGCTTTTGGGCTGGGAAGGCAGAGTGGGAGCCTGCAGACCCCTGGCATGGGGAAGGGCATGTGGGCTCCAGGAAGTGGTGCAAGGTGTGAGCCTAGAAACCAAGCCCTGGACACCCAGCCAGTGATGACTACTCGTCCTGGCTACCTTGTCCACGCCACAGAGTGCTCAGCTCCTGGGGCCATGGACAGGAAAGACGGGAGCCGGGCAGAGGAAGGGCCAAGTCTCTCCCTGTGGGACCTCCCACTCCTGCCTCTGTGAGGGAGGCTGCAACTCAGGGGCCCAGCAGGGCACAGCAGGTGGGGGCTCCATAGGCTCCTCTTGGAGGCAGGGATTTCTCCTCAGCGCTGAGAATCTCCCACCCCAGGGGTTCTTGAACTTGATCCAGGCTCAGGGGTCACAAGCAGAGTCAGCCTGACAGGGGCATGGGTATGGAAAGGATGGGACAGATTCCAGAGATAATGAGGAAGGCCTCTCAGAGTAAGTGACGCTGACTTCAGGGCCAGGCCGTCTGGCTGAGGCCATGGCTGCTCCTGGCACCAGATCACGGGATCTAGGTGACTCTTATGTCCTGGAAGGAAAGGGCATGATTATTTTTTCCTAAGTGATTTTCTTCAACTTCTGAGGTCATCGTTTCCTTAAATTATTCGAAATAAAAATAATTATTCCGAGTCCGTACCCCACATGTCCTGGCAACTCCAGCGATGCAGTAATCCAGTTAAATCTCCAGTGAGTCAGGAGGCACAGGCTCTACGTTTCCTGTCCCCCGACTTCTGGCTGCCACTGAAGTCCAGCTCATGCCGGGATGTGCGCCTGGCCGACTCTCCTTGACTACGCCACCCAGCCCCTGGCTCCACAGGGCCTCCTGAGGTTAGCTCTCACCAAAGACTCGTCAATGGTAGACTTTCCCAGAGTCCCTTGGGGAGGGGGAGAAGTTCACACTACGGCACCTTTTAGAGAAAACTTACTGTTGCACCACAGACACTTGGAGCTCATTTTCATCTTCAACACTGCCACTGAGCATCAGCCGGCGTTACTTTACCCTCTACCATGGTACAGGTGCCCCTTCCTCTCAACTGTCTCTCTCATGGCCAGCTCGAGCACTGAGGTGGCACGTGAAGGGAATGAGCTCCCCTGCCAGGCGGGGACACTGATGGCCTCGAAGAAGGGCAGACCCCCAGGGGACAGCAGTCTTCTTCCGTGCTGCTGTCTGCAGTGGCATTAGAACTGTGGAGGCTTGAGGAGAGGGTGCCTGGAGAACAGAGCAGCAGAGCTGTAGGCAAGGCCTGAGGATCATCGTGGGCTCCTGTCCCTTCAGGGACTTCGGGACAGACCTTCCCTTGGGCAGGGAGGTGGCTGCACCTGCAGGTGGAGGACCAAACTGGTACAGTGACCCTAGGACTGGCGGCCCATGGGCCCTGGGGATTTTCAACTAAACTTACTAAGGAATAGAATGGGGTGCACTTTCTGGGGCCCATGCATCCTCTCTCAACCTCCAGAACATCTCTCAGAGCTTCTTAAACTTTAATGTGCTCCTGTGTCACATGGGGGCTTGTCAGAGTGGACTCTGAGGTATGAGCTGGGGTGCGGGGTCCTCAGAGATACCAAGGTGCCCTCGGGGGAGAAAGATCTGTGGGCTGCAGCACTCTGACAGCTAGGGTGGGAGCAACCTGTACTGCTAGCCCTCCCCAGATTCTAGGCTCACAGCTGAGAACAAACCGCAGGTGCTCTAGGACGCAGTGCCAGCTCTTCACCGGAGGCTGTCGGCTCTGTGCTGGAGGGGCCCGTGAGGAGGAGAGAGGGCCACCCTAAGGCTCTTCAGCAGGAGCCCAGAGAGCCACCGTGTCCTCCTTGGGACAGCACAATAGAAAAGTGCAAATCTGTGCCCTGGGAAGAGCTCTTCGAGGCCTGGCTGTTCGTGTCTCCTCAGTGTGGTGTCCTGTTCAGTCAGTGACCTCATGTTTTTGGACTCACTGTGCATTCTCAGAAGCTTCAGATTCCAGACTCGAACTTTTAATGATAGAGTGAAGGGCAGGGGCTGCTTTCAGGCAAGATGGGGATAATTTGGGAGTCTCTTGGGTCCCCTCACTATCGGAGGGTGCTCAGACCCCCAGTCACCTGACCAAGAGTACGGCGGACGGATTAAAGAAAAAGACAAGAGAAGATCTTAATGCCTAAATGGGGGCCCAGGACGGCCAAAGCTCTTATCTGGCTAAGACACCATCTCCTGGAGCTTGCCACTACCTACTGAACGCAGCTTCTAGAAGGGGTAAAGGGCGGTGCAAGGAGCAGTGAGGTGGAGACCACTGACTCAATCAGGCTCCTGGCAACAAGGGAACAGGAATTCTAATAGGATCAGATCATTGATTAATGGGAAATTTGTTTCTTCCCATGGATTAATTTCTGCCTCTATAGGCATTTTCTGTATGAGTCATGGTGCCCTTAGCTGCACTACTGTCCTGCCATTCAAGATGTCACAGTGTCATGGATCACTGAGACCTCCACTGTGACCGGTGGCTTGGGGAGTTGTTCCTTTCCCACACACCAGCTGCTGGCTCTTCAGGCAGCCACTGTGGGCTAACAGGCAGACCCAGACTCTTAATATGAAACGCCAGTTGATGAATTTGCAGCTCTCTCAGGGTGGTCTCCATCACCCCACTAGCTGGAGAGGAATGGAGGGCAGTGCCATGAGTGCATTCACCTTCTCATGAGGCCCCTGAGCTCCCAAGAAGTAGAACCATGCATTGGGACACACCTTTGCCTCAGTGTGCAGCTGCCCCAGCCCCAAATGACTAGTGTATTTCATGCTTGCCAGCTTGTCTGGAGCAATTCTACATAATTTTGGGGAAAAATCATTTCTCAATTAAATTATGATAAGGCCTAGTTTTCTTGCCTACAGGCTGATTATGGCATGTTGAGATATAATTCCATTTTTGCCTCTGGTCATAGCTAAAACCTCAATGGTCCTGTGATGCTGCCATGCTCCAGGGCAGGATTACATCAGTTGAAGATATCCTGAGGAGGGACAAATTCCTAATCCACATATATTCCTCATCAAACTAGGATCTTCATCAGCATAAGTTCCTCATTTTCCTAGGATTATCACCACAGCTCTCTGAGTCATCTGTTACTCCTGATATACTGAATAAAGGTGTGGCAAGCTCAGGCAGGGTCTTTCATCTTTGCTGCCCGGAGCAAAGGCTCAAAGCTCAGCTTCTCTAAGTCTCACTTCCTCTCTTTATTAATTAATTCGCCTTGTGCAGTCCTGGCTCACAGGAGACCAGGACTCACTGCAGGGATTCTGGTAATGTCCCCTTTCCCTGTTCCTTACACCAGCTTGAGGGGCTGCACCACCTACCCAGCTCTTCCTTGACAGAGCCCTCAGCTGGGTTACAAGGAGAGCTTTAGCAGTGAAGCAATAGAATTCACCCCCATCCAGACTGCCCTCCCAGCCTCTGGAGACCTGAGTGTCACAGATGAAAATCTTTTTTTTTTTTCTGATACCGGGGATTGAACTCAGGACCTTGCACTTGCAAGGCAGGTGCAGTGCCACTGAGCTAAATCTCCGGCCCTGAAAACCTTTTTTAAAATAAGTTTGTAGTGAAAAAATCCATAAAGGAGACTAGGATTGAAAGGAAACCAGTCAAACAGAAATGGGACAAACTAGTGGCAAAAAGAAGCTGTGTGTTTATAATAGTGGTTGTGTTGAACCTGGGAATGGAGCCTGGGAACCCCCGGCCAGCTTGCCTTCTCTGACTTCTCTAAGTCTTGCTGGGAAAGCTGTCTGTGGGCTTTGTGGGCAGGAAGCCCAGTGTGTGGCTGTGTCTTTGGAGAAACCTTTGTGGTACACGTTTCCCCTTGCGTCCTCAGAGCCCACTGGACCCCAGGCAGCTTCTAGACTGGAGCAGAGGAAGGCATTCGGAACACGCCACACGTGCCCCTCCTCCAGTGTGTGAATGCCCTTGGCTCTAATTGCTTCTCCAAATCTTCATTTTTCTTGGGATGGCTCCAATGCACATGAATAAATGAGAACATTACAAAGAGCTGTATTCTTTTCTCCTGTTAATGTTCTGTGTTCGCCCCAGCAAGAGACACTGGGAGGGTAGAAAGGTGGCGGGACAGGTGAACCTGTGTTTCCGGCTTTTGAGGAAAGGGGAAAGTGCGTATGAGAATATGAAGACCAAGATGACCACCAGCCACAGCCCGTTCCGCAGAGGTGGCTCCAGCCGGGACCCAGTGCTCATCCCTCACCTCCTGCTGAGTAAGATGCATTTCACTTTACACTGGGAGTCAAATAAAACCAAAACCCAAGTCCGCCCCCAAACCAGAGGGCATTTGAGATGCCAACTAAGAATAGAGTCACCTTCTATATTTTTGGTAGCCGTAAGTTATTATCTGTCCGTTATCTATAGAATCTCTACCATTTATAAAACCAACACTGCCTGGTTCAGAATAACCTGTATCTAATATCCCATATATAATACTGTATACCGAAGTATATTTTCTAAAAGTATTTGAAGTGCAGTAACCGGTATTGCTCAAATTGCACAAGATGATCCTTTAGGTGCTCAGTGGTGACCAAGGGCCAAGCCCCCAGTTGACTGCTCTGAACCATTCTCCTGTCTAATCATCAGCTGTGACACGAGGGGCCTTGTGCTCCTACTTTTGAGGCTTGGATGTGGAAATAGGAGGAAGGAACGCACCCCTGAGGGTCCCAGCAGGGGTCTCCGTGGTTTGGTAGCCCTTCCTCATCTGTTCTTCCACCCCAGCATCACCACAGGAGATGGGGCTCTGGGAGTGCTGCAGGGACCACACCCCGGGCTCACTGTGGGCATGGGACAGGGGACCCTAGCCGAGACCCCCCAATTCTGAGTGTGAGACACAAGTAGCCCCATCTCTGACCTGGGGGATGAGAAATACATTTCTCAGGGTCTTGCAAGAGAAAGCAAATGCTAAAAAGGACAAGTTAAATAGGTGTTTATAAAAGATTTTTTAAAAGATAAAGAAAGAAAAATCAGTTTGCAAAACCACTCCCCAGCAGCACACGGAATACACCTCTGATTTCCCAAGAACAACCACTGCTCTTCCTCCTGCTCATCGAGATCTCTTTTCACTCTGCCTTTTAAAATGACAGTATGATCAACGGCTGGGGTTAGACTGATTAATGGCTTGTTTTTGGAAGAGAGTAAAGAGAACCGTGTGACGCACCACAGCAGTGAAGCCAAGTGGAGAACTCGGCGTGGTGTGGCGCTGGCACCTGGGCACTGACTGTCTTCCAGATGGCGCTGCTATATTTACCCCACTGAAAGTTCTCCCTGCAAACGAGCCTGAGGCCACAGTCTGGTTCCCTGCATTTGCAGGTGGAGTGATCCATTTCCTCGGGGGGCCCACCTTTTGCACCTGGCTCTGCCATTGCTTGGTAAGGGAATTTCAGAGAGTGGGTAATTTGATCCCAGGGACTCGGCGTGACCATCTATAGAATGGAACGGTTCGTGGACATCTGCCACGGCTGACTCCTGGAAAGGACTTGAGATCTGAACAGTTTATGTTGCCAGAGTCTTCCAGTCACAGGAGCACGGGAAGCCACGTCTGTCGCTTTTCTACCAAGTGTGTGACAGAGTTAGACAAGGAGAGGCGTGGGTCGGAACCAGTCAGATGAGGCCCGGGGAAGACGAGCCCTGACTTGAGATGAGTCTGAATGCCACACAGAGCTCTCACTCTCACTACAGGGGTCTGCATCCAAGCCACTGAAATTGCCTCAGACCATTCCCATTAGTGGCAAGAAGGCCAATAATCCTGTGTTTTTACAAAGAATGCTGTCATTTGATTCCTCCTTTCTAAACATTTGCATGTTAAAAATGTTTCCTTTTAGAGCCAAACACTGGTTAAACTCAGTCTTGTTAAAAGCTCTTTGTTACCCATTTCCTCCTTTCTCCTGTAAGAGAAATGGTCTCAGAAAACCCCCAATTTCGTAGGAAACTACCTAAAAATCCATGGCAGGAGTCATGAATTTCCTTTCATGACTTCCTTTCAGATAGCTTTTCCTCTTCCTCAAACTGAAGGTGATTTATACAAGAAAGGAATCGAGACTCCTACTCAGAACAATTTGCAAAGTGTGTGCTGTAAGTGGGGTCCAACATCACACACACACACACACACACACACGCATGCACGCACACACTCACAACTGCCAGGAATCCTAGCTGTGAATGTTGCATATAACCAGTGTCATCATGAAATGTCAGCTCATCAACAGGCAGACACAGTGTAACTAAATGTATAGAAACCCTATGTCTGGATATCAAATCTGTTATAGTTTTATCTTTTGTCATTCAAGGATGTTTTATAAGTGTTTTAGATGCACTAAAAGCAAGGCAAGTGATATTATCAATTTAAGATTATCTAGATGCCAGGTAAGACTACTTGAAAGTGTTTGTTTTCACGACCTGCATCTTTTAAAAGTGTTCAGCAAAAAATAAGAATAATTCAGAAGCATGTGAAGGCGTTAGCTTTGCCTTAGGGGAAGGTGCAGCTCTTCACGGTGTTTTCCATGTAGATGTTCATGCCCCGTTACTCTCGGGTCAGCTGCACAGCTGGAGGGTTGATGAGGGTACCAGTGCTGAGGTGTGACTGGGGGCCACCTCTCAGAGCGGCCCAGGTTTACCAGTGACAGTCCTGGGGTCTTTGGGACCACCAAGAGCAGGTGCTGACGGAGATGAGGGCTGTGGGTGCCAGAGTCAAAGCGGACGTGGCTCACGCTGTGCATTGAGGTTGCGAGGTGAAGCCTTGGCCTCCCGGGGAAAGCAAGGACCACAGCCTTCCTGTCCTGTGACAGGAGTTCGTGCCATATCTGTCTGCATGCTGCCGAAGCTTTCTACAAGCGTGGATCTCAGAACAGTTTCCATCATCTTGGCTCCAAACTGGAACATTTGCTAGCACCAGAACAGTCCTAGGTTTCCCTCCGGTTAACTCTCCAAACAAACAACTGGAACAAACAGACATGACCCTAAATGTCCACTGTTGGATGCTGTGAAAAGCCGGGAGAGGCCAGGCGTCAGATGTGTCCCCAGTGTCTCCCCGTTCCCTCATCCTCATTGGGAGGAGTCTGTTCCCCGTGCCTGGGTTTCCAGTGTGGGCACATAGGAAGGTCTTCGGTGTGGGCCTCCCTCCCACGGGTGGGCTGCGGGTGCTCCTGTCCCGTAAGTGCTGGGAAGGATGGCAGCTCTCGAAGCGCAGCCCGGAGCCTCCCTCAGTGCAGAGGAGAGGGTGCCCCAGAGGCTCTTCTCCTCTGCACTGAGGTCTACACCGTGTCGCCTCTTCTCAGCTGTTCTCATGGCTTCCAGGAGAGGCCCAGGAGAGGCCCCCATTCCCTTATTCTAAGAATATGGTGATTTCTGGTCCTAACAGCCTTGAAGGAACCTCCACTTTGCAACTTACATCCCTGCAGTGTATCAGTAATGCTCGTGTGTGAACACGCTGCGTGCCCTGCATAAAACATCCACTGACTCTTTATTATTTATAAGTGGAAGAAAGTATATATCCTAGCCTAGCTTCCAATTTTCTCTTCTAGCTTCGGACAACTTTGTATTTATATGTACATATTTTTTTCAGTCCTCAAACTTACACCTGGGGCTTTGCACACTCAGGCAAGCACTGGGCTACCTCCCCATATTATCTTGGAACATTTCTCTTCCCAGCCCGTTCCATAGAATAGCATCAGTTCTTCACAACAGTGAAAAAAATACTCTGAGGGGTCAGCTCAGAATACTCTTAAAATCGATCCCTCCAGCCCCGTCCCTCTTAGACCCTCTGCTTCACTCTGCCTTAGTGAGCTTGGGTTCCATGCATTTCTCTGTGTAGAGATTTTACCCTGCAAGGCTGCATTGCCTCTGTCATTTTGTGTCTCACTGTGTCCTCAGATGTGTTGCACAGAGCTGTGGACAGAGTAAGTGCTCATCAAACACATCTGACAGAAAAATAATAACAGGTAAATGGTAAGTAGCACACTGGCTTAGTTGGAATTAAATTGCAGCCCAGAGAGGCCCAGCAATGCTTAGAGTAACCAGAACGTGGGACAAATGGGCTGGAGTCACCTTTCGCAGACCATTGCCCAGTTACTGACCCCAGATTCCAAGCCCAAGCGTTATCCTATTACAGCTCTGTGATCCCTTTGGGACAAAGTGTCAGGCTTAGATGTAGCCCTGGGCTGTGACAGTTCGTTAAGTCCAGGTGTCCTCAGAAGCCATCTGTAAGGAGGACCACTGGGCCTGCTGCGTGCTCATTAATCCTGAGGGTTGTGGGGAGTTCAGAGTTGTTTTAATTCGGTTTGACTAGCAGCAGCTTTGTTTAGACACCTGCTCTTCTGCAGTCTCCAAAGGTAACTGATATCTGTGTGCTCGTACGTGCCCAGATAGGCTTCCAGTTCCAGACACCAACTAAAATTATCTTTCTTCAGGGAGTTATTTGAATCTGACATTTGCTCGTTTATTTCCTTCAAAATGTAGCAGAGAAATCGGCACTGTTCTGGGATGGTTCCCACATGGGCTCTTAATGAACAAGCACATGTCAGGCATGGGGTGTTTGGAGCTCCGGAGAGAAAGGCTGGAGGCTGGAGACTTGTACTCCCACATGGAGCTGCTCAGGAGGGAGGGCCAGCCGGGCACCACACTCCTCCTGCTGCAGGCTCCATCCCAGCTCCTACTCTCCTTCACCCTTCCTTTTCACTGAAGACAACACCTGTGTGCCTTGAGCCTTCCTGGGTTCATGCAGACCATGTTCTCTTTTTTCTAAACTTCTCTGTCCTTCTCCTCAGTGGCACCCAACCTGTAGTTTGGGGCCTCTTGATGCTTTGAGGATGTTAATCTGACCTCCCAGGCAGGAGATGAGCCTTTTAGGGCTGGAATATGCATCTCTTTATATTGCTATGGCCCTGTGGCAAATGCTTCTTAGGTGACTGCAAGCCACAGGAAACAAGTTGAACAATATGTAACTGATCCTGGCATATGACTAAAGCAGCCTCTGAGACTCCCCCAGAGGCTAAAAAGCATACTGGATCATTGCTTAAAAACTACTTACTTAAAGACTTAAAATATTACAACAAGGAATCTCCTGCCAATGACAGCTTCCATAATTTGCAGGTAGTTTCTAGCCTAGCATGAATAATACTCACAGAACCTCAGTGGAAAGGACTCAATGAGTGCATTTTTAATTCTCTTAGTCACAGGAGAGGAAAGCAGAAGCCAGGAACATCCTTCAAAAGGGAAAAGATTGGCTCAGGGCTCACCTGGAGACTGAAATAGAATAGGTTAGAAGCCGTGATTCGCCCCCCTGAGTATGTGAAGTCATCTTGAGGGTTTGGCAGGCCATATTTTTAAACATAAGGTTTCCAACTTTTTCTTGTAAAGTTTAAAATATGGTTCAACCTGTGGGTGTTAGGAAATCTGTTTCTGTTCATCTTTACCATCCTACAGAAGCCTGTACAGTTTCAGTATTTTCAGGAGTTTCTTTCTCACATAGAAGGCAGGCGTCTATGGATCTTCTGGGAAAGCAGTTGTTGTACATTTGCTGCAAAAAGGGACTGAGAATTTCATTTCTAACTCAATTAGAGTAAAACCAAGAAAGAAGGCTGTCACATTTTGAATTCTACAGAGTAAGATTGCTAGAATGATAGAATATTATTGCTGGAAGGAAGTTTGAGAATAGGTGTTTGGGGAACTTTGGACCAGCAGAGAACTTGGATATCAAATTTGAACTAGATTTACTTTATTTGGTTGTTTGGTTTTTTTTTTTTTTTGGTACTGGGGATCGAACTCGGGACCTTGCGCTTGCAAGGCAGGTGCCGGAACCACTGAGCTAAATCCCCAGCGTATGAACTAGATTTACTTTATAAGAAAAAGAATAATGAAAGGCACCATTGGCAGTTTTAAAGAAGAAAGAATCTTATTCTCTTCAAAAACTTTTTAGGGATTTTAAATGATACATCACACATAAATATGGTGTGATAATTTAACAGAACCAGTAAAGTGAGCAAATAAAGTTTTACACCACAGTGTGACCTAAGCATGTGGAAAGGAAGAGTAAAGTTAATATGACAGGCTTTTCACTTCAGAGATGTAAGGATTTCTTTATGCATTCATTCACTTATTCATTTAAAAATGATTACAATTACATGTTAGACACGGGAGATAAAGGAGCAAATAAAAGCAAAGAATCTTTGTCCTCAGTGGAACTGATATTCTAGCAGCGGGAACTGACAATGGTAGGAGCTACCCAGGATGCACCTTACCTTAGGAGTAATGTGGGCTTGGAGAACCAGAAATGGGCGAGGGGGACAGAGCAGGGTGTATGGGCACCGAGTCAGGGGAGCCACCAGGGAAGATGGCTCAGGCCTGTAGAGGAAGAGAAGAGCAGCCAAGAGCACCTGAGGGAACAGCATTTAGGGCAAAGGCAGAGAAAAGAAGAGAATCGTCACAGACAGACAGGCAGGACAGAGTGTGACCCACGGTGAGGGCACAGAACTTAACCCTGGTGAAGGCTGGGGAGCTGCACGCTGAGCCCCAGCTGCGATGCTGTAGGAGGTAGAGCCCGAAGAGGGGATGTGGGGACTCCGGCCCTCTTCTTCCCTTTGTGCCTTCCAGCTTCCCCAACTTCTGCCCTTATGTTCTGCCTTGCCAGAGGCCCCAGTCACTGGAGCAGCACCAAGGCACCAAAGGCTCCGAAACCATGGACTGAAGCCAACCTTTCTTCCTTTCACACCGATCACCTTGGCTTTCTCAGGTGTTTTGTCACAGCAGCGGAAAGCTGACTCACACAAATGGGAATTAACTGAGGGAAACTTAGCAAAGCCTGTTTGTCCTGGCTTCTCTGTGACCTTCACTCTCAGAGATAAGGCTCCTTCCCTCCAGAGGTGGGAGGCGCCTTTCGGGCAGCAGTTGCAGGACCTGCAGGACAGGGACCATCAGAAAACCAGTTCCGTGTGGCCTGCTGCAGAAAAGCAGAGGGAAGGTGAGAGGACTCCCTGGTCTGCTGTTTCCTCAATTGCCAAGGCACCACGTCCTGAATGTCCCAGAGGATAGGCAATATTTGTGATCCATTCTGTGAGAGCTGAGTTTTAATATCCCCAGTTTACAACCAGCTCAATGGTAAAGGATGGAGAAAATATGGACATGTAATTCACACACTAAAAAATAAGTGGTCAACAGATATTAACCAGAGGCAAGGTGCCACCTGAACAGTAACTGGGAGTGAAAATAAATGTAAAAAATAATTTTTTCATCAGACTGAAAAATTTTCTAAGACAGAAAATTAAAAATTAAATTAAAATTATAGTCCATCCTTCAGCATTTTTTTTTTGGTACCAGGGATTGAACTTGGGACCTTGTGCTTGTGAGACAGGTGGCAGAACCACTGAGGTACATCCCTGGCCCCCAAAATTAAATTAAAATTAATCTCTTGATATTTTTAAAGGTGACCTTGAATAGGAATGTTTAATAACTGTTAAAACTGTGATGCACAGATCTTCCACCTGTAGTCTCACTTGACGTTTCGGTATTAGGAATGAAGACAAATACTTGTAGAGGGAGGGAAAGAACCTTTTTCCTCTACCCACCCTTAGGTCATGTTCTGGGGCCCTGTAAATCAGACTAGGAAAGAAGATGGGTGAGATAAAAGCATGCAGAGGTGCAGGCATGGGCATCGCATGTGCATGGGATCCATCACAATGAGTAGCTCAGGGTCAGTCCCGGGCCTATAGAACTTTCCAACCCAGGAGCAGTGGATTCTCAGAGAAGTGGCAAAGCCAAGGAAAGGGATTTTGGGTATTGAGGGAGGCAGATCATGGGAAGGCAGACAGGGACTGTGGAATACGAGGCCCTTCCATGAGGTGGGTGGGGAGCTCTGGTGCCCTCCCTGGCCGACCAGGGCCTAGAGCTGTGTCCAGTGATTCTCAGTGTCTGTCTGTCCTGGTGGAGGGGAGGGCATCTGTCCAGAGTGTGTGTCCTGCTTCTGGGCACAAAGGGGAAGCAGAGAGCCATTCTTACAGCTTCTCAGCTGGCTTCAGCTCAAAGTCATCCTATGTCAAAGTGCTGTATTTTCTGGTGGCCTCGTCTGACACTCTTTCTATACAAAAAGATCATTATGGCATTGTTTATAGTTGGGCTAAATTGGATAAAACCTAAAGAAGGCTGAGATTTAGCTCAGTGGTGCCACTGCCTGGCTCAAAAGTGCACTGGCCTGAGTTCAATCCCCGGTACCCAAGACAAAACAAAACAAAACACCTAAATATATATCTCTTGGAAACTGCTTAAACAAATGATAGTACATGCCTACTATGGAACTCTCAGCAACATTTAAAACAAAACATATATATTAACATAAATACTGAGAAATGAAAAGATAACACATTTCAATACTTAACATGATTCCATTTATGCCGCAAACCCAAGCTGTGTATTTGCCCATGAGAACTATAAGAATTTATAGGAAATGGCTGGAAATACAACCTAATCTCACTGCCCTATTGGGCAGCGGGTCAGGCATCCTGGAGAGAAGGGGACAAGGGCTCTGTGTTGTAAATCTCTGTCTCCTCTGCACACCGAGATCATAGCTCTGTGTTACTCACGGGACCCTGTTCCTGAGGGCATCAGTCAGGTGGCCTAGGATGCACAGGAGGGGAGGCCAGTAACCACAGAGCTGGTGACCTTGGCACCGGTAGACCTGGGAAGTCCCGGAGGTCTGTAGCGGAGGACAAGCAGCAGGGAGGGAAATTCTGGACCGAAAGAGGGAGATCTGGGCAAAGGGTGGTGCTGCCCCTTGGTGGCACTTCCTGGGGCACACACAGGAGGCCGTGCTGGGTCGAGGTCCCAGGTGCGAGCTCTGACAGAGCTGGTGTGGACTCCTTCCTCTTGCTGCGCTGCTTGGCTTCTCTGTAAAGAAAACACACTGCCTGTGTAAGAGAGCAAGTACAGAAGTCAGAAAGCAAATCGTTCTCTAACGTGTGTGGGGAATAAGGAGAAGACATTTCACGAGAGTTTAGGAAAAGGGGGACGAAAACAGGTCAAGTGAACAAGATGGGACGTGGGGGCTTTCCCAGCACAGGTCTTGAACCAGAGGCCCCAGATCTGGCACAGGGCTGAGGTCAGGGCCACCACTGAGCAGGAGGAGTCACTTCCTGTCCTGGCTCTCGGGAGCTGCTGACCTGGGGCTCCCACTCAGCAACAACATCCGGGTCTCCACAGCCCCACACCCCGCCAGGCTTGGTCCCTCTCGAATGCTGCATTTCTTAGCCTTTATTTTGTGCCTGCCACAGCCTCATGGTCACAGACTCTGTGTGGGTTTCTGACGCTTGTTTTTTGTCACCTATGTGGGTCCCGTGGACATTTTAATTTATCCTGATTTAAAGAGATTCATGATGAGAAAGATGACAAAGTATAAAAAGAGCAGATTGTCCAACAGAAGTTGGAGCCGAGATCTCAGGGTGGTACAGAGAAAAGTCTTTGAATTCAGAGGAACCACGTTCGCCTTACCATCTTAGGGAATCTACCGCACCTCCCCAAGCCTCGGCTTCCCCCCCTGTAAATGGGGATGAATGGCACTACCTTGTGTGATCATTCTAAGGCTAAATGAGACAGTGCATGAAGCCAGCGTGCTGGTCCCCACGTGCCAGCGGTAAATGGTGGGCACAGTTTTCCCCATCTCGGTTCGTATCTGGAAAACAGGAATACAGCTGTCTGTGGAAGGTCAAATATGACCTTTGCCGGAAGCTTTTCCTACTTCCAGGATTAAGAGCCAATCAATATGCTGGTTTCCTGCTTCTTTCCCAAAATTAATATAAAGAGTTTTATTTTAGAATATATTATTTGTCCTGATTATGATGGTGACATAGGAGAGGATAGGATTTAACTATGTTCTGGGACACATTCAAATAAAATGAGAAATAACAAAAAAGTGACCAGAAACCAAATATTTGAAACTAATTTGAATATTCTTCCAAATAAGAAGAACCACTCATGGAATCCATGGCGTTTGTGTATGTAGAACAGAGATACCAGAAATGTTCTCCTTTCTGCCCTGATCCTACCACGCTAGAAGAAGAAATCGGTTTCTTTAAAAATGGGAATTTGGGCAGAGGGTATGAGAGAGGAAAAAAGTTATCACAAGCCCAGGATTTAGCTCAGTGGTTCCAGCGCCTGCCTCTCAAGCACAAGGTCCCAAGTTCGATCCCTGGTACCAAAAAAAACAAAACAAAAAAAAACAAAACAAAAAAGTTATCACAAATGGAAAGAAAATGTTAGAACAGGAAGGTACAAAAATACAAGAGTGTCAATATGGGAAAATATTCAGTGGCTTCTGGGATTTCAGTTTGAGCTCCCTCTCTTACTAGCTGGGTTCCACAGACAAACAGGATTTGAGACATGGAGAATTAGTTTAAAAACAGTTGGCTTTGAAAATTGAAGGAAAGATTGAGCCCAAAGCTTATGCTTTTAGCCACAATATTTATATCACAGTGAGCAATTTTAGTAAAGAATTTCTGGAATTGCATCATGAAAGGAAAGCATTTTATAGTATAAAAATGCAAATTTTCATTTCCAAATTTTTCCAATGTGCAAAATCGCTTTTCTCCTGAATCTCCCTTTGCTCAGATCTGCTTAGGTCTGAGTTAAAGATGAGATTGTTCATTTCCCCCACACCCCCACAGCAGCAGGTTGTAGGCAATGGTAATAAAATGATTCTCAGTTACAAACACAGTAACCCAGCTGTGGAACTGCTGTGAGGACAGACAATGGGCTGTGGGGAGCGGGCAGGGGCAGACGCTTCCTCTTGTAAGAACTCTCACTCATCCACAAATCATCTGGGGCTGGGGCTGCCATGCTGCAAGCTCAAGGCAGGTGATGGCTCCACATAGCCAAAGGGCCACAGTACAATCAAGAGCGGCAGGACACCATGAGCACCTGTGGGCTGTGTCCATCGGAGGCTTTTCTAGGGCAGCTTTCTAGGGCTCCCTCTCAGCCCCGGAAATGCCATCTTGATGGCCGGTGTGGGTCAGGAGTGTTGGCCTGTCAGGCGGCGGACACAGCCATCTGTAAAGGACCTTTGACTGGGAGCGGGGACACAGGAGGACATGAGGCCCGGTGCAGAGGCTGAGGCCGTGCCATGTCCTGTGCTTGGAGCGTCAGTCCTGGCTGCAGGAGCTGCGTGTGCGGGGCGAGCAGAGGGCCTCGGTGCTCTCGATCCTTGTGAGACACAGACACGGTGAATGACATGCTTCTCTTCTCTCCCCTCTCCCCTCCTTCCTGCCTGTTGCAGGGCCCTGTGGCTCAGCAGGAAGCAGGGTGACCTTTCTGAGGTCCGCCCCGGTGTCTTGCTTTACACACCCATTTGCACACCCATGTGGGACCACTCTGGCCCTCATGTGGCATCTGAAGCATCCGGGGAGCCCCCCATGTGTGTTTTGCTCTCATCCATGCTCCCTGTGACCATCTCAGCGGCCTCTCTGGGCCTCCACCTGAGCCCTTCTCTAGAGGCTTCTTCATAGTTTTACGCTCTCTGATAGGGACGGCAGGTTGCTGTTCAGCAGTCACTTACTGAGCAGTTGTTATGTGCCATGAACCGCTCTGAGGAGGTCACCTCCACTCCTTTTTCGAGTTTGCCGTTACCTGATTCTATTTTCCCTGTCACTCCCAGAGTTATTTGCTATTGACTCCATCTTTCAGATAAACTGTCGATGAGCGGGAGAGGTTGGAGTCCAGTCTGTGGTCGGCAGAGCTGGGCCTCAGTCCCTGTTCTGTTTGGCCTCCATGGCTGGCCCCTACAAATGATGACTTTTATTGCCTGGGGCTGCTCATGGCCGACCAACCAACCAACCGTTATTTCTTTTCAGTCCCCTTACGTTAGCGCTGGAGTTGCTCACTTCAATTGCCCCACATACTTGCTAATGCCGTCCTGTCCTACAGCTTTTCTGAATTTGCCTTTCTGGTGTGGCCCAGTCGGGGCACTCCAAGGCCTTGAATTCTCAGAGCAGGTTCGGAGTATTTTCCCCAGGCTTTTAATGGGAGATAAAATAGCTGGTCATTAGGCTGAGGATTTACCTTCTGCTTCGCAAGTGCAAGGACCCGAGTTTGATCCCCAGCATCAAAAAAATAAAATAAAATAAATAAATAAATAAAAAAGAAGAAGCTGGTCATTTTCCCTAAGGTCTCCCTGGTTTAGATCTTTTCTAGAGTTTGTCCTGTTCCTTCATCACATAACCCTTATGCTAAATTTTGATCTCTTCTACAGTAAGGTGCTAGCCAAACATAAATGTTACGTTTTTGAATGGTCTGGAGCTGACCTCCCATCTGTCTTTCAAGGGAATCCATCCTATCCTCTGACTAACTCATTAGGAAGCTTGTGGATTGTTGCAGGGTGCTTCTTCCAACACCCCAAATAGGATTTTGTAATGGTGGTTTGAAAGTTAGGCATTTTGGAGTAAAAACACTAAAATTTCTTTGTCTTCACCTTTAGGATATGAAGAGCAGCTCTTCTGTGGTTTGTCATAAAGGTTTACTTTAGGAAAGTCCTGGCCTGACAGATCATATTTAGGTGTCCTTTTATGCTTTGTTGATAGGAGCACATTTCTGAGTTTTTAATGTGCAAAGGTGGGCCTAGAACTGAATTTGAAAGCAGGGAGAAAAGACTTAATTGAATTGTGAGTGTGAAAAATCTGGAGGAGTCTGGGATTCTGGGTCCAGCAATGTGGCATAGCCAGTTGGAAATGCCCAGTGGAAGGGGACTGAGTGGTTTTTTAATTTTTAAATTTTATACAGAATACAATTACATGATTCATAAATCAAAATAATATAGAGGAACATTATAGGGAACAGGGAAAGGGGATGTTACTAGAACCTCTGCAGTTAAGTCCTAGTCTCCTGCGAGCCATGGCAGTTCACGGTGAATTACAGGAAAGGTAGAAAAATGAGACTGAGGAGAAGCTGAGCTTTGGGTCTGATCACAGCTGCTCTGGGTGGCAAAGACAAAAGACCCCAGGTTACTGCACCTTTTATTCAGACATCGGGAGAAATAAATATAACAAATGCCTTGCAGGGAGCTCAGTACGTCTGCGCAAACAAGATGTAACAGTCCAAGAACAATGAGAAACTGAGTAGATGTTTGTTCCTCCTAGGATGTTTTCAGCTCCCAGGATGTTTCTTGTCCTGGAGAATCACAGCATCACCGGATCATTGAGGTCTCAGTTATTACCGGAAGCCAAAATGGAGTTATGTCTTGGAATTCCATAGCTGGGCTGTAGGCAAGAGAACTAGGCTAACCAAATGATTTTACCCTAAAATTATGTAGCATTGCTCCAGACAGAACATGGTCTAAAATTTTAGTCCAATTTTTGTCCCTCTTACCTTATTCTAGCATTCTTCCTGTAGAAAATGTCTTACCTAGTCTCTTTGGTGTCTCTGTAGTGTTTATTTGTGCAAGATCAGACCAAAATAAATGAAATTACTGCTTTTTTTTTTAAACCTTTGAAAGCTATCATTCAGATGAGGGTACCTAGACCTTTATTTAGACTTTCATGTTGCTGGTTTATTCCTCAAGTGCATGATTAGTACATTGTTTCTCTGTCTCTCTGCCTTGTCCTGCTCCAATTTCTAGCTAAAATTTTATTTTTAATACCCTCTTACTCTGTTGTACAGAAAGAAGGATTAATAAACAGAAACAGACTAAACTACATTGAAGACCCGAGTTTGAACCCTACGTTTCCCTTTCTATTATCCAGCTGTCTAATTCATGTTTCCTGTCGTGCGTTGCTTCAGAGAAAGGCTGAGAACTAGAAAGGTAGAAGGGGCCACTGTCCTTGTGGAACCTGCTGGTGGGAGGTCAGAGCGTTGTCATGGTGCCTGCCTGCCCAGGCACCCCCTGCAGAGTGTGGGTGGACAGCTTGATGGGGGTGGCGCCCAACCAGTGGCCACCATGTACCCTGCCCTCTAAGTGCTGATGGACAAGGGACGCATGGGAGATGACAGCCTTCTTCACCACCACTCGGCCAATGCTTCAAATATTGGCTCTAACTTCCTCCCATTTTCCATTTTCAAATAACTGTCCTGAATTTAAGAGATTCAGGATAAACAGAAATAATGAAGTGCATGAAAGGTAGTCGAGATGGACATTGACATTTGTATAATTTTTCTTCTGTGAGTTTCCTGAATCTCTAACACTGTAAAAATCCATAAAGTTTGGAATTTCACATGTAAATTTGCAGAACCTTATTGTAGCAATGTTGGCATCATTGTAGTTGGTGATGGCCAACATTAACTAAGTGCTCAAAGGATCCAGGCACTCATGTTATATTTATGAACTTGCCTAATCTTCTCCACAGCACAGCCAGGTGGGTTCTGAAGTCACTGGTGGCCTCTGGGGACTCGGAGGTGAGATGAGGACATGGATTTCCAGGCAGCCTGGGTGCAGGGCCCACATCAGGCTCCAAATAAGATTTCAAAGTGTAACCCATCAACTTCTTGGCTTCCAAATTACCTGCAAGTCTTGTTAAAACATAGACTCCTGAGCCCCTTTCCTGATTTGCTGAACCAGAGGGCGTGGGTTGGGATTTTAGCAAGGATTTCACATTGTTCTAATGGATGCGGAAGTTTAAGAACCACTGCGTGAAGTAACACACAGCCTCACTCTGGCCAGGACTCAGGAATGATCAGCTACCTGGTCTTGCATATTTTCTCCCATCACTAGGACCTGGCGCGTCCCTCTCAAAGGTTCAGTGGCCCAGACTTCAGTCCCAAAGACCTCAGTTTAACTGAGGCAGCCGCACCCAGCCTAACTGTCCGGGGTTACATTTAACCATCTAAAATAAATACAATACTGAAGAGGTATCTGTATGGGGAGAAATGTTAGGATTTTTAACCAGGAAGATAAAGGCTGAAAGAAAATACAATTTAAATCTTTGATTCTGTAGGTCATGGATAAGTTAGAGTGGGATTCATCTGATGTCAGTGTGAATGCATACATATTTGACAATGTAGCTTTTGTGGATGTCTCATGTATATTTGCATTATGAAGTAGCCGCACCAGGAAGTAAATGTATTTTTAAAAATCATACAGAAATGGCAGGTTGAAGATGTATAAATATATATGCAAATCTTATAATGGTCACAGGCTTCTAGAAAGGTTAAGTCCATCCTCTCATTGGCCAGCCCTTTGGCTTAGTGTCTTGGCCAGTAACAGAGAGAATTTGGATATTCTTGCAATATTTGTACTCAAACCAGCCTTCTCACTGCTGCCCTCACGTTGTCTCTTGCCTGCTCTCAATCTGCTCTCCACAAGGCAGACGGCTGCTCAACCCCTCCAGTGCCCTCTCCTTGGCCGACTCTGACTTTGAAGGCCCTGCCTGCGGTCCAGGCACTTCTCTGACTCTGACCCCACCACCTTTCCTCCCTTCTGCCACCGTTTGGGATGCTGTGACTCTTACCTCCCAAAGCATCCGACACAAGCTGAGCGTTATTCGACTACATGGTTGATTTCCTTTGCAGCATTTGGCATTATCTGCACTCCGGACACCCAGCACAGCTCTAAGTATTTATGATCATCATCGTCATTAAAGTATTGAAAGAAACAACACAGACAGCTGATCTGCTGGATATTTCACTGCAAATTTCCATAGCCAAAACCATGTCATGAACTCTTCCTCCTTGGTCATTCACCCCATCTACCTCTTGCTTTCTCTGTGGCTTGAACTACCCTAAGGCTTCAGTGTGACACTCCCTGCTCCATCTCCTCTTAGCTCTTCCCTGAAGGACTGTTTGGTTTCAACCTCGGCTCACTCTCTGCCTCAGTTTCCTCTGCAGCACAGTGAGCATGTATTTTCTGTTTGGTGAAGATGTTGGACATGTTCAGCTTGGTGGTGTTTTTCTGTTTGGAGGATTACTGGTGCGTGATAGAAAGTGCTGAGCGAGCACAGGAAAGTGCCAAGTCAGTAGTACTATTAATAGGGAGCGTGGCCCTGGCACAGGAGGGAGACTCTTGTCCAGCCCTTGCAGCTGGAGAGCCCCAGGAGCTCTGGTCTGTTTTCCCTGCAAACAGCACTTGCTGTGGATTCCTGCTCACTTGGCCAAGGGGCAGGCTGCTAGGACCCTAACAAAAATACAGCACACAAACAGTAAACGTTACTTATCAAATTGCTTTGTGTTATATTATTTTGATATGAGAAGATAATCACTAAAAAATTTATAAAATTATTTATATTAACATTTTATATGAATATGTTAAAATGTTAAAATTTTATATTAAAAAGCTAAAATTAAAGTTTTTTCACTTACATTTTCCCTGTGTACATTTACTACTGGGATAATTTTTATATAATGATTAAATATTAGAATAAATACCAAGATTTGAGAAAATACCTATTGTGGCAGCTTTGAAATTTGGGAGCCCAGAAAGTAAATGTGAAGAAAAGATCTTTGATTTTTTTAAATAAAACCCTACCTTCTAAAGGATTAAAGAAGCATATCTTAGGTTTACTTAGCATACTTTACATTTTACGACAGGGTTTATTAATCATTATCAATAATCAAAACCGAGCACAGCTATAAATTGCATATCCTCAAATCCATAGCCCAGTGGTCTGAAAACCAGAAGGGCTTTTGTGGCAAACTTACTTGGCAACAAAATCTAATCTCAGTAGATAAGCAGCTGCTACTAATCCTCACCCATCTCACCGGGAGCAGCTGTACACTTTACTGAAGAAGTATTAATGTGCTTGATTCTGGGTTCTTTGAATTCAGTAACACAGGGAATGTGCAACCCTAAGGTTTTCAAGTAGGGAATTGAGGACTTCCATCATGAAATCATAAGTGAATAAGCTGGGAGTCCCTTCAGAGGTAACATATTCCAACCTCCTCGTTTTATGAATGAAGGCTCTGAGTCCAGAAGGACAGGGACCTGCCAGAGGTCTTACTACTCGGTTAGTAGCAGAGATGGAAATAGACTCCAGGCCCAGAGGCTCCAGGCTGCTTTTCCTAACAGCCCTTTCTGGAGCACTCCCTCCATGGCTGGGAGTGAATGAAGCACACAGGACCACATCCTTGAGCAGGAGTGCTGGCTGCTGAACTGTGAAAATGCATGCAAAACTGTACACCTGCCTGCTTTTGAAAGAACCAGCGTCCCTCTCCTCTTCCCAAATGGACCCCTATAAGCCCACCCATGGATCAGCACAAGGGTGGTTTACCAGTAAAATCTTCCCTGGCTGGCTCGGCACTGTTGCTACAGGTACATGCTACAAAAATGAACTTCTGGATCTTCACCCTCGATTTGCTTCGTTTTTTGGGCAGTTTCTATTAAACACATTTCAGAATTTGTATGCTCACTGGGAATTTACAGGGTTTCTCCTGTGTGCCCAGGGTTGTGAACAGACTAGGTCAATGATTTTCAACTAGGAATAACTTGATGGGCAGGAAATGTGGGACCAAGACACATCTCATTGTTGTGACCTGGGGGTTTGCTACTGGGACTTAGCAAGAAGCATTTGGGTGCTGCTAAAGACAGAAAACCACCCAGGCCACAAGTTCAATAGGGCAAAGACTGAAAATGCCCAGGATGACATACACCACCACCCTCTTCTTCAGAGGGGATGAACTCCAACTGAGACGCAGTAACCTAACATTCACCAAGTCAGGAAGAATAAGCATTAGCTTAGGGGTCCAAAGACTCAAGAGTCAGGAGACAAAGTTCAACACTTTCCCTGTGGCTTTGGAAAGTGATTTAAGCATATGGAGCCTCCGTTTCCTTATTTCTAGAACAGAGCTGATGATAATTAGCCTAATCTTTTCACTGGGCTGCTGCATCAAATAAGCTTATGAAATACTTTGAGCAGAGAGACACTATATTAATATAAAGCACTATTGTCACCATTCTTCATAACACCATTTTCTTCCAACTCTAGACAGGCATAGTCCATTCGTCCTAGTGTCTACCTGGCCCTGAATTTAGCAGAAGCCCACCCTGACCTCAGTGCATGCTGCCCTCTGCTGGTGACCCACATGAGGCATCCGCATCACCTTTGTTCCTTTTTCCTCTCACTCCCCAGTCTGTCACAGTCCTGGGGGAACTAAATTTTTTTTTTTAAAGAGGTTAAATGCAGGAATAAAAATTCTGAAACAGTCTTTGTGTATGTTACCTTGTCTGCTGTTTCATCTTGCCCGCCTGCCCCTTGAAATGTCTTCCCTTACTCTTTGAGAGGACGAATCTTTCTGGAGGCTCAGCACCAAGCTCACTGTTTCCTGACCCTCACCACCTCTGGGTTTGGGCATAAACAGATTTGGGGCCCAGCAGATGTGAGCAGAGGTGTGGGGGGTCATTGGCTGGGTGGCTCCATGTTTTACTTTGCCTGTATTTCTGTTTCTTACGTCTGTAGCCAGAATCTTGGAGGATCTCTGGAATACCTATCTGGAGACCATGCGCTCATTGGCTAGACCCAGAGTGTCTGCCATCAACATGGGACTTTGTGTGGAGTGTTCTGCTTTATGCATTTGACTTCTATCTATTTATTTATTGGTACTGGGGGTCAAACTCAAGACCTTGCACTTGCAAGGCAGGAGCAGTGCCACTGAGCTACATCCCTGGCCCTTGACTTCTATTTATATAGAACGTTTACTATGGCTTAATTAGTCACTCCCTGAAAGATGCTGTGTTTATAAAATTATCCCCAATCCTGTAATAAAGACCATCCCTGCACAGTTAAAATGTTTCAATTTCTAACATGTTTTAAGACAGACCTTGTCCAATGTGTCCCGTGATATGCGTGGTGTGGAGGCGGAAGGACAAGGGGTCCTGATGTGTGCAGATGCATGTCGCTCTCATTGGGATGTGTCCCAAGGTTCTTAGAATGGAAAATGAATCCCCTGGGCAGCTGTGTTGGGAGATGGCCTTCAAGTGGGGTTAGGTCCTCGGGCTCTGCTCTCGTGAATGGGTGAAGAAACCTCTGTCTCAGACAGGGCTGGTTATATTGGGGCTGCATCCCTGATAAAGGACAAATGTGGCCCCTTGCTTCTTTCCTTTGCACGCTGTTCTTTGCCCTTTGTCCTTTCGCCATCAGATGACGTAGCAAGGAGCATCTACCAGACCCAGCTCCTTCCCTGGGACTCTGCAGCCTCCAGAACTGTCAGAAATCAGCTCACATCCTTTAGAATTTACCCAATTTCCGGTATGCTATTGTAGGAGTGCAGCATAAAGTGAGGTGCACACTAAAGAAGAGAAAGAAAGCGACCACTTTCAGAAATAGCTGACACAAATTAGCTCATTTTCGGATTCAGTTTTTAAACTCGTGGTCTCTTTGTTGCTTATGTTTTTGTGGAGGAGTCCTCTGGGAACGTGCATGCCAGAATGGGCCCCTGTGACTGTTTTGGTGGCTTTCAGGGAGAAACCTGCTTCTGACCAGGACCTCCCTCTCCTTCCTCTCCCTGAGCCCCATCTGCTGGTGCTGCGGCTCCTCATCAGGAGGGACAGCCAGGCCTGGTGCAGGGCTGCAGGGTGAGCTCTTGGGGCATCCAGCAACGGACCCTGGGCTGTATCCTGCGCTGTGTCAGGGTTTTACCTATTGGATCGACTTTGGTTCTGGGCACACAGAAAGTCAGTGAAAGAGAAAGGTGTGCTTCTACACGATCCCATCGACAGCCCTGTGCTGCCTCTGGCGGGACTGAGCGTCCAGCTGCCCCTAGGGCTGCAGTCGACTAGGAAGAGCAGCCAGGCCCCACTGCTGTCAACACACGTCGGACAGGCAGCGTGTGTGGACTGAGACAGCACGTGGAGGCGACTGCATCGGCAGCTCAGTGCCCTAGGAGCACAGTGACAGTCGCTGTGTGAGCTGTCACTGAGCAGCTGCGGACCCCCTTCCTGCTGAGTCACCGGCCTTGGCAGGGCCTGCTGGCCAGCCTGGAGGCAGGGAACACAGGCAGAAAGGAGCTGCTCCTGAAACCTGAGTCCCTTTCTGACACTTGCTGCCGCTGCTCTCAGTCCTGCGCTCCCCACAGTGAAGATCGAGATAGTACTGGGAAACACGTGTGTTCACAAACGCTGCGTGACTGCAGATGCGGTGGCCTCCAGGGAGTGTGGGGGGCTCTTTCCTGCCTCCTCCATTCAGGACAGACAGGCACACGTGTACACACACACTCACCGCACACACACCACACACGTACCACACACACTCACCGCACACACACCACACACGTACCACACACATTCACACACCACACAAACACCACACACACCACACACTCACAACTGCATGGATTCTACCTTCCTCCCCAGTAACACTGGGTCGGGGAATCTGAAAGAGCCCTGCCCCAGAGGTGGACTAATACGGACAGAGTGGACAGGGCCCCCTTGAGGCACCAGAGCCCACATCTGCGCTGTCCCCGCTCAGGTGACCTCAGGGCCTGGAGGTGGCTCCTCAGGAAGCTCTGCCAGCTCCCACGTGGGCCTGGATGCCAACTTGCTGGGCTGGAAAGGCTTTACATCCTGTGAGTGAGCCAGGGTTTCCGCTGAAAGACTGGGAAGGGTGGGACAGCACATCCGGAAGCAGCTGCTCGGGCTCCAAAACAGGAGGTCCCTGCGTTGCCTCTGTCACCAGCAGGCTGACTCCCCGAAGAGGCCTGCACAGCAAGGATCTTCCTCTGTACCCTTGGCCAGTAGGCACACCCTAGCTCTTCAGGCACAGGTGAATGATCATCACTGTGCCTTGGACGTGAAGGATAACCCAAGGCCAGGCTCATTCTAAAATCAGGAGAAATGCCCTAGGACCGAGGTGGCAAACCTGGGGCACGTGTGCTGCAGCGGGCTGCTTGTGTTGTTGAAAGCTCTAAAAGGTTCCCCATCACAGCCCTAGGATGCCTGCAATTCAGCTCCCTCAGCCTCCCCTCCCCTCCGGAGCCACACTCTCCTCCAGCATCACCTCTGTGGATTGTCTGGCTCCTGGTCACTGTCTGTTTGCTAATAAGGAAATTCTTGTCTGGTCTGCTGTCTCCTGCAGGACATGTCTGGAAGGAGACGGGATCCTGGGGCCTTCCCAACCCCCTGAGGCACCAGAAACTGCCCCAAGGAGCTCTGTGGCCTTGGGAAATGGGTCTTCAGCTTCACTTCTTAGCCCTGCACAGAACACAGTCTGATGGCTCATCCACATGCAAGCTCCCCCAGACAGACACCCACAGAGCATCTCACACCAGGTGCGATAATATGGGCCCTCTAATCCCCTTCCTTCCCTCGGATGGGGAAAGCGCACTTTCTCTCATTCATCCACCCACGGAAGACATTTCAGATTGGTCTGGAAATAAGAGACGCAGGATATGAGGTGTCAACACTTAAGCCCTGTCATTCCTCTGGCAGATACCTGCCACACCTCACGGGTGTCGGGGTCCTGTGCCCTATGCTCAGGGGTTCTCTAGGCTGCCACGGACAGAGAACTGCACCTAGAATGGCTTAGTAGTGACAGTTACTCCTCAGAGGCTCCCAGCTTAGGATTAATTGTCACTATGCAATAGTGTCACCTCCCAACTAGGACAGAATACTGGTCAAAGTAGAACGACACATCCCAAGACGAGAAGCCCTTGCTGAGCGTTCCTTACCGGTGCCACTGAGCAAGCGGAGCAGTGCACCTGGAAAGCATGGGTCTGGCTCTTCCGCCTCGCCTCAACCCAGGCACAGAGAGAGGGGAGGCTCAGGACACGGGGCCTTACACACCTGCAGCTCTTCTGGAACACAAGTGTGGTATTCAGGCGAGGAACCTTGGCACTAGCTCTCCCCTTGAGCTCCAGGTCAATGGGCCTCACCAGATACCAGCTGTATAAGAAATTACCCTAGAAGGTGTTTTGATTACAGATGAAGCCTCATTTATCAGAGGGGTCTGATGCCAATAGAGCCTGAATGGATGAGGGTGCACAGACTGCCACACAACGTCCCCTGGAGGGGGAGTCACCAGATCCAGCCCAAGACCCCCAGATACCAAGCTCCTCCTGCACAAGGCCTTCGTGCAGGATGCCCAGTGTTTGCACTTCTCTGCCCACATCCTCCTGTGTCCTTTGAATCACATCTTGATTACTTAATGCCCAGTAGTACCAAAGACAATGTTGGAGGTGTGTGCACCATTGTTAGAGTACACTGTCTTGGGGACAATGAGAAAGAGTCCAAGTGTGTGCAGGCCAGATGCATTTCTTTCCCACACTTCCCTCTGTGGCTGGCTGAATCTGTTGACGTGGGTTCTGAGGACACGAAGCATTCAGAGAGGGGAATCCCCTTTGCAGAGGGGAATCTCACAGGCCTCCTCCTCGAGGAGCGAGAGACATTTCTCATGTGGTGAGAGCAATCACAGAGGGGCAAGCTCGATGCTTGGGAAGGTCCCGGAGCTAAGTCCTTCTGCAGAAGCTTCTCAGGGTTAGGAGAGCTGAGCAGGGCCCTGGGGCTCTTCATCAGGTAGAAGGAAGTGGTTAAAATTTTATCCTTATGAATCTGATATGGAAATAATTACACTAACATCAGACAAGAAAGAAAAATTAAATCGAGCCTGAAAGAAGTCAGTGTTTGAGAGAGTAGTTGTCTGAATTCGAATTAAAATCCTGCCTTTGCAGAAGGTCACCAAACCTGATCAAGTTGCCGTTCCCAGATACATCCTGCCAAGGAGTGTAAAAGCACTGGGATTTTGCAGACTGACCAACTTTCCGAAGTCTGAAGATAGAGAGAAATTCTCTTTTGTCCCATTGTTAGAGAAAGTCGGGGTGGGGGTGGGGGGTGGGGGGTGGTTCCCAGGCAACCTTCCCATAACTTTGTGATCGTAAGTCGGGAGTTGTCATTTGGCTACTTGGAGAACAAAATATCCTCTAACTGAGGATTCTCAGATCAGAGCCCCATCTAAATGATGTCAAAATATTTTGAAAGACCTTAGAAATGAGTCAACACGGTAGCTATTTCTGCCATAATACAAAATACTTGGATGTTTATGGAACTCAAGTTTGGAAGATTGAGAAGGAGATAAAAAGCAGTGTGATGATGATCTAGGGGGGAACAGCTGCTTCTCAGCCAGCCTGAGAAGCAATTTGTGCCCCTCCAACCTCCTCTCGACTCTCCTTGTCTGCCTGACAACAAGCAGCAGAGGGCAGCTGGCTCAGGACTTACAGGGCAACTGAGGTTATGGGGACCAAACATCTCAAACTGTAGTCAAAGAACACGGCACAGCTGTAGGTGACCGATGGCTGGCCTCAAACTTGCACTGATCCTCCTGCCTCAGCCTCCTAAGTACTGGGATTACAGGTGTGCACCACCATGCCTGACTAGATCCATTTGTTTAAGTGTTTGTCCTTTTCCTATTGAATTGCCTTTTCTTTGCTTAACTAAATTTCTTGATTGTAGAAAATCAACTGACTCTGTATGTATGGTTTTATTTCCAACTGTCTAATCTGTTCCATCTATCATTTGCCTATACTAATGATAATTCCACATATTTAAATTATGCCTTTATATGACTTGAAGTCATAGAATATGCATCCATCAACTTGTTGTATAGTCAAATTGTGGATTTCTACAAAGTGTCTTAGCGTTTTGATTAGGATTGTGTTTATAGACCAATTTGGTAATTAACATCTTAGCAATATTATATCAGCTGATCCATGAACATTCTATATCTCTTCATTAGTTTAATTTTTAAATTTCTTTCAGCAATGTTTAGAGTTTTCAATTTGGAAGTCTTACATGCCTTTTTAAGTTTATTCTGGAATATTTTACATATTTGCTGCTATGGTTTTAAAATATTTCTCAATTGTTTTCTGCAAGTACAGAAAAATAAAATTAGTTTTTTGATATTTCAACCTTATATCCGATGACCTTTTAAAATTTGTGTGCTAGTTCTGGTGGATCTTAAGAATAGATCCTGTAGGAATTTCCATATTAACAATCATGTCATCTGACAATTGAAATGCCTTTGCCTTTTCTTTTTAATTTTTATGTTACTTTACTTTCTTTCCTTGCTGCACTAGAGGGTTTCTCAGTCTTGGCACTCGTGAGGTTTTTGAATCTAACCTGAACATCATAGATGTTTAGCGATGTCCCTGGCCTTTGCCCATTGGATCTCAGTGGCATCTGCTCCCTCTCAGAGTCATGAATGCAAGAAGGTGTCTCCAGGAAGAGCGCAATGTCTCTGGCAGGAAGTTGCCTTGTTGAGAACCACTGCCTTGCTGTGGGCCTGGACCTCAACAATATGCTCGCTAGGGAAGGTGGTGAGGACAGACATCCTTGTCTCATTCCTGATCTAAGACAAGGATTTAACCTTTTACCAGCTGTAGCCCTTTGTTAGCTGTAGGCTTGATGTAAATGGCTTTTACGGGACTGAAAAGTTAATTCTACTGCTAATTGGGTGAGGTTTCTTTCGTTTGATTTTTGTTCTTTCTTTTTTGGTCACTGGACAATCTGCAATTTTCAGTGTGTGCAGAGTGAACATATGGCTTTTTTCTGGTATCTATTAATATAATGCAAATACATTTAATTTTATTTTATCCCATTCCCCCCTCAAGCTCCTTCCCCTCCCTATGTACAAAAGCTTTGTTTCCATTTTTTCCTCTATTTCCACTTTTTTCTTGTCCCTTCCTTCCTTTCTCCCTCCCTTCTCCCTTGTTCCCCTTCCCATTTGAACACTTTCTTCCCATTTCCCAACAACCATTATACATCTCGCATTGACTGATTTTTGTTTTGTTTTGTTTTGTTATTTTTTTTTTTTTGGTACCAGGGACTGAACTTGGAACCTTGCACTTGCGACGCAGGTAGCGGAATCACTGAGCTACATCCCCGGGTATTGACTGAGTTTTGAATGTTCGGCCAACCCTGTATTTCATTTGGTCAGAGTGTATTATGCTTTTTTATATATTGTTATATTTAATTAGAAAATACTTAAGATTTTTGCACAATATTCTTGAGAAGTGTTGGTCTGCAATTTCCATTGCTGACAATATTACTGTCAAGTTTTGGAATCAGGGTATGGTGGGAAGTAGTCCAGTTTTCAATATAATTCTCTATTTTCTGAATGAATTTGTATAAAATTGCTATTATGGTTTTCTTAAGTGTGTAAGATAATTCACTAGTGAACCTATCTGAAACATGATTTTGGGGGGGGGGTTTGGTATGGGGATGGAACTTGGGTCCTTCCGCTTGCGAGGCATGCGGCGGAACCACTGACCTAAATTCCCAGCCCTGCAACATGATTTTTTGTAGGATAATTTCTTACTATGAATTCAACTTCTTAAATAAATATGAGGTTATTGAGGATTTTTATTTATACTTATCCTGATTTTAGTAATTCTTTTTCTGAAAATTCATCTTTTTCATCTAACTTATGGTAATTATTTCTGAGAATTTGCCTATTTCGTCGAACTTATCTGGTTCTCAATTGGGTCTGTCTCAAATGAATTTTGGTACATGACATTCATCTTATGAATATATATATATATACACACACACATATAGATACAAAATTAAAAATAACCGTCAAAATTAATTATCCCAAACTAGGAAATGCCCTGGTTTTACATTCCCTATAAAGATGGTCAGTAAATAAATAGTCTGAGCAAGGAAGTTCAGGTTCCTATCTGTCTCTGGTGATGAAATACATATTACACAGTCTCCAAAGCATGACTCACGGGTTAACGACTGAGGCAAAGTGCAGGGTCACCGGAGGATGCGAGACAAGGGTCAGGCAAAGAGATGAGTGATGTCTTCAGGCGGCGGAGGGAGGAGAAGCCTGGACAGGGAGACAGGCGAGGGCAGCACAGACTGGGAGCAGAGGAGAGAGGCAGAGGCAAATGACCAGGGGTCCAGTGTGATGGCACCGACAGTTTCTGGACAAGGATGAGGTGACACAGGCACGGTGCCTGGGAAATGTGCCTAACACCCAGGGATGCCCAGACTGGAGTTGTAGATTTCCTTCTTTAGGACCTGGTTTTAACCTTTTCTTCTTTTCCTCCTTCAATAGGTTCCTTTCTTTTTCGTATGTTTTTAATATGTAAAAGTAGCCTTTTCTCCAAATTAAACATTACATGGCTGAGTAGTGCTGAAAGTAGATAAAATGGGAGGCATTGCCCTAAGATGCGTGCTGAAGAGAGGGAACCTGGAATCGGCCCTGCGATCCCTCTCTAGAGCTGGCTCCCGAGGGGCACCCAGGGGGCTCTTTGAAATCTACACAGAGGTAATGGGAGCCAGTGGATTATTTGTAAGAAGATGGGGGTCTCCCTATGTTGCCAGGCTGAGCTCAAGTGATTCTCCTGCCTCAGCCTTCCACTTACAGACATTTGCCATCTCACTGAGCAGGCCAATGGGGCTTGGAGCTGAAAGGGCCAGCTGTCAGGCCTGGGAGAGTGAATTAGCTCAACAGGCCTTGCTTTCTCTTTTGTAGCATACATGTAATCGTGCCTTTGAAAGAGGTGTTCAGAGTTAGAAACAAAGTGCTGGGCACAGTGCCTGGTCTGTAGTTAATGATCCTGACCTTTATAGTAGAGAGAGAAGCTATGGCCAGACCCCAATTCCACATTCCTCAGTGTATTAGGAGATTCGTGTTGGAGGTGGATCTTGGTTGACTCCAACACTAAGTCCAGAGACCTCTGACTCTCTAGCTACTGAAAAGAGTTACAGGCCCCACCTGGCACTCCACCATCCCTGTCCTTCTGGGAAAGACACTCTGTTCCAGTGCCCTGTGTCCGAGCTGGCCTGCTGGGTGTCTCTTCTTCTCTGCAGGCCTCCACTTGGAAAAGCTGCTCTGCTTTGAGTCTGAGACCCCAAGGACAGAACTAGGAGCTGCTCCTTCCACTCTAGCTCCGAAGGATCCCCACATCCCAGGCCTCTGCTCCAATCTGGAGCTCCAGGGCAAACAGCTGAGCAAGCTCTTTGCCAAAAGGCTCCCTATGTGCCATCCTAGGTATCAAATATATCTAAATTTGCCAAAGCTGTGCCATACTATCTGGGGAGATCTATACTTTATGAGCACATGAGTTTCTTTTCTTTTCTTTTTTCTGTTTTGTACCCGGGGGTTGAACTTGGGTCCTTGCGCTTGCGCAGCAGGCGGTGATGACTTTCTTTACCATGCACTTATTCATTTTTTTTTTTTTTTTGTATTGGGGATTGAACTCAGGACCCTGCTCTTGCGAGGCAGGCAGTGGAACCACTGAGCTAAATCCCCAGTGTACTTATTCAATTTTGCAGCAAGTGAGTACAGAGCTCAGTGTCACCAGGCCGGGGCTGGGCGGGCACTGGGATGAGCCACTAGACCAGTCTGCTAACTGAGCAACATGTCAAGGTGAGGATGTGTGTGCATTTGTGTTCACACATGTGCGCACACACATACACACACACACACATACACACACACACACACACACAAACAACCAAAGAAGTTTAATGTGGAAAGTCAAAGTCAACCTCCAAATGTATTTATCTTTCTGGGCTGACTCGAGCAGCTCTGCCAACACCATCTGGTCCAGAGCACAAGGTCTACTTAACAGGCAGAGATAGCTGCCAGCCTGGGCTCAATGTGCTCTTTCAGGTCTCTCCAGGATGACCCGACGTGACCATCCTTTCTAGGTAAAGAGGATTCTATCTCCATTGGACAATAAATCCCTAACCTGAGGAAAGAGCAGCCACATCAATCTGGGTGACGAAATCCCGGGGAGGGTGGGCCCTGTGAGTTAGCACTGCCACACAAGGGCCAGCACGCTGACGGCCAGAAGGGTGAGCTGGGGTGAGCTGGGTTTGAGGTCTGATCTGATTGTTTGTGATTGGTGTTTGGTGTGCTGGGGTGAGGACAGACAATGGTTCTGAGATACCTATGGTATTTCAGGGTACAGTGAAACACCATGGCTCATCTCTAGAAGGGGGCACCAGTAGGGAAAGATTCGTTGGCGGCTGGTAAGATATGAGAATCAAATTTACTGAGATCAAAGACTTGACATAGAAATCAATGTTGCTATAGGAAAAAAAAATTTTAAATGTCTTATGCATGAGCCATTGTAGGATGAACGTTTGCAGTTGCTTTGGATACTTTTTGGGGATTTGATTTGAAATCAGAGTAGCCTAATGTAGGCCACTTTGCAAATTGGTTAATAATGACAGCAAGTACAAGGTCATTGTAAGAGATTCAGGAAATACAAAATGCCTAAAAGACTCATTTCTAATATTTTTTTACCATTTCCTAGTCTCTCTTCATTAAAAAATTGAAATTATTTGTGTATAAATTTAATTATCTGTTAGTGTTTTAACACCGCATTAAGAATATTTTATTATACTATTCTCTAATATCATTAAATAATCTAAAGTTATCTGTGCTTTTTTTCCCATTAAGTTTATTGGTACATTTTAGGTATAAAATACAGTTACATTCATCAATGGGATCTTGTACCATTACATGAGTATTGGTTCTTATATCTATGCTTTATTGTAAAATTAACTGATGTTCATTGCAGAAAATTTTGAAAATGAAGTTAAATAAAGAGAAATTTTTTAAAAAGATCATCCTAACTATAAAGAAGAAGTTTAATATAGTTCTGAATTGTGGGCAAATGTTTTGCCTCTGAAAACTTCCTTCTCTTTATCCTTAAAGTGGAAGTAATAATACATATGGCTACATACAGCTGTTCTACTTCTACATACGGCTATTCTATTTCATGTACATATAAAATATTTTCATAGTGCCCTGAATATCCTAAGACCATATTTACAGTTTTATACTAATTTTAAACAAACTGACATCAGCTTATACAAATTACTCTTTACCCAATGTTTTCCTACTGCACAGTATTATTGAAGTCATTTTTCCATGTTAATAAGCACGAATTGGTAATATCTGTTGAATACTGCATCACATTCTCTTCTTGGTGGTGATGTATTTCTGAGATATTTTAGACCACAAACATGGTTTTTTTTTGGTACCAGGGATTGAACTCATGACCTTGTGCTTCCGAGGGAGGCAGTGGCACCACTGAGCTAAATCCCCAGCCAAACATGGTTTTTAATGGTCATATAACACTCCATCATATATATGTGGCATAATTTATTTCATGCTTTTTGTTGCTTGTCAGGATCCAGCTGCCTGGGTAAATGAGACTGTATTAAGAGTAATAAAGTTTATGTCTCTAATTCTCTTCCAACTTTCCTTTATTGGGCTTCTGGTTCTCCTTCCAGTGTTTTCTTGTCATTTCTAAGAACCCCAAGAAACTTGTCCATTCATTAAACGAATAAATCTTGAGCAGCACCAGGTGTCAAGCAACGACCTGGAGACTCGACGGTGAGGGGAAGTGGGCTCAGAAGCCGTTCTCTCAGCTTTTCCAATCTTCTGGGGAAAACCAGGCCCACATAAATGGTTTTGCTCCATTATGCCCTTATTCCTTAGCAAATAAAAAAGAGCGATCTCACTAAATAATTCTTGGTAAAGACATAGAATTGTAGACATGGTGAAGGGCAAGAATGAGTGCAGACAAGGAACGGCAGTGGTGAGGTGGGACAGCAGAGTGCAGTACCCATCCCTGCCCAGAAGCATCAGAGTGAACAACCCTTCCCTCATGGCAAAATCCTCGGAAGAGTAAAGAACTTAGGTGGGGCCCAGAAATAAGGAACAACAGAGGCACACAGAAGAGGGCAGGAGGGAGAGTTTCACATCACCTGCACCACCTGGAAAGAGATGACCTCCACCAGAGGAGGGAGAGGAAATGAACAGCTGGCTCCCACGAACCACAGTGTCAGGAAACCCAGAGAAGCCCAGCCCCAAGGCCATCACTGCGGACCCGGACCAGGGTGGCAGGATTTCCCTAGGGCCAGGGTGGCCTGGGGATTCATGGAAATGGCCTCAGGCTATCTCTGCAGACCCTGGCCTAGGCCCACCTTCATGCACCCAGGCATAAGGCACTGAACCCAGTACCCAAACCTGTCCCTGAGAACCCAAGTGCACCAGCACCAACCCGGCCAATCAACCCTGCCTGTGGGCCACCCAGGGTCTCTCAGTAGGGGGATTGCTAAGTGTGCGCTTTGTTGAAGCAAGTTTGTTAAGACTGGAAGAAGTGGCTTATTCAAGTGCACAGATAGCAATGGAAAGCCACAAGGATCAGAAATAATCAGAAAAAGCAATACACCAGGAAATGGAGCTCTATGAACAGTCCGATCAGAACTCAACATAATGATCTTAAAGATGCTCAGATCTTTAGAATGGAACACAAAGAGACAATAAAATTAAACCAGAAAAATAATGTATTGTAGAATAGTCTACTTTAACAAAGAGAAACCATGAAAACATGACCAAATAGGAATTCTGAAGCAGAACACAATGACTGAACTAAAAATTTTTATTGAGAACTCCAACAACAGATTCAATCAAGCAGAAGAAAGAACCAGTGAACTCGAAGACATCTCTGTTGAAATTATCAGGCAGAGAAGCAAGAAGGAAAAACAGATAAAAGAGTGAAGAGATCCTATGGGATTTATGGGACACTATCAAACAAATAAGTACACACTATGACAGTTTCAGAAAGAGCACGGAGAGGTGGTAGAAGCCTTTTTAAAGAAAATAATGATTAAAAATCTCCCTAAATCTGAAGAAGAAAATGAATATCAAGAGCCATGAAGTCCAAAGAACCCCACATAGGTAGAGAGATCTTCACTTTCATTGAAAGAGGAGGAAGTTGATAACTGCCAGACTTTCCTTACAGGAAATGCTAAAGACTGGGGGAGCGGTTGCCACTCCACAATCCCCGGTGGTCTCAGTGGATGCTCCCCCCCCAGCCTTGTGCTAGGGCTGCCTACAACAGTGCTGACCTCAGAATACACCAATACTAAAATGGTCATATGAAAATCACCTTGAACTCCAGTGTAAAAGAAGACAAAAGTATTAAAATAACTGAGTACAATAATTTGTTAATGGATATGCAGTATAAAGAGATTCAAATTGTAACACTATTAACATAAAATATGCAGGGAGCAGTTAAAATATAGAGTTTTTGCATGTGATTGAAATTAAGTTGCTATCAATTTAAAATAGATGTATTTTTTGTGTAAGCCTCACAGTGACCACAAAGAAAACTCTTTATCAAAACATAAAGAAATAAAACACAGCACTGCAAAAAGAATAATCAAGTCACAAAGGAAAATGGCAAAAAAGTACAAAAGTACAAGAGTTTCCAGAAAGTATTTAGGAGGAAATTAATTACCAGGGTTTGGATAAGTGTTCCCTAGAGTCCCATGTACAGACAGCTCCATCCCCAGCCATTGGTGCTGTCCAGAGGTGGCTAAGCCTTTAAGAGGTGGAGCCTGGTGGGAGATTGTCCCTCCTGACATGAGTACCTGAAGATACTGGGCACCCACCTCCTCCCGGTCTCCTGGGCATTCTGGCTGTGAAGTAAATGGTTTTTCCAAGAGCTCTTGCCATGATGCACCATCTCACCAGAGGTCAAAGTGATGGGGCCAGTGGATCTTGGACTGACGCCTACCAGACTGTGAGCCAAAGTAAACCTTTCCTCTCTTTAAAGTTGGCTACCATGGGTATTTGGCTACAATAACATACAACACAGTAATTAACAGCAGTAGTAAATCCAAATGTAAATGGATTAAATTCTCTAATTGAAAGACATAGAGTGGTTGAACGAATAAAAAACAAGACTCAACATTATGCTGCCTACAGGAGACTCACTTCATCTTTAAGAACAAATACAGGTTGAAAAACAAAGGATGGAAAACCATACTCCATGCAAATGGAAACCAAAAGGGGGCAGGTTGGCAGTAATTACATCAAACAAAAGAGATTCTATGTCAAAAGTGTTACAACAAGATCATTATATAATGATGAAGGGTTAATTCATCTACAGGTTGCAACACCTGGGAATATCTCTATACCCACCATCAAAACACTTAAATGTATAAACAAATATTAACAAAGCTACAAGGAGAACAGACAGCAAGGCCCTATGAACCAACAATCCCGCTTCTAGGTACACATCATCCTTGAGTGAGGTGGACGTTGGGGAAGCCCCCTCCAACCATGAAGTTGAAAATATGCACATAGTTTTGGCTCCTCCTAAGCTATACCACTAGCATGCTGTTGGTCAGAAGCCTTATTGATAACATAAAGAGATGATTAACACTGTTTTGTGTGTTTTGTGTATTAGATACAGTGGAAAATAGCTGAGAACCATGAAAGATCATTTTTTACTGCAATTTACCAGAGGGGCAAATTGCTCCTGTGGAGAAGATCAGCGGAACAGGGCATGTTAAGCTCACCACAATTGAAAGAGAAGGTGGTTACAAAACTATGACCTGCAGTTCTGAATTTTATGCAGTTGTAAGTTAATATTAGGTCTTTATGCTTGTTTATATTTTGCTCAATGGTGAATGACACCATATACAATGTGCTTGTGGGTGTAAGTTTTGATAAATTTTAACTTTTTGTAAAAGATTTATGCATCTTTTATGGTATCAAATTACAAAATAGATTATAATCTATATATTTTGTACAATCATAACATTTAATCTTTTTCTTAATATCTTTGATATTTCTAGTCTATGTGGTTCATCTCTGAGATTTTTCAAATTGTCACAAATCTGTAAAAAAGTTTGCATATGTTGACTTTCACAGATCAAACTCATGATGTCCAATGTCAACTGTATATTCAAAGGAAATGAAGTCAGTATCTTGAAGAGATATCTGCACTCCAGTGTTTGTTGTAGCATTATTCAACTCATGTGTCCATTGGTGGATGAATGGATTAAGAGAATGTGGCACATGATAAAATGGAATACTAGTCAATCTTAAAAGTGAGGGACATTTGGGAAACTGTGACAACACAGAGGAATGTATGAGACACTGCTAAAACAAGTCAGGCATAGAAAGACAAATACGCAAACTGGAGACTGGATAAAGAAGATGTGGGTGTTTTTAAAAAAATAGAGTACTACTCAGCCATAAAAAATGAGAAACTAGAGACATTTATAGCTAAGTGGATGCACATTGAGGCCATACTCTTAAGTGAAATAAATAGGATACACATGTGTAAATACTGAATAGTTTCTCTGGTGTGAAAAACTCAAAGTGTAAACAAGGATTAAAATGTATAATTGATATTGTGAAATAAGAAGAAAAGGTCTAAAGGAGTAGGGGAAGTAGGAGGGGTAGGGGAAAAGGAAAGAAGGGAAAAGCAAAAGTATGAGAAAAGGAGAAAAATGGAAACAAAGCCTTTGTAAATAGGGAAGGGAGGAGGGGGTAAAGGGAGGGCAGGGGAATGGGGAAAAATAAGAACGAAGATACATCATGTAAAGGTACAAGTTCCCAACGATGAATGTAACTGTAGTGCATACCTAAAATGTACCAATAAACTTAATGGAAAAAAGAAAGACAAATACGCAGATCTCACATAGATGTGCAATCTAAAGAAGGTGAAGTCTTAGAAGCAGAAAGAAGAAGGGAGGTTGCCAGGGGCTAGAAGGTGGGAGAAATGTTGGTCAAAGGGTCTAAGTTCAGTTATGCAGGATGAGTAAGCTCTAGAGATCCCGTACATGACACAGCTAATCATAGTAATAATGTATATTGTATTGTTAGTAGATAATAACGTACAACTATGGTTAGTAACACTACATTTTATACTTAAAATTTACTAAGAGAATAGATCTTAAATACTCTCACCACCAAAGGGAAAAATAAAGGCAAATATGTGAGAAGATGAACATGTTCGTTTGATCGTGGTCATAATTTTGCAATGTCGATGACTATCGAAATATCACATCATGGCCCCTAAGTAAATACTACCTTACTTTTCAATTATACCTCAATAAAAAATCATCCTCCACAATTGAGATGCATAAAACAAGTTACTGAACAGTACAGTATACAAGCAATGGTTTTAACTGTGCTGAAAAAAGAAAATTCGTTTTCGTAGTCATCACATACGTCTGGACTGAGATGACGGCTCTGACAAGGAGGAAGGGCGGAGGATGAGGTGCAGCAGGGTGTGCTGTGGGCTATATCTGCTTTCAGAGTTTGGAAGACCCACCCTGCCTTCCCAGCTGGACCCTCCGGGTGGTAAGAAGGCTTGTGTGTAACTTAAGGCACTGCTAACTACAGGTTGTACTTTAATGGCAGATACTCCTCACAAAATAAATTATTAGTCTTCTGTGAAACCGTTCAACACACCAGGGATCTAAGCTTCATTTTCAAAAGAGCAAAGCATGTCTTTCATGCACCTAATGCCTTCATCCTGCTCGGTCCATGCCCAGCTGGCTGGCACGTTTCTGTTGACCCCTGGCGATGCCCATCGTGCTGTAAACAGTTGCTGCTGTCTCTGGGAAAGGCAGCTTTGTGTGGCTGGTGTCCTGTCACTCCTCAGAGAAAACAGGATAAGCCATTCAGGACGCGTGACACTGAGCACGGACTAGGATGTCTCTATCATGCCTGGCTTGCCAAGCACAGCTCCCTGGCACTGCAGACGCGCCGGCTGTGGGCCACATCATTCACCACACACCCTCAACTATCTCTCCTTTTTGTCCAGTGTTTTTCCATGACCATATTGCAGTCTGTGCTAAAATTTAAGAAAGACTTGAAATCGGGGACACCTGTTGTCGTTGGCCTGGCCTGGCTGTGCAGAGCAAGGCTGCTTGAGGTTTACTGGAGCAGAGGTGCTCTCCACTCCACTCGGAGCCACGCCAGCCACCGTCCCACCCTGGACGGCTGCTATGGGTGGGTTGGTTTGATTTTCAGAAAGAACATTTTCTTGTCTGTTTCTCGAGATGCACACATACACACATGAACACACACACAGGTGATACAACTAGCAGTTAACTGAAAAAATCAAAGTAAGAAATCATAAAAGGGATGTGCATATGTTGAAATATTTTATTTTAAAATCTAGAGGTCTGCTCATTGCCTCTTTTGGGTGAATGCCACTTCTAATATATGCTATCGCTACTGGTGGAATCAGAACTCCAAGGTAGCTATGGAACCACCTGAGAGTAACTTGAACAATCTTTCCCCAAAGAATCAACTCATCCATGTGTAATTCCAAAGTAGTCTTTTTAGTGACATGTTTCCTCATGCTAATACTCTTTAGTAAGAGTATTACTCTTTTCACTGTATTTCATTGGCTTATACAATATGTACGCAAAGGAATTTAATCAAGATAACAGAAACAGGGAGCACCGCTGACTTGGGGACAAAGGCTGACTGGCTTCTGACACATGTATCTCACCTGAGGGGTGGGGCAGGTGGCACTGAGAGCGGCTGTCACCTCCCCAGGGCTCCTGTCAAGGCCTCTTCCCTGCCTTTGGAGATTGGGCTGTGTAGTCTCTGTTCGTGCTTCTCTTTCTGGGATTTCCCATGCACCTTAAGCAGCATGACCCTCTCTTCAGATACATCTCACCTGAGGAACAGGGTCTCCCCAAAGCGGAGGTGTTCTGGGGTCACTCTGTCTGTCTCTTCCACTCTCCCTAAAGAACACCTGGAATTCGCAGGGCCATGTGAAGCACCTGGTGACAACCCAGTTAGGGTCCAAGACTTTCACAGTAAAATAATAAACAGAGATCTGAACGTGCTGTGGCCAGAACTCAAGTTTTTCTGGTTCCTGAGCTTATACTTGTTTCTGCTATCTTTTCAGTGTTTCACCTCCCAGGTGACTTGCAGCTGCCTTCAGCGATCTTGTTGTCAGCTGTTATCTCTGGGTGGCAGTCCTGGGCACTGACAGGTACCCGTCTCCTTGCTGTCAGCCCTGGCACTTGATCTGAGGCTGGGAGGAAACTACAGCACAGCGTGGTCCCCTCTCTCTGGACTTCACTGACTAATACCTGTGAATCATGTGTGTGGTGGGCCAGCCATGACTTTTTACCAGACCTTTCTTAAGATGGCTACTTCTCAGTATTTTGTGGGCCTAAGAAGTATTTTCCTTGCTAAGTTTATAGTCCTTGATTTTGCTTCCAAATTGTTCTCCAGAGAGCTGATACCCAGGCTGGGCTTGGTCAGGAAAAGCATATTCTAGGCAAAGGAAGCGTGCCCTAAAAAGTCCCCACTTGAGAAAGTTTCGTGCTGCCAGTGCAGAAGGGAGGAGAAGGGTCCAGAACCACAAAGGGTCTTGTGTCTAACCTGAGGAGTTTGGATTTCACCCTGAAGACAATAGAAAGTATTAAAGGGTTGCCTGCAGATGACAGAATTGTAATTCGATGGGTCACCTTGTCAACAGGAAAAATAAGGCAAAGAGACCAGACAGGAGCCGGTTACCATGGTTCAGGGGAAAGAAGCTAGAGACCTGAACTGAGGCAGTGGCAATTTCGACAGAGGGAAGGAAATAGATTCTGCAGCTTTCAGCAGGCCCGCACTTGGAGCACTTTGCTGTATTGACTACTGAGCTCTATTAAAATGGCCAAAACAATTTTAGGGATCATAAAAGAAGGTAGATTTCATACGTGATCGAGCTTTAGGTTTGTTTCAGAGCTTCTGGTTTTCCTCTCAGGGCTGCGTGTGTGTGGAACTCCAGCAGTGCCACAGGCTGAGACTAGAATGTGCGTGGAGCCCTGTGACTTGTGCAAAGCCACAACCCTCTGCTACGGCTGGGGAAACACAGATGTCCACAGGTGGTCTACATAGCTGCTGGAGAAGGGTCAGGAGAGGTGCATGACCCCTAAGATCTGGTATAAGACACAGCAGGGTAGCCTAGGCCCAAGCAGCTGGGGAGGACATCGAGGAAGTACTGCATCCAGCAGACTGGGGCAGAACCTCCTCAGTGTGGCGAGGATGCTGGAATCTACCCCACAGGACCCCTCACCGGGACACCCAGTGAGTGGCTCAGCTAAGGCCTGCAAAGGAACCTGAAGAGCTTTCAGAAGGGCAGAGCCCCATCAGATCTGCACCCATAAACGCCCAGGCCTTTCCTTCCATCTGTGTTTTCAGAGGCTGGGACTTGCAATTCCTTCACCTCACGTTAGTTCGTGATAGTGTTCTGTCTTCTAGAGGACCCTTTGCTCACCATTCGTGCTGTGGCTGAACATGTGAAGATGTGAATGAGTGCATGCAACTCGCCATCCCTGTACACAGCAGGCGTGCTCCTGAGACACTGTGAAACACACAAATCAAATTTTTTTTTTTTTGGTACCAGGGATCAAACTTGGGTCCTTGAGCTTGTGAAACAGGTGGCGGAACCACTAAGTTAAATCCTCGGCCCCCCAAATGTTATTTTTAAATAGCTGTTCTTGCCACTGTGACATTCTGAAAGTATACAGCAATAGGAGTTTACCTAAAAAACATCTAACTATTATATGCCTGATAGAGTGTGGCATAATGGAGAATTTTAACATAAAGTGGATGTATCTAAAAGGAAAATTGCCAATGGAAGTGCACGTGCCTCCAACACCACAGTACCAGTGCCAATTGCAGAGAAGCCCACACGGGGCATTGTAGATGTCGGACACCTATTCCGGGAGCTCACAAAGAAATGGGTTTGTATAACCAAAAACTTCGACGTAATTACTTTCATTTAATCCAACAAGTTTGTAAAGTAGGTGTTGTTATCTTTGTTTTTTGGGAAAGAAGACAGAAGCTCAAAGGGTTCTCTGACTAAAGTGCTGAAGGTCACAGAGCTGGTGGGGTGGGAAGGACATTAATGGAGACCCTTGTATCCTTCCCTTTGACAGCCATCTGTGAAAGCGCCCTTCTGCACAATTCCAACATAAAGCACCCTGCTGAGGACTTCCGCTGTAAAGAAGAAAACTATGCCCTATTTATCTGTGTAAGTTAAAAGGGGGAGAATTTACTAAGGTTGTATTCTCACTCTATAGAGGTGTGAAACCTTAGCGTTTGGTTCTGTTGAAGATGGAATGATCGACCACATCAAGAATATGCAAATAAGTGCTAGCTACAAAGAGAGAACATTTTAAAAAGCAGAATACAAAAACCGCAACGGCATTTTGATTTCCCATCTCCCCCACTTTGTCCTACTGCTATCAGCTCTCCCATATCTGGATGGCATCATACAGTATCTGTCTCCTTCCCTAGCTGCTTCCAGATGGAAGCATTTGTTTTCTAAAGTTGTTATTCTAATGTGTTTGGTTGACATGGCAAACTAATAAGCTAGAAATTGGCGGAGAGGAACAAATAACCTATCAAATAGCATTTTTAAAAGATGGGAGTCGCGCTGCCTGTGGCCCTGAGCCTGCTCTGTGCAGAGCCAAGGCAACATGTCCTGATGCAGGAAAGCCGGCTGCAGGTCACAAACTACAAAGCGCAGGGTCTGTCCACCATGGTGCTCCGATAGCGAAGTCCCCCCACCCACCCACCAGGGAGCCCGGCCTCAGTCCCCACAGCTCCCATGGGAGACCTGCTTCTGGTTCCTTCCTGAGCCCCACATTGGTGCTTTATCTTCTGCTCAGGCGAGGGGGAAAACAAGCCAAGGATCAGGAGCTGGCTACAGGAAGGGGAGGTTCAGTTTCCTTCCGGGGCAAAGGTGAGCAGAAAGCAAAAATAAGGACTGAGCCATGACCATCAGGTTCCTTTCAGACAGTGAAACAGGATGCATTTTTGATAATGTATCAGTGGCCGCTGCTCAGGGGAATCTGTATAAAGCAGCACCCTGTCTTCATGTGATGGGGTAAGTCCATGTTTGACTAGGAAATTGTCACATCACGCATGATGTCAGCAGCTCTCCGCTGCCTGGGCTTGACAGCATTTCCAAGGCCACAGGGACCTTCACTTTGTCTTTGCTTAATTAAACTTCATCCAACCACCCTGCCCTGAGCCAGAGATCTTTTCCCAGGTTAATATATCAGATGCATTAAGCAGGAGCTGATTCAATATCACATTTTAAACTGAAAGCAAAATTTCTGATTGTTAGCTGATAAAAGACAGTCTAAGAAGGTGCAAGTTATGTACAGGCACACATGAGATTTTGGTGGCAGTGGCCCCCTCTCCCTGCAGGCTCACACTGGTGTTTACTAGAGCATGCTATATTTAGAACAGGCCAAGCAACGCAGCTGGAGATGCCTGATCCGCCCTTTCATCGCCGAGGTGGATGTGCCTAGCGAGCCCTCCGTGGAGAAATCACCACCACTGCTTCCACTGCACGGACCTCCACTCCTGTGACGGAACTTGCTGCCCCAGGAAGGTTTGCATAAAAGGGATTGATTTTCACTTGATTCTGCAAATGGACCCTGAGCTAGCCTGGCAGAAAGGAAGAGAATCGGGGGAAATTCTTAGGCAGATCTGGCCACCTTCCAGATGCTTCAAGTGACAGGACAACTGGCTTAATCTGATCTTTTAGAGTTAAAGATGCTCTGAACTTTCAAGGCCAGAAACTCAGGACTTAAGTGACAGACTGAAATTCTGAATTTTTCTGGTTAAAAAAACCCAAACAAACAAGATATTATGCTTGAATTCTTCTCCACTTAAAAATTACCCAAATGATGACCCTTTATCTTTGCTTAAAAATGTTTAAAAATTGTAAAAATGCATGAAAAAATTCCCTTGTATCTGCTGTTGCCAATGATTAAAGTTGTTTAAAACAAAAAGATATCTGTCCCTCTTGGATATGAAACAAACTGAAGTTGACCTAAAATAATTGCTATTTATTTGCTAGCCATTTACCAGGGGCAAGCATAGAGCACAGGTTAGGTATAAAAATAAAGATCAAAAACATATTGCTGGACTGCGGGGCCTCACAATCTAGAAAGAGAAACACAGGTTTATGACTATATAAACATATATATCCTAAAGTTTATACCATACACTGAGCATTACATAAAAATGTGTAGGGAAGATGTGAAATAAGAAGCAGCAACAAATTTGGCTGAAGTTGGCTAAAGCTTTACACGGATATTAACATTTAAATTGGCCTGAAACAGAGCATGCCTAGCAAGACTTGGGAGCAGAGCAGGGCCAGGTGAGGACGCATCACCCTGCACTTGCTCACCGAGAGGCCAGCGGGGCCAGGGACAAGACCACCTGTCTCCTGACTACCACTTGGCCAAACACCAGGGCTCCCACCTGGCTTCCTGCTTTGTCCTGACCCTTGGGCTGGAGGCTCTTCTCCACGGAGCAGGGTGACTCATCCTTTTAGTATAGGATCAAGCTCTTACAGCATGCCAGCTACACATCAGGCAGGACTCGGAATCTAGACTGAAGAGACAGAAGGTTCTGCCCCGTGGAGCAGATTCACTAGCAGTGGGAAGCAGCCTCACAGTAGTGGATGAGCTTAAGCTGAAGTGGCTCAGTCTTCAGCATAGGAGAAAGTAGTAAGTGCAGCTGTAAACACTGAGCAATGAAGGAGCTGGAGCATAGTGGAGCTGGAAGCATGTTGAAATTCTAAACAGAGTGGTCACAAAGGGTCAGCATTTTAGTGTAGACCTGAAAAGAGGGCAAAGAGTCAGCCACATGGGTGATGAAGAGCGGGCCAGCTGGGAGGAGCAGCTCAGGCAAACAGCAAAGGTCCTTCAACCAGGTCAGAGACCACCATGTTTTGAGGAAAGAAGAAGTAAGGCTAAGGGTAGAGATGCAGGAGGATCCTCTCATGAGGGGCCAGGATACCTTAAGGCAGAAGGGTTTATTGGTAGGGAATGAGTTTTAAGCCAAGGAATGACATGCTCTGAGTCCCAAAAACAAACAAGAAGACTGCAGAAGAAAAGGGAATGTCGGGCGACAGCAGCAACCCAGAAAGGGCAAGGGGGCTGAGGACAGAGGAGTGAGCAGAGGAAGCAGTGTACGGGGGCCAGGCTCTGGTGGCCTAGTGAGGCCGAGCCCCGGGTGTGAGCAGAAGTCAGCGTGTGCAGCTGGGCCTTGGCCTGAGATTCTGAAAGGGTAGGGAAGCCTTCTGTTGGGATGGGAAAGGCAGCAATGAAACAGGTTTGGGGAGAGCAAGGAGTTCAGCTGGGGCACGTTAAGTTCAGACACCTTGGCAGACAGGAGTCTGTTTACGGTGAGGGTCGGGTGGAGAGGCACATCTGGGAGTCACCGGTGTACAAACCATACTGAGTGGTAGAGCACAGGTGAAGAAGAGGAGGGACTCACCTGAGAGAAAGCGAACAAGCAGAAGAGACTGAGCAACAGAAAGTAATGCGGCAGAAGGGACACCCGGACGGTGTAGCATCCTGGACGTGAAACAGAGTTTATAATCCAAGATGGGCCAATGCTCCCCTCTGTCAGGTGCCACGAGGCTGGGACCCGCCCTGTGTTGAGCTGGCCACAAGGTGTCTTTTAGTGGCTGTGTGTCTCCTATGCAGAGTTCCATCTCCCAGTAACTTGTCTTCCTCTGAATTCCAGTGGAGCGATTTGGTAATTTCTATTGCAAAAATCATTTCATATCCAGACTTCCACTAAATTCCTGTTACCAAGGAGAGCTGTAATATTCATCTTGTTTGCACCACTATATGCCAGACAATGCTCAAAGCTAGGGACACACAGGTGAGCAGATGTCAGGAGTTTTCTAAAGGATGTTTGTCACACCAAGTGGAGATCTCCCAGGAGTGTGTGGCCATTGTGTTTGTTATGGCTGTTAAATACCAGGGTGGGGCTATACTGACAGGAGATGATGGTATCAGGAGCTAAATTTCCTTAAAAATTCAGAGAAGGAGGAGATAAGTTAAATGACTGCCAGAGGACACTCTCCAGGCAAAAATTTAAACTAATTTATTTTGTCCATGTTCTTTAGTGCAAAGAGTTTATGAAGCTTCCTGAAAATAAACACCATAGTGCCTTAGAGTGACCACAGAGAAGGTGAAGATGGCTTTGTGTTCACATTGTAGATTGTGTTAGCTTTTTGTCACTCTAACAAAATACCTAAGATAATCAACTTGTGAAGAGAAAAGGTTTCTTTTGGCTCATAGTTTCAGAGGTTTCAGTCCATGTTCAGTTGGTCCTGTTGTTTTGGCCTGTGGTGGCCCACCATAGAAGAGAGAGAGACTGGATCTCGTAGTACCCTTTGAGGACTCTTCCAGTGATTCAGGGTTCTCCCACTAAGCCCCAGCTTGAAATTTCCACCACCTCCCAATAGTTCCTCACTGGGGACCAAGAATCCATCACACCGCCTTTGACCGAAGCTCAGGTGACTCTTTCTGAGGAAGAAGATGAAATCTCTGCATCCATGTGCCATGGTGGCTTCAGTTTATTGCCTTTACTTCATCTTACATATGCATGATGCTTCCATAGTAACCCTTATTTAATCTTGCCACATACTACTCTTCCTAGCTCCTTCACCTATTTTCCTGGCCCATGATAAAGCAGGCATGGTGCAGGCATACTCACGAGAGCATGCAAGACTGGTGAGCCAGTGGAGTTACAATTTGAGCAATGAATTTAATTTTAGTTATTTATATTTCTATTGATTACTTATTTTGCAGACAGGTGATCTGATTTTAAAGAGATAATAAAAATCCTCATATTATTTAACTAGTCAACTCTTTACAGGAATGTTCAGCTACATCTTTGGCCATGTATGTACAAATCTTTGAGGCTAGTTAATGATTCATAGTAGGCCTGACTTAAAAACTACATGGACTTCACTTTAAGAAAGACTGGACTGTGTTTTCATATCATAGTTAAACATGATTTTGGTTTTGCTTCCTCCACTGAATTTGACAAGTGAGGAAAGGACTGTTTATCACTGATCATGACCAATGTTGTGATCTTGGTGCTGATCTTGTTCCCAATTTTTTTTGATCACCTTTAAAGTACATGGATTGAAGTAAATGGCATATGGAGTCATTATTCCTCCCAGTTCCTACTCATCCTGCAGGAAAACCCAAGCCCACTTCTGTCCCCATAAAGGCTACAAAAGATGAAAGGCTTGGCTGAATCTTCTTTGTTTCTAAGTGAATATCTAGGATGAGAGGTAAATTCTACCCAGCTTCTTGTATCGCTTTGAGGTATCTTGGGTGAGTTATGAAAACTACTAGATGGTCCCTAGAGGTCTGAATGCTCTAGATGGCCATTATCACAATACCAGCAAGAGCAACCAGCCACAGTGGGGGCTCATGACATGCTGGGTACTGGTGACAAAATTCACATGTTTTACCTCCTTTAATCCTCCCCAACCTCTCAGCTATGTCTTCCCCATTTCACAGGGTTGTCCAGTGTCTTAGTAAGAAGCTTCTATGTTATCCTTCACCAGACACAGGGGAAATTGTTCTTCATCTTCCCAGTGGGCCATGGCCTCAGGAACTGGGTGGCCAGCGAGGTCTTCTCTGTGTCAGTAGCAGAGGACACTAAGAAAAGTGAAGGCCTGCAAGCAGAAGTGAGAAGACACATCCATCCACAGCAAAGTGCGAGAGTGTGATCTTAAGAGGCCTCAACACTGTTCGGGAATTGTAAAACCGGGCATCAACCCTGTCCTGCTCCTCCTACACACACTTACATGCATATAAATGAGGAACTCACTGCAGCCACTCACATTATTTAAATTTGATTGTGTACCATTAATTAAGGAATGTAAAATACACTTAATAGCTTTTTAAAAGCTCAAAAAAGCTCATACACAAATCCACTAGGTTAATGAATCATTTTATAGAGTAAAAGAAGCAAATAACAGTAGGAATTTGAAAATATCAGGGCCATAGCTGGGAAATAAAAAAACTATCTGCCTTTGAAGATAATAAGATGGTGGAGCCCAGATACAGGTTTCTTGTGGTTGACTTGTCTAATCAAGGTCCCTGGTATTCATTAAAGGGTTTCCACAGAAACAATGTCTAAGGTACCAACTGGTTCCAAATGGACTTTTTCCAAGCATACAGCAGCAAGCAAGGCTTCAGGATAGAAGTTGAAGGTCAGTGGGTGTATCCAACTTCTGAAGTGGAGCGCCATCTTGAATTCAAATACACTTGATTTGGGTAAATTCAACCACTGTGGTGGGGTCCTGGTAAACAAAACATTCTAAAATGTTGTTTTACAAATGTGTTCTTTACTGAATAAACATTGCTGTAATGTACGTAACTATGTGCAATAACATATGGTTATTACCTGGAGTTGTAAACTTAAAATGTGGAAATCAGACCTGTGGGAACCTTAAGAGGTTTCCAGGATAATTAAGACCTTACTTGCTTTTTCAGTTTAAGCTGTGTCTAGAAGTCCAGCCAGTGAGTAGCCTGTAATTCACTGAATTAAACTCGAGGGAGAAGACTCATTAGATGGGTGTCCCCTGGTCCCCAGTGCTAATCCCCACTTGCTTGTTAATAGGTGGGATGTCTCTCAGCCACACACTGGAATTCCTCAGGAAGAAAGAAGGAAGGGAAGAGTCTTGGGAGGGCTTTGATCAGTCAGAGTGTCTTCCCCAGAATTAGGCAGAGGTTGCTTTAGTCACACTAAAACAATGGGGAGAAGCCTAGGTGAGAATACCTTTCAACTAGGAGAACATATTCCAAAGTCAGTGCAGAGTGCTCTGTGAGCTATCATAAAAGTGTGTTAACACAGAGAAAAATGTTTTTCTTGCCTGTGAATTTGCTTTCTAGCTGCTAGGGGCACACAGAAATAGCCAAAAAAGTCTCTGCCTACTTCTATTCTTAGAGGCTGTGTGGATGGTGAATACAAAGTGACCAGCTCACATCTTCTGGGAGAAGGCTTTCAGAGACAAAAATAGTAGCACATTAAAATCAGGCAGGTGCTTGACTAGGGAATGTGAAACCATCTTCTCAAGAGTCTCTGGGGTTTTTCATTTAAATGTTTTCAGCAAAATAAACTGTTACTAGGAAAACATGTTGTCATAAACATGAGAAGGGTCTGCTGGCCTGAAATGTATCTGGCTGATTTCTCCTTCCTTTGTAATCCCACTAAGCCCAGATCCTCAGTACTAAAAGTCAGATCTCCATGTGCCCTTCATCACCTGTGGCTGCTGGCAGCAGACAGCATTCACAGCTCCCAGAGAGCAGTCTTTTTCAATGAAGGCCAACAGAACCTTTAAAGTTTATGTATTCTGTGATCTATTTTGAACTGTGAGGGCCCTACATGACATATGGGCTGAACTACAGATAGCAAAGAATTTTGTTGGAGGTAGTGACAAGGTTAATGAAGTGCTATACAGCATTCGAGGCCTCATCTGAATTTTTTTTAAATTTATTTATTTATTTTGGTACAAGGGATGGAACTTGGGACCTTGCACTTGCAAGGCAGGCGGCAGCACCACTAAGCTAAATCCCCAGCCTCCTCATCTGAATTTGACTCAACTGTTGAGTTGAATTACAAAGTCATTATTTAAGGTAGATTTGATTCTGAATGTGTGTTATTTGATGACAATGGAGTCAAAATTTTTTCTTTGATTTATTTAAAGTTTTTCATTAAGTAAATTTAGGAAGTACACAAGATAATGAGGGAGTTTTTTGCCAACTTTGAGCATTGTTTCTAAAGACTTTGAATGTTTCTATCTATAAACAATATATTAATAATACTCATAGATCATAATATTTTAATGCATTGTTTATAAATCATTCTTAGCTATTCAAAGTGACCAGAGGAGAAAAGAGACTAAATTGCATTCTCAATTGAGGTATGTTCCTTTAAAAAGAGAGTAATTTCATTTTGGTATATTTTTACCTTTAAAACTAATATGAAATTTAATGACCTATTGTTATTGTTTAGATCTAAAATGTCCACCGAAAGTCTCATCTGTTTTTAAGGTGAGTGGGCCGTGGGGGCACTATACTCATCAGTGGTTTCCATCCATTCATGAATCAGTCCATAGCTGACTTCTGTTAGAAGGTGAGGCCTGGTTAGAGGATGAGGTGTGACCTGAATGGGGTGTTTTCTTTTTCATGGCTTCTCCTCTCTCTGCTTCCTAGCTCTTAGGGGTTATGTAGCTTCATTCTACCATGTCCTTTTGCCATGCCATTTCTGCCTTAGAACCAACTGTGAACTGAATCTTTGCAAACCAAAATAAACCTCTTCTACATTAAATTGCTGGTGTTGAGTGAAAGGAAAGTGATTAAGGCAAAAATTGGTACCAGGAGTGGAGTTAATGTTGTGACTATTAGACTATTATTAGAATGCTTTGGAACTGGTTGTAGGAGGAGTTTGGACAAGTTTGGAGAAGCTGACTAGAGAAGCCCTACACTGTCGTTGGTTTCTCTAGAGGGAAACCGGAGACCCCGGAGAGCATCGACCTTTAAAGAAAGAAAAGGAGACAGCTGGGGGACGAAACAGCACTTTATTCTTCAGGTCACTGTTCTCTGGTTCAACCCAGATTGGGTCTAGCAGTCAGGTTTTATACATTTTCGACAGGCAATTCTGACATCATTATTCTTTGTTTTCTCAGAAGAACATTTGTGACATTCCTGTATGTCTCTGGCCTTTGTTTATCATTACAGCATTGTCACATTTATCTTAGTCTTAAAGGTTAACAAGTAACTCATAAAGCCACAGGCAAGTTTACATGTCTCGTGTCTCTGTTCCCCAGAGCCGTACATCTAAGAGTATATCACAGCCCTCCTCTATCAGATGTTCCAAGAAAGCAGGGCGATTTCTGATGAAATCAAGCCCACAATCTTTCCCTCCATCTGTAGAGTCACGGGGCCGTGATTCTCTGACCCCAGACAATGGTTACTAAGACAGCTTAGGAAAACATGTTTACTTCCTATGAACTTTTACAACATCTTTTAAGGCTTTCTGCAATCCTTTCAGCAAACAGGCCCGAGGAAGTTCTCTGAGACATTTACTTAGTTCTTTCAATTAACAAGTTTCTTACAATTAGTAACTAAATCCTAGAGTTGAGGACATTCACTGAGAATTGCTTAATTTTCTCATTTCACAAGCTTCTTACAATTAGTAACTAAATCCTAGAGTTGAGGACATTCACTGAGAATTGCTTAATTTTCTCATTTCACAAGCTTCTTACAATTAGTAACTAAATCCTACATTTTCCCACACTACACTACTCTAAACAGAGCCTGATGGATGATTCTTGTCAGAACTCAGAAATATTAGAATGCAGATAGGAACATGGACAGTAAAGGTCAGGCTTAGGAGGTTTCCATTTGGAACAAGGGCTCCATTAGCAGTTGGACTTGAGACCATGTTATGCTCTGACAGAAAATCTGTCTGCATTTTGCCCTTGTTCTTAAGTCCTTCTAGGGTATGAGATTAAGGGTGGTGGATTAATTAATTGAGAGAAGGAAATTTCAAGATAGCTCATTTTTCAGACTGTGGTATGTGTACTGCTGGTTGCTTTTAGCCATATCTATAGTGAGAATCAGGAAGAAAAACCAGAGTAGAAAACAAGAGCCTGTAAAGTTGGGGCTACAGAGAGGAGAGCATAGTTGCTGATTAGCATTAAAAGGAAGCCAAGTACTTTGTATGAGGACAATAGAAAAGATGGTTGAAGGAATCTCAAGAATTGGCCAGACCCCATTCTTTCCATGCTCAAAGTTGTAAAGGAGTAAACTCCTTTGTAAGATTTTCCTTTGGGAAGACAGCCTCTGGCTCCCTTCTTCATTCAGGGGCACCTAGGAAAGTGCTTTCTCAAGTTCAGCCTTCCAGGCACTCAGAAGCTGCTACAGCCATGACTCAAAGGGCCTAGCTACTGCTTGCACCAGCAGCAGAGACAGGGATCATCCATTGTAGCTTGGTTTTAGAGGAATAATAATACAAGAGTTGTGGTGTTGTGGAGGCTTCCACCTAGATTCCAAAGGAAGACCTGGGCTGCCAGGCAATATGCCCCTGAGAGAGCAATGTGATTGTGCATCCAAAGCAACATCAGAGACCTCAGGAAGTTGAAGATGCTAGGAATGTGTATCATCTTCTGAGGAAAGCCATAGGCAGTGAGTGGAGCCAGACCAAGAGAGAGGCCACAAGTGTTGTGACTGGCAATGCTATCAGGGGCGGGACTGCCCAACCCCTTTGGAGTTCACATCTGGTGAACTTGTCCCAGGTGCTCTGACATGCAGACGCAGGATTTAATATTTGCCTTCTTGGGTTTTGATCTTCCTTTGGTCTGATTCCTTTCTGTGCCTATTTCTCCCTTTTGGAAGGAGAATGTTTATCCTGTTCCATTGTATGCTGGAAATATTCAACTTTAAAAAATTTTTTACAGGTCCTCACACATAAGAGTTTGTCTTGAGTCTTAGAGGAGACTTTGGACTTGGACTTTTCAGGATTTCTGTAAAGACTTTGGTGACTCCTAGAGACAGACTAAATGAATTTTACATAATGAGATGGACATGAGCTTTTATGTGGGGCAGGGGCAGAATGTTATCGTTTAGATCTAAAATTCCCCTCCCAGTTCTCATGTATTTGGAAAGTCATTGAGTAATGAGTGTGCTATACTCATCAGTGGATTCATCCATTGATAAGTCTATAGCTGACTTGCAGTTAGGAGGTGGGGCCTCCAGTTTCTCTTCCCTTGTCTCTCTGCCCCCTGGCTGCTGTGGATTGAACAACTTCCTTCGGCCATGCCCTTTCTGCCTTGGAACCAACCATGGATTGAATCCTTGGAAACCGTGAGCCAAAGTAAATCTCTCCTACTTTAAGCTGATGGTGTCAGGTATTTTGTCCCAATGATGTAAAAGTGACTAAGACACCTACTGTCACGTGATGAGTTTCATTATTGTTATTTTTGAAATGGAATCATACTAATACATTTTATTCTGTAATTTTCTTTTCATGGGTATCCTTTCAAGGTTGGAAAATAAGCTCCTGTTATTTGAATTATTTATACAATTTTCTATATCATGTATAAACTGTAACCAATCTACTGATCATTATGCAAGTGATCTTCAATTCTTTTGCTTTTACAATATGCAATAATAAAGTTTTCTGTACATATAATATTAAACCCTCATGTTCTTATTCTCTGTGTTAGAAACGGTCAGATTGTTTTCTAAAACCCTGCTTTAATTTTCATTTTAGCTCTTGAGTTTTGAGCAGACTTGAATATGAGATTTGAAGCAAGGGAAGAAATCAGATCTTATGTAATTTTCATAATTATTCCAAATAGTCATAGAAAATTGAAAATTGAAAAATAATACACTAAGTATATCTGTAGAGACCTATATTTCAAATTGCAGAACTTTGAAATCAGAAATGTGGGGAGAAGAAATATTTTCCAGAATAGATAAAAACAGGAATAAAATTTTAGGCCCCAATACGCAATATAAAAAAATTAAAAGTGGGGGCGGGGTTAGCTCAGTAGTTTCGTTGCCTGCCTTGCGAACTCCAGGGAGTTCAATCCCTGGTACAAAAAAAAAAAATTAAAAAGAAGAAATATTTTCTGAAAATCACAGAAATAAGTTATCCATGTGATTCTGTAGGCAAACAGCTAAATTGACTGGTTAATTTTTAACACCAAACAAGAGAAGTTTACAGTGATTTGTTAACTTCACTGACCTACCCTCTCAGGCTTAGGAGAGGTTCCCTTGGTGTCTTAGTCACTTTCATGATGCCTGGCACACAATACCCAGCAACCACAACTCAAAGAAGAGTTGTGGCTTATTCTGGCTCATACTCTGTAGAGGTTTTGGTCAACAGTCAGCTGTCTCCAAGGCAGGAAGGCACAGCAGAGGAGAGCTGCTCAGGGCAGGGCAGACAGGAGGCAGGGAGAGCAAGGCAAGAGCTGGAGAGGAAGAAGAAACCTTGCAGGCCATGCTGCCAGTGACCTCCCTGCCTCTTCCCACCAGACCCCACTTCCTAACTTCAAGCCCCCATAATCCAGTCACTTTCCAAAGATGCTGCCTGTGAGTTCATGAGGCTCTCTGGGGACATCTGGACATAAACCATAACACTTGGCAACTCCCCTTTACATCCCACATCATACAGGCCAGAAGAACAGACAGAGGTTTTGTGAGAGATGGACCAAGACTTACAGTTAGGCTATTCTTTCTCTCTCTCTCCCTCTCTCTCTCTTCCTTCCTTCCTTCCTTTCTTTCCTTTTTTTCCTGGTACTGGGATTCAAACTCAGGACCTTGTGCTTGCCAGGCAGGCACAGTGCCACTCAGCTATATTGCAACCCTTGTTAGGCTGTTTTAAATATTCAATATTAAATGGAAAAAGATTTGTTTATTGATTCACCTTGAGGCTGGTCTGGAAGGGATGGGTTTTCATTATACAGTAAGATTGGAAATGCTGAAACCTCCTACTTCCATTGTCTGAGATAACAAGTCGGGGGCCAAGGGAAGAAGAGGAGTTGGGTAGGGAAAAGGAAGGGAGAGATGCCCAAGGATCATGCAGAAAGCAGAAAGTGGGTGAGGGAGGCCAGAGGAGACAGACTCTTTGACACACATCCTGGCCAAGGAGAAAAGTAAAACTCTGTCCTACATATGCCCTCTGGCCTCTGTGCCTGCGGAAGTGTTTGTTAGCAAGGTTTTATTTCTGGTGGTGAACTGTCCCTTTCTGCCCTTCCAAGTTTTAAGGGCATAGCAAAGGGGTTGCATCTGCAGTGTGCAGGGCATGATTCTTCAATGATGTGCTCTTGCTATTTGTTCATCCTCAGGGTACATGCTGTTTTTCTATGCCCAGGATAGTTTTATATGAATCCCATCCCTGTTATACTCTGTTCCTTGGACTCCATGGGCACAGGCATCTGGGTGAGGCTGTGGTGAGGCTTCAGTGGTGAGTGTGGATGTGGCTCTATGACCTCCACCTCATAGACTGGCTGCTCAGTCACTAACGGAGTGTAGGCTGGAGTCCTTCAGAGCAGGGCTCCAGCCAGGGATCCTGCATTTATTGACCATGAAAAGTCATACAGGGCACATATGATACCTTCACCCAGCCTCAGTTATTTATCCATAAAATGGGAATAATAACTGCTCTTTTATAGCATGATTGATTGAGAGGACTGAGGAGAGCAAGTGTGTGAGGCATTTATCCCAATAACTAAACACTCTCTGGTACCCTCAGCAAAAAAAGAGAACATGGTAACTTTCCTGCAGATACAACTATGTGTCCCCACCTGAGCCAGGAGACAAGCAGAGGAGTGGCCAGCAGAAGCCTCCTTCACATCTGTGTGGGTGAATAGCTGTACAAATATTTATGGGAAGTTCTACACAGGACATAGGCAAGGCAAGGACACCCTTCGCCCATCACAAACCAGAGACTCTGAGACATCTGTGCCTGGTGAGTCTCTGTCTGACTTCGAGCCTGAGTATGAGTTTCACTACCTCTTCCTGCTAGTCTGGAGTTTTACCTTCAACATCTTTTTTTTTTTTTCATCCGACTACCGACTACCGTGGAGAGACCCCAGGCCACACCGCCACACCTCTTGGCCTTGCCACAGTGTACCTAGGTGACCCTTTCTGGATATGCAAATGTGCAACTCACTCAGTCTGTGGGTGATGAGTTTATCCGAAGGTCTCACAGCCAGGTGGCCTGTGGCGGCCCAGTAGAGACCTGCCCGCCTGCCTTCGAAGAAATCTGCATTCGTGGAAGTCAAGGTGCTGGTCCTTCAGCCGCCTGGCAACAGGTCCCGTGACCCTGCTTTCCTCTATCCCACTGTCCTCGCTCAGAGCTACAGACCCTTGGCTCGGGCACACGTGGGATGAGGCAGAGACCTGTGGCCCAGCACTAGAGACCGTTCCTACGTCCTCAGTGTCTCCAAATCTCAGGGAGAGCAGAGCTTTCCCAGCTGCATCCCTGTTCCTTCTTCCCCATTTCCACCCAGGCCAACCACATCCTCAGAAGGCCAGGTGGCTGATGGGAGCCAGATGGGATTGTGACCCTCGAGTCTACATTAACCCCATGTTCATAACCAGCCTCCGTGGGTTCAGGTGCCCAAACACCACCGGTGTTCCACACGGAGGCCTTGGCTCCATTCCCTACCTGTGTGACCCAGAGCCAGTCCTTCCCAACCTTCAACATCTTTATCATATTATGCCACTCTCAGAGCCCTTAAGTATAACCTATGCTTTACAACTAGTGGATGGTCTGGCCTTTATTCTTTATGTCTTCAATCGTGATAAAGTTTTATATACTACGATGCATCCTATAAGGCTTTCAGGGAATACTAAGAAACTTTCTCTACAGACATAAAAATAAGGACCCTGAGTCATTTCCTTTGTTGCTCTTTGAATTCCCATATAAAGTGATCAACCAAGTGTACCTTGCCTGGTCTAACAAGGGTACCCGCTTGCTACAGGTTAATGCTGGAGACATTAGTCACTGTCATTGCTCAAGAGCTGAGGTCAGGTAGGGAATCACTGAGTTCATGTGTAAAAAAAAGATAACTGTAGTCATATGAAGGAATAAAAGGCTCAATGGCTGGAAGTTACTTCAACAGATGACAACATAAATGGGCCAGAACTCCAAATATGCCAGAGGGCAAGCTGGTTGGAGTTCTTTATTGTTCTATTTCACCCTCCCTAAAATTATCATTGTTTTTCCAATTGTGGATTCCTGCCCCGCTTTTAACAGGTAGCCTCTCCTAATCCAAATTTTCAGCTTGTTTTATTTTTAAACAGAATTTGTGCTTTGAATTAAAATCAACATTTTGGAAATTTATTTGAAAAAGTTCTTCCTTCAGATTCCTTCCTACAACGATATTCATTTACATGGGAAGCAGGAAAGGAGCCGCACGGGTGTTTTGGAGGTGAGTACGTTTTAATTTTTATTTTTTAGGTACCAGGGATCAAACCTGGGTCCTTGCACTTGCGAGGCAGGGAGCGGAACCACTGAGCTAAATCCCCGGCCCAAAATACAAATTAAGTTTTAAAACCACTTTCTGTTTGCTTCTCTGGCTAGGACTGAGGGGCAACACTCTGGAAGAAGACTTTCAGAACCTTGGGTATTTGGTGGTTAGGGTTTAGCCTACATCTCAGGCATCTGACCTTCCAGTTTTACAGTTTGCCAACTGGGGGGGAGAACTGCTGAGATCTTTGTGTTTTCATGACAGACAGGGGCATATGGCAAGTGCTGCACCAACTCCTCCTTGACTGTAATTGCCTGATGGGCGGAAACTCTGCCTCCGCTCAGCTATGGAGCGTGTGTGCCTCTCAGAGCTGGAAGACCTCAACAAGTTTACTGGTCAAGGTTACCAGCCTCAAAGCAAAAATTAACACAGGAAACTGAAAATACTTTGCTTGCCTGAAGGTGCCAACTATATTTTATTTCATTTTATTTATAGGACCATGTGCCTTAATCCCTGAGTGCACAATGTGTACACAGGTTGATTGCATGAAAAACATCTCAAAGTTAATTTGTGGTCACATAGTGGCTAAGTCAGTCCTTCCAACTGATGGTCTGGGTGCCCCATGAGTATGACAGTGCAGAAGTCAGCCTGATGGTGTAGCATCCTGGTTAAGATGCCAGCTCTGCAGCCAGACTGCCTGGGTTTGAATTCTGCTGCACAATTTCCTATCATTTCTGTGCCTCAGTTTCCCATCTGTAAAATCAGTACAATAATCAAACTTAACTTGTCAGGTTTTTATGAGAATTAAATAAAATACATACATCAAAAAGTGTTTGGAGTAGCTCCTAGGACACAGTGAACACTATATAAACCATACATGTAATTATTATCCACAGGAAACTAAGTTTTGGTGCAGCTTCTTCTTTTTCTTCTATTGCTCTCCACCTTGAGCTTGGCTTTGTGCCCGTCCCTGGACCCGTTGTCTCCATCTTTCCTTAGACCATGTTTTCAAGGCACTGTTGGGGAGACAGGCAGGTGTGCTCTCTGCACCCCAGTGTGAGAAGGTGGATGCTTCGGTGCCAAGGGGCCCCCACGTCCTACCTGCCCACACGAGCACAGGAAGGAACATTTTTCTGTGCGGGGGTGGCATTCAAGTTGGAAGGGGATGGCTAATGGTGTTATTTTTGTTTCCCACAAATGTGCATGTTTAAAATAGTACTTTATTCAATCGGCATTAGTGACACATGGACTATGTATAGTGGCAGAAATGGGCCTGGCAGGTGATGAGGGCCAGATCTCACCAAAACCAGTGGGTCTTCACTTACTGTGCCCAGGCACTGCTCGGAGGGTGGCCAGCGTGGACCCCCGCCGTGGGTGCTGGCAGACTCAGGCACAGCCATTGGCTCATCTGCAGTGATGTGGCCTTGGGCCCAGGAGCTGGGCTCCTGGCTCCGCTCCCGAGGGGCATGCCAGCAGCTCCCGTTTCCTCTCTGAATCTCCCTCCAAGCCGCACTGTACTTATGAAGGGTAAGCATGTTCCTTGTTCTTCCCTGCGGGCCTGGAATGCAGCCAGCGTAACCTAATCGTGAGCCTGCAGCCCAAGCTATATTTAATTGGGAGTTTATTGTCTTGCCATGGTTTTAAAGTTCAGGAAACCGTTTTTGAAATGGATTAGATATGGTAGGGGTTTGGAGTAAGTACTGGCCTATGTGCTCTTTTTTGTGACGGTAATTTAACATTTAAAGTGTTAAGTTCAATGTCTTTGAAAACTGTCCATTTATACTTTGAGTAGCTGGAGTACGGGTTCTAGAGGGGATTTTTCCTTTTTTGAAACAAGTTATGGCTCACAGAGCATAACTTGGGGGAAAGACAGATGAAATTTTTTTTTCTATGAAGATTTTTACTGTCGGAACTCATCTGACTTGGCTCTCCAAAGAGAAAAGAAAATGCACAGATTTTGAGGCAAATATAAAGCTGTCATATGTAAAAGTGGAGATTTTTTTGGAAGTATTTCCGCAGTGTCCTTAATGAATTGGAGGCACAGTACATTTGAATTGTGTTTCAGAACAAGGGAAAATCCATCTAAATCAGAGGCTTTGGCGGGTGTGCCAATGAGTCAGGAATAACTGCACACCTGCCGGACATCTGTGCGATAGATTACGTCGAGCATTCGGTGGACTTGAACCGGGAGCCGCGTGCCGCCACCCTCAACCTTCTCTTTCCACCTCTCAGGGCCTCCTTCCCTCTACCCTCAAGCGTGGTTCCCATATGAGTAGGGAATGGTCACTAAAACTATTTCAGGAATGACGTGACCCTCTCTCGCCCCATCCAGGAAAAGAACAAGGCTTCAGGAGAAGCAGCTCATGCTTTCTTTTCATTTCTGGGAGTTCAGGGGTCGACCTACGGATGCTGCTGCTTCCGGGGCTGATGGCACTCTTGTCCCCAGCCGAGCACGGTGCCAGGTCAGCTGCTGGATAGGACAGCTCAGCTGCAGGACGCTGGCCGCGGTCTCAGCCGGAGCCGCAGCCCCCCGGCCTCAGAGCCCCTCTGCCGCCAGGTCCCTCGGTCTGGCCACGGCTGCCACACCGGGGCTGAAATCCTGGGAGGTGGCAGCAGAGGTAGAGGGGCCCACGGTCCCCGCTGCCGGGGCCCCACTGTCCCTCCAGGGCAGCCCGGGCACTCCGCACCGACTCTCCCTGTCACTGGAAGCCAGGCGAGGGCTCAGGATGGAAGGCACCGGCCGAGTGGCCGCTGGGGACAGCGGGTGGCAGCTGAAGGCGAGCGCCCTAGCCAGGGGCGCACAGCGGGGCAGCACCCAGGCCACGACCCTGCAGGACAACCCTGCTCTCCCCCGGGCCTCCACCCCCCGGGACAGCCCCGCTTTCCCGGACTCGGGGCGCCGCTCTTCTGTCTTCTCTTCCTCCTCCTCCTCCTCCTCCACGGCGGACGGGGCAGAGGACCACAGCCTCCCCGGGGCCCCAGCGACCTCCTCGTCGTCCCTCGGCTTTGACAGCGACCGGGAGCCGACCGGGGGAGGGGCGCGTGGGCACGCGGGGGGGCCGGGCGGCGGGGGCGCGCACTACATCACCACGCGGGGGATCCAGCCGAGCGAGGTGGAGCAGGACGCCGACTTCGACGTGGGGCTGGCCGCCCACTGGGACTTCGAGGACAACAATGTGATCTACTCCTTCACGGACTACGCCTCCTTCGGTGGCAGCGACGAGACCCCAGGGGACGTCACTACGGCCACCGAGGAGGACGAGGACAACAGCTGCTACCTCAGCACCCCGCCCAGCCCTGCCGCTCCGCGCTCGCCCAGCCCGGCCAGCAGCGACCCCGGGCGCGCGCGGGCTATAAAGGCGCAGGCCCCAGGGCGCGCCCAGCAGAGCCCCGCGCGCGCCGCCGGGCGTGCGGGCGCCATGAGCCTCCGCGCCCCCGCGGCCGCCGCCCGCCTGCAGCCCCGCGGCGGGGCAGTGCGAGCCAGGGAGCCGGCGGACCGCTCCAGCGGGGCCTCGAGCGCCGTGAGCGAGCTGGACGACGCGGACCAGGAGGTGCGCAGCCTCACGGCGCGTGCCTTCCGCAGCCTCGCCTACCCTTGCTTCGAGGCCCTGCGCGTCAGCTCGCGCGAGTCCTCGGCCGCGCTCTCGGAGGCCGGCTTCGGGCGCTGGTCCACCTTCCTGGACCTGAAATGCGGCGGTGTCGGCGCGCGCGTGGAGCAGAGCCTGCTCCGGGGCAGTGCGGCGGGCGCGGCCGCGAGGCTGAGGCAGGATGGCGCCGAGCGGCCGCGCGCGCAGGCCCGGAGGTCGCAGAGCAAGGCGCTGGAATTCGTGGTTAGCAAGGTGGAGGGCGAGATCAAGCACGTGGAGACGCCGCTGTGTTTCCAGGGCGGGCCACGCGTGGTTACCGTGCTGGAGCCGCTGGGCCTGCGCAGTGAGAGCAAGACCACCGCCGCGGCCGGGGCCGGGGTCACCGCCGCCCGGACCACCGCCACCCCCCGCGCCGACGGGGTGCACTCCAAGTCCACGTTCGCGTCCAGCCTGCTCAAGAACGTCATTTCCAAGAAGATGCGACGCGAACACGAGTTCCTCATGGAGCGAGGTGAGGTCGGCGACACGTCCTCGGAGGCCGAGGCCGGCCCGGGGCCCGAGCGAGCGCGCGGCCTGCAGCGGCAGAGCTCGCGCGTGTCAGAGGCGGGCTCCGAGGTCTCGGGCAGCGGGGCGCGCTCCCCGGTGTTCCAGGCCAGCGCGCCCCGAGAGGCTGGGAGGGCACCGTCGGACAGCGGCTCCCAGGGCTCCCTGCTGCGCAGCCGGAACAGCGCCTTCCGTTCCTGGGGGGACCAGGACCCCGCGGCGCCCGAGAAGGACGCGAACGCTGGCGGGAAGCCAGGGCCGCGCGCGGCAGGGGACTGGAGGGCGGACCTCGGGGAGATCTCTGCCGGCAAGGCCACCCTCATGTCCCGCCTCTTCGTGCCCGGCATCCAGCAGGCGCCCAGGGACAGGCCACCCGGGAAGCAGGCTACCAAGCACGCCGCCGCGCAGGCGCTCCCCGCCGCCGCCCGAGCCCGGGCGCCCGAGATCAAGATCCGGCTGGGCAGCGTGCGGCAGCCGGGCGCCGACTTCAGCATCGCGCAGCTGCTCACGCCGCGGCTGGCGGGCGGCGCCCCCAACCCCGCCAGGGCCGGCGACGAAGGAGGCAGACAACCCCCCAGGCCGTTCCGCGGGGACGGTCTGGACAAGGTGCCCCAGTTCCAGGTGCGGGACATCAGGGACAAGTCTAAGGCGCAGGGCCCGCTCCACCAGGTGAGAGACGTGAGGAAGCTCATCAAAGGGACCGGCGACAGCGGCGACAAGGGTAGCGTCACGCCGGAGCAGGGTCTGGCGGGGCCCGGGCCGCACAGGTCTCTGTCGCCCGTGGTGATCACGTGCCAGGCCGTGGCGAACCGCAAGGACGAGGGCGCAGACCGCGCACCCGGACACAGCGCGGTCTGCGGCGGGACTGTGGGCGCCATCTCCCCCGAGGGCACCGTCCTGGTGCACCGCGCGTCGGGCAGGCTGCCCGTGGCTACCATCGCGCCCAACAAGCCCGAGCAGGGCTCCTACCTGCCCGTGCTCAAGATCGTCACCAAGGCCTCGGCCCGGAGGACCCCCGAGCGGCCCCGCGACGAGGACGCGCGGGAGGAGCGCAGGGGCCCGGGCCCGGCGCGCGGTGCCTTGGAGAAGCTGACGGCCGCCGTGCGCTCCATGGAGGAGCGGTACAGCCTGGGTGCTAGCGCGTGGAAGCGCCGGAGCGACCCCCTGCCCGGGATGGCCGACAGCCACGTGCTGCCGCTCGTCGCCAGTGAGGAGAGGGACGCGGCGGCGCGGCGCGAGGGCGATCCCGGGAGGCCGGCGAGGCCCGCGGGCGAGGCAGAGGCGCGCGGCACTGCAAGCCGGACCCTTCGGCGCAGGAACTCCAACCCCGGTGCCGACAGCGTGTCCGCGCGCGCTGCCGCCTTCGAGAGCTTGGCGCGGGAGCGACCGCGGTCCCTGTACGTCCCCGGGGGAGCCGAGCGCGCGCAGCCCCTCGCGCCGCTGCCTGGCGGCCTACAGGTGTCCACCGTGAGCGCCACCGGGGGCGTCGCCGGCAAGTTCCCTCAGGGGTCCTCCGCGGACAGCACCAAGCCCCAGGGCACCCGGTCCCCCAAACCCTCTCCGGCCACCCAGGCGCCCCACGACGAGGCGGCCACGCGGAAAGGCGGCCCCGCGCCCCAGAAGGGCAGCCGCAATGGTGACAACTACCTGGCCGTGCCCCTGCGCGCCGAGCCGCCCGGCTCCTCCGCGCCCTCTCTCTGCAGCCTGCCCCCCCTGAGTGCCCGCAGCCAGGCCCCCGGGAGCCCCAAGGGCGCGCTGGTCAGCGGGACTGGTCGCCCCGCCTGGCGCACCAAGCCCGAGCGACCCCGGGAGGCCGCGGCCGCCCCCGCGGGCCCACGCAGCCCCGAGCGCGCGCCCACGGCCGTGTATCCGCAGCCGCCGCCCTTCTCGCTGGGCGCGCAGCCGCAGGTGCTCTGCTTCTCCCCGCCTGGCCTGCCCGGCCCCGCAGGTCCCGCCGGGGTTCCCACCGACCCCTTCCCGAAGCCCACGGCCCCGCAGACGCAGCGTAAGATGCTGTTGGACGTAAGCACCGGCCAGTACTACCTGGTGGACACGCCGCTGCAGCCCGCCACGCGCCGGCTCTTCGACCCCGAGACCGGGCAGTACGTGGACGTGCCGGTGACCCCGCAGCAGCAGGCCGTGGCTCCAGTGTCGCTGCCGGTGCCGCCCTTGGCGCTGAGCCCCGGGGCCTATGGACCCACCTACATGATCTACCCCGGGTTCCTACCCACCATGCTGCCCACGGGCGCTCTGCATCCCACGCCCATCGCGCACACGCCGGGGGCTGCCGAGCTCGCCGTGGCGGCTGAGCCCCCCAGCAAAGAGGCGGCGGTAGTGGCCTTCCCCGAAGCCCCATACTTTGTGGCTGCCGGCCAGACTCCGGCCTCCCCGTCCTCCTCCATCCCCTCAGCCGCAGCTCAGCTCCTGGGGGCCAAGGGCTTCACCCAGCTGCATCCCAAGCCGGTGATCAGCATCACCTCGCAGCCCCTGGGGCCGCGCCTCGTCGCCCCGCCTTCCTTCGACGGCACCACCATGAGCTTCGTGGTGGAGCACAGATGACCCGAGGGGAGCCACCAGAGCGAAGGGCAGCTGCTGGTGAGTGCTTTACCCTGAGGGTCTGATCGGGCTTTTGACCAGGAGCAGCCCTGCCTTTCTGCTTTATAGCGAGACATTCACAGCGGGGGAGGCTGCCCCTAGAGAATGGAGGGAAAACCCATCTGATTTGTGAAGGAGCTGAGGTTCAAGGCAGGTTTCTCCCTAGCTCGCTCGCCCTCAGGCCCAGGCCAGCCTTTCCCTTTGACCTTTGCACATTGACCAGCTTTTCAGAGAAGGTAGGAGGGAAGCAAACTTCCATCTGCCCCGGCAGCCTTTGGGAAGGATTGGCAGAAGTAGAAGAAAGCCGAGTCTGTCTGTGGAGGTGGCCTCAGCCCTCTGGACCCTAGGTCACAGGAAGTACCAATGCCTGATTGCTTCCCAAGGAGGAGAGGGAGGCAGTGACGCTTTCTGGTTTGGAAGTCTTTCCAAAATCAACCTGTTTCCCTCCTTTCTTTCGCTGCAAATGCCTTACACAAAGGATTGCGCTTTGCTTTCCGGTGATTAGAATATTTTTCCCTGGGCAGGTCCGAGGTCTTTCATGTATCTCACACGCGCACACATGTATACATGCACACATGCACATACACGCAGTGCACATAAGCACACACAGACACATGCAGTTTGACCTCCTTGAGGGGCGATTGGGAGCGCAGTGGCTCCAGGACAGGGTTGCTCTTTGGTCTGGGGCTGCTCCAGCTGAATCCAGAGTGCTCCTGGCAAACCCCACGAGGCGGTCATTTGTGCATCTATGTTCTCTCTCTAGAATTTCTGTGCTAAGGAAACTAGAGAAAAGAGCTTCCAGACTCCGGGTTAACCAGCACTCTGACTGGAGTCCTGCTGTAAATACAGTCCTGGGACTTGACCCCGGGGAGCTGTTCTGACCGCAGACACCTCCGACAAACACAGGAGAAGGGCAAGATCTTCAGCTAGGAGCAAGAAGGTGTCAGAACTGTGAGGACAGGCTTGCCCCTTGTACTGCCACACTCTTCAGCGTGGGAAAGGTTAAGACCATAGATGCTTCCAGGACTCCTGCTCCTCTGAAATCACACTGAATGGAAAAAGGAGATGGAGATGAGAAAAACCCTATGTACACTTCTAAAATAGAAATCATTTTTTCTGCTCCTGTATTCGGCTGAAAGGGACAGAAAAGCAGTACCGTTTTATACAGTGAAACAGCCTTGCATTAGGAATTAGGATCACTGCATTCACCGGCGTGACAAACTAGCATTCATGTGTCTCAAGATGTCTCGTCCTGCCTATGTTGGAATGTCAGATGCCAGTGCAGTGTATTTCAAGTCAAAGGACACCTAATTTATTTATGCATCACCACATTTATTGGACTATAAAATGGCTTTAGGAAGTGTTCAGATACCCTGGGGATTTTCCTAAGAATTCAGGTGGAAGTACAAACCTCGTTTTAGTTTCGATGTAGAAACCTGATTGAATCGCTCCTCTCCAAGAGTCTGCAACAGGCACCTGTGGTAATCACAAATAAAGGGGAAGGGGGAGATGAAGGATATGTAATGCATGTTTGTTTGGTGTAGAAAATTAAAAATTTGGTATGTATGGGGATGAGACCCAGAGTTGAGGATTAGTTTTGCCTAAGGAAAAAAGTAGAGTGCAGGGAAAGGGTTCTGATCTTGTGGACAGGTGGTATGTGTACCTCGGGCACCAGAGGATGGGACAGGTGCAGAAGAGGAGGCACCAGCTTTGACACACTCGTGTGCTCAGCCTTCCTCTGGCCAGTGCAGCTGGAGAGGTTAGGTGTGCAGTGGCAGAAGCAGAGAGAAATCAAGTTTTGTGGGATTGGGACTTGAACAGTAATCTTTGAAAAGTTTCCCTTTTTGGAAGTACAGCTATTTTTTTTTCAGTAAACAGCCCTAAGGATAAAAAGGCAAATGCTGGCTTCTTGATTTACAGTTTCCTCAGGAGTTAAAGATTAGCTTTTTGTGTCCATGTAAAAAACAAAACTTTGTTAGTCAAACTCAGATGTGAATTAAAATTGTTTAAAACTCACCCTCCTGAAAGTTCACTTTCCAAAAAAAAAAAAAGTCAGATAGTTTGGGGGGGAAATGAAATTCTTTTTTTTATGATAAATTTTTAAATTTTAAAAATAACTGTTATCAAACACACATACAAAAATTTAACCATTCAAAGAAGAACAATGCAAGGGAAAAAACTACAATAATATTCAAATACAGTAGAACTTAACCAAAACAAACTAAAAAGCACTTAAACATTTTTCCATATAATTTACAAAAGCATCTCAAGTACCAACAAGACACCAGAGGATGTGATTTTTGTCAGAAAGATCCCCAAAACCAACACTGAACAAATAATGATCTGAAAAAAAAACTCCAGTTAGTTAGCAGACTCCATGTAAGCCAAACTTCTCCCTAATTTAAATTTCGATGCAGTCATATGACACGTGATGGAAGCACAATCCAAGAAATATGTTATTAGGCCATTTCATCCATGTGTATCCTTAATTACACTTTCAGTTTCTCACACTGGAGAAACTATTCGGTATTTACACGTGTGTCCTATTTATTTCACTTAAGAGTGTAGCCTCAATAAGCATCCATTTAGCTATAAATGTCTCTAGTTTCTTGTTCTTCATGGCTGAGTAGTACTCCATTTTATTAAAAAAACCACATCTTCTTTATCCATTTTCCAGTTGATGGGCATTTGGGTTGTTTCCAAGTTTTGGCTATTACAAACTGTGCCGCTATAAACATGGGTGCACATGTATTGCTGTGGTATGATTCTTTTAATTCTTTGGTGAAGATATCCAGCAGGGGACTAGCTGGGTCAAATGGGCCCCCTAAGCCTAGTTCTTTGAGGTATCTCCATACTGATTTCCACAGTGGTTGCACCAGTCTGCACTCCCACCAACAATGGAGAAGGGTTCCTCTCTCCCCACAGCCCCACCAGCATTTGTTATTGGTTGATTTCTTGATAGCAGCCATTCTTTCTGGGGTGAGGTGGAATCTCAGCGTTGTTTTCATCAGCGTCTCTCAAATGACCAGTGATGTTGAACATTTTTTCATATGTTTATCTGCTGCTTTTGCTTCTTTGAGAAATGTCTGTTCATTTCAGATGCCCATTTTTGAACTGGGTCTTTGCATTTGGGGGGGTCTGATTTTTTTCAGTTCTTTATATATTCTAGATGGTATTCCTTTGTCTAAGGTACAGTTGCTGAAATTTTTTCCCTGCATGATAAATTTTAAAGTATGGTTCAAGTATGTCAAAACACCAGTTGGTCCTCCTGTGGATGGTCCAGGAGAGGTTTTAGAAGGTGGGTTCGGTTCACCATTTCCTCCAAAACCAGCCGTGTTGCAGGGATTTTCCTAGCATAGGGTTTTTGGTTCCCATTTCACTGCAGAGTTACACAAATGGCTGCATTCAATCAGTATTTCACAGAGAAATAAATTGGAACTTTGGAAGAGATGGTTTTTCTGAGGTCCCTGTGGAGCTGGCTTTTCCCTCCAGCTGCACCACACTCCCTGTGGGCCGCCCTTGACGTCCTTGGTGGGCTGCAGAGGCAGCGTAGTGAGCACTGTTGCCCAGCATGGATGCCTGCATCTACTCCTTACTGCTCCTAGACCCCCAGTTTCTCCGTCTCCATTTGCCTTTCTGGATGTGTATAAAATGCATATTTGAGGAAATGTGCTGATTTCCTCACTCATTCAGGGAGCATGAATCCCACACCCACCCACGCTCCCGCAGAAAGAGACTGACCCTACACATTCAGCAAGCCAATGTTTTCGAGCCTTGTACCCTTTCAGGTTCCTTCCAGCTCAGAGAGCAAGTATTTCATTTCATATTTTTAGCACCACGTTGTAGCGGGGAGCTTTTCTTCTCTCTCCCCCATATATATTTGAACATAACCACCTGCTGTTCCTTTTTCTGATCATTGTTATGAATTTTCATTTTTGCCTTTTACAAAGTGGGTTTCTCTTGTTTTTCTCCATCTTGTGGTCAGTATCCCAGTACTTACCCAACCTTGCAAGGCTGCAACCCATCTTACAGAGATAACTAATATTATTCACCTTAAATAAGGTGAATAATAAATAAGTAGTAAATACTACTAGGATTTGCCATATTAGCTGTGATAACTGCACACAAGTGGCCCTACCTGCCCAGATGGTCACAAAGGTGACTGCAGCACACCCTGTGCCAGGCATACTCTAACCCATTGCAAATGATCCCAATTTATTTTGTTAGTACTCATATGCCTTTTTGCTGGACTGTTTATGTTTTTGCTTTCTGTCACTCTTAGCATGCAGATGTATTTTTCCTTCCCTGACAGATTGCCTCTCCTGCCCACTTACTTTGATGCCATATTTTTGCTTTGAAATTGTGAGACTTGACACTAAAAACCATTTAAAAGGCGTAAAGACAAAATGAAGATATACTATTAACAAAGGAAATGTTCGAAGCTCTACCTTTCATAGAGAGGGTACTGGCCTAAGAGAAGTGCAATTATTTGCCTCCTCTTGAATGTTCCAGTTTATCCTCTAAGGCATTGTCTGTTCATTTCTAAGTACTCTTCATGTTGCTCCTGCATCTCAGTCTTCCTTTTCTCCTTTCCTCTCAGAGTTACTTTTGCCCAACTTGTCAGTATCTGAAGTGGGAAAGAGAGCTGGATTTGGGGAGTTGTTTGTTCTGGGGGGCCCCGGAGAAGTTCTTAGGTTGCCAGACACAGCCTTTTTGTGTTACACTTGCAGGAGGAAGTAAGGTCTCAGAGAAGTCAAGGGATCTTTTTTTCATTCAAGGGAGCTGAGAAGGGCCCTGGATTTTCCACACCAGAGCTTCTTGTGGCTCCTGTTCTTTCTTACTTTTCTTTTTCTCCTAAGACCACCATGCTTTAAGAGTTTTATTCCTGGTGTCTGGCCTGCCAGCCCGAGCTTCTCCCTTGTTATTTGCATTTCTTCCTTCCTGTGTTTCCTCATCTCCCAAGCACTTCAGCTTGACAGACCTCAGCACTCAGCTTCGAGTTCCTCTCGTCGCTCCTCATAATTGTAGAAATTATTAATTAATTAATTTAATTAATTAAACCCTTTCTCCCTCGCTGTCAGTTGTCCCGTCCTTTTTGTGTCAAGCCTTTCTTGCTTCCAAAGTTCTCTGAAAATGTTCAGCCTTGCATCTTGCCTGTTGGCCAATCACAGTGGTAAAGGATTACTTATGTGACATGTTGTTGTCCTGGGGGCTGCGCTGCTGCTGATTTTCGTGTTAGCTTCATTCGTAGGAAAACAGAAGTCCTATCCCAGAGGTAATAAAGCTCTTGGCCATTTCACTGCTGTGGAGTGTGTGTGTGTGTGTGTGTGTGTGTGTGTGTGTGTTTGGGGCTTGAGAGAAAGGCCAGGAAAAGCAGGGAAGGGACTAAGCTAAAACTCTGACCCTGACTCTGGCAGTCTCCAACAGATACACATTGAGCATCTCCCTGCGTTTTTATGTTGGTTAATGAATTAGCTGTCCTTAATCAGAACAGTTTATGGCCCAAGAGCAGTCTGAGCCAGTCTGAGAATGCAGGGGTAATTCTGTACACTGTAAGTGGGGCAAGGATGTGGGGTGTGCTGGGAGCAGGGTCACCTGCATGCCTAGGGTGGAGTGTTCATCTGAGGCGGCTGTTCTGCTTTGATGGAAGTGTGAGCACATGGCCCTAAGCAGGCAGCCCGACTCAGGAACACTTAACTTCCTGTCTAGGTGAGAGTCTTGCCCTCTGTGAGCCTCAGCGTCCTGTCTGCAGCTCCAGGAGAGCTGCAAGAATGAAGTGCGACCCAGTACCCAGCTCCCACAGGGGTTCAGATCCCTAGAGACAGAGCCCCTGGGCTTTCCTCCCCACGAGCAGGCACGGTCCCCTATGCTGGCGTCTCTGGGCAGGCCCCTGGTTGTGTGTCACACTCTAGTGTCCCCTGTCTGTCGCCTTCAGAGGTTACACAACTTGGGGCCTTGCCGAAAAGCTGCGAGTAAGGATTTTGCTGTCCATCTGGCACAGGCCAGCCTGCCCCAGCATCCTGCTGAGCTGTCACATTGTCCTGGTTCTTAAACCCTACGAGGTCGTCCAGCCACCCGCCTAACGACAAGCAGTCACCCTTCATCTGTTCTCACTTCTCCATGGTCAGCTGTACCGGAGAACATCCTCGTGACATCTCTGACACCGTTTGTGGGCAGTTCTTACTATGTTACCCTTACTAGGAATTGGAGAGACTTTAAAGATTTCCAACAAATTCCTCTGCAGTTAGTGGAAGCAGAAGCGATATCCTGTGAATATCCTGAAGGACACCATCATTGTATACCATCTGTCTCTCCCTGGAGATCATATGGGCAGATTTCTCCTCCATTTGTCAGCTACCACCATCCTATAGTATAGAGTCCCTCCCACCCGCCTTCCCCTCTCTCTCTTTCTCTCTCTCTCTCTCCCTCTCTCCCCCCACTTCATTCCCTCTCTTTCTCTGTCTCTCTTCCCCTTCTCCTCTTGGTGTCTTTTCACTCTGCTCAAGTCCTTCAAACCTCCTGATGAGATGTAGCCAGTTATTGTCAAACATCTGACCCACTTTGAAATTCTTCTTAGCCTCATAGTTGCTTCTCTCCTAATTACATATTTTTCTGTTATTGTTGTTGTATGTGTCCTAAGGTAGAAAAGCAAGATTAGCGAATGAGAAGTCTCCAAACATGCAATAGTTTTTTTTCCCCCTGAAAGTCATTTCGCAATGTAAAGTACAGAACAGTGAAATAAACAAAGCATATGCATATGAGCTGTAAGACCATAGTTGTTCCTACAGACTTATTTTTTCTTAAACACACATTTAAACAGGTCTTTTTCTAGATGACAGGATTAAAATATCCCTTGCTTTGCTACTTGGATTGCATGTGATTGGTTAGATAGCTGTTATTTGATGCTCCTTGGTGGTTGTTTTTCACATGAGTCTTCTTAATCCCTAACAAATAACACCTATAGTCCACTCTATATCTGTCTTCATAATATCATGTTCAAATATCAACTTTCCGCTGTTAAAATATTCATTTGGCAAAGTTCTAGTCAATATACCAAAACATACAGAGGTACATAGACTTCGTCAGTGCTGACTTGAAATGGATTTAACTAAGTTATAGGTTCTAACTAGTTTATCTTATTTGAAATAAAATGCACTATATGAGATTCCACATAATCTAGTTAATGGTCATTTGCTAAAGAATTCTTAGAATAGAGTTTGTTCACTTAGATTACTGACTCAAGACAAATTTCAAACACTTCCATTTCATTTAAATATCAGTTCTGCATGCTGATCTTAGAAATGTATGTATTGTACTATTTTATCCTTGCTATGAATAATTTCAGTGGAACTAAACATTTAACTCATACTATTTTGAAATATCTGATTGACTCAATTCAATTAAGTCAGTGTTAACATCTGGTAGACTAGAAACACATTTGCCAAACACATTTTAAAACCTAAACTTCATCATTATTTATAATGATACTAAACCAATAATCAGAATGTGTTTTGACATTTTTCTTGCTTCTTTAAAATTAAGATGTGCTTCTAGACTAATAATCTTTTCTTGGATTTTTCTTTTTGTAGGAGCAAGACAGAAATACGGACTATCCCCCTTTGATCTGAAAGTTGTGTCATGATAAGAATTCATCTGGAAAACTTCTTTCACATGTATAATTCTTAGTATTTGCTTCTCATAAGCTGTGTGTAAATTTATATATTTTCCTGAACAATTCTCTTAAGTCAGTTTTTGTTATTGCAGTTTTAGGAAGGTGATTGATTGTATCAGCCATTTCTTTTGATACTTGAATGCAGGATCTAGGTTTCCACTCCCTCCCCCTCCTGGACTGCTAGGTGGAGACCCCTCCGGGGTCCTCACGGCCCAGCCATGCAACCATGCAACAGAATGAGATGAGTTTTGTTCAAACCAAGACAGCAGGTCAGGCATTTGGATCACAAGTCGCCTTATAGGTTCTGGGACTCAGTCAAACCTGGCCTGCAGAGTTGTCACACAAAGTAGGCACTCTGAGTCAAATATCAGCCAAAGCTCCTCCTTCTCTTGGTTGTGCTCTATCTGTCCTTTTATCTGGTTTAGTGTGATTTCACATATAATTGTGAAAATCAGTGGTTTTAGCTTTTGTGCTCTGTTTTAATTTTTCCTGTTTGTCCATTGCCATGACACTATTTGTTGCCTTAAAATAGAATGGCTTGAGATAGTGAAGAGACAGTGCTTGCACTTAAAATTACATTCTTGGTCTGAGAGAGGTACAAGTATTGTTTTTTCCCTTCAGAATCCAACCTTTGTCGTGACTGTGGAGGTTTATCTTCTTCAGTAGGTCCCTTGGGTTGCGTCTCCCATCCCTCAGGTCATCTGGGGTTGGGTTTGCACACAGTCTGCAGCAGCAGAGTGTGGGCTGGTTCAGGTCCCGGCTCACCCTGCCCCTTTGTCCCAGCAGCAGTGACATAGAATGGCTCCTCACGAGGCAGGCCTGTGAGTCCAGACCCGGGAGTTTTTGCTGACACTGGGTACTGCCTCTGTCATAACCCTCTGAGGGCTCTCTGAGTGCTCCCAGTGCATCCTGAAGAGTTGGTTGAACAGATTCCTACTTAACCTGTCATGATGAATAATTTTGTAGATATATACTCAGCCAACATTATCGAAATACTCTTAATTATTTTCTGAAGGAACAGCCCTTTAAAACCTGAACATTTTCCTAAGAATTCTTCATGGAACTCTTATTTGTTTAAAGCATTCTAATAATTTTTGAAAAGCATTGTTTTGATTTTAGTGATCATCAACGTTTGGTTTCTGCTTAAAATTTCTCCTTGAAGCCACAGAATTTTATGCTACTCCTAAGAGTGAGTTTTGTATGGTTTATATCATTTTATTACTTTGTAATCAGGCTGGCCATCCAGGCTCTTTAAAAAAAAATACTCAGTTTCACTTCCAGGGCCTTCTTTATGGGATATCGCCCTTTAAAACAAACCAAGTCCTCCTGGGTAACGAGAAAGCTCTGAGCAGGAGGAGTCAGCTCTGGTTAGGCCAAGGAGCTCTGACACAGGGCAGAGGTTTACAGAGACGTGAAACACAGTGCTTCATCTCTGTGGGTGGAAAAGATGCCCCTGTGCCGTGTTCAGGAGCACATTCTTTCTTTAGCCTAGAGGTCTTAGCCGGGCACATGAATAGATTCACTCCAGGACGTCCTTGATTTTTCACCACTACTGAACAGCTTTTCCAGCATCAGCATATCCTCATTTTGGAGAGAGATGGGCTGGGTGTAAGGTTACTTCATATTGAAACAGGAAAGTAGAATCCACTGCAGAGATCCTAAACCCATGCCATTCAAACAGCAAGATGAAATCTCAGGTATCTGAACGTGACTCTTGGAACTGTTATAGGGTGAACAGCACTTGAAGTATTAAGTCTGGTTTAAAATCCAGGTCACTTTGGGAAACTCCAGTGGCCATGCTGAGCCCCTTCCTTGCCTAGAAAATGTGGGAGAGTTGAGGGTTTAGGGGCCCATAGGCTATTTATCAGTGTCTATCACCAGCAGATCAGAGCCTTAAATTCTCACACTGAGGTAAACTAGGATAGAAATCAGGAAAGAACTTTCCATTTCTTGGTTTTATCTAAGAGTCTGAGCCCTCTGGGAAGTTGCCAAGTATATAGAAAATGTCCAAGTGGTGAAAAATGTAACTTTAAAAGAGTGTTGTATGTTCTGTGGCAGCTATTGGTATTTTTTCATGGTTCTCTGTACCATCAAACCGTGCAAAGCTGCTAGGCCACTTACTTCCTCAGTCCACAGGGAAGAGCACATTCATGGCCATGAGGTAAATTTCAGTCTCGTTTATCACCTTGTCATTTCTTGAGGCTGCATGGACATTTGAACAAAATAGTTATACCTTCTTTTTTCAGCCAGACCAGAATAAAACAAGTTGATGAAGCCCTGTGACAAAACTATTACCTCAACAATGTTCCTTTCACTACTGAGCTACCCTTTTATGATCTATGTACATAAAACTCTTAAACAAGCATGTCCTCAGTGAGCCTGGAGCTTGAATCTAATCAGATTGCAGAATCCGGTTTTTGTTATTTCCTCTGAGGGATACCTGGGCAGATCAGTCTGCCTAAGAACCACAGGACACTCTGTAGAAATCTTGACCTGTTTTCTCTTTTTCACTAGTGGTAAAAGGTTTATGTTTAAGTAGGCCCTGGTGAGTTTTTCTGGAAAACTGAACACGTGTAACTAGGATGAACATTCAATTCACTGGAGTGTACTTTCTTGAAAATACTCACCAAGATCACCCTCAGGATTTAATGAAGCACAGATATGCAGATAATGACTTAGCATACAAGCTCTTGAGAAACTTGTTGCTGAGTAAATAAGCTAAAACAAATTATACTTTGACAACTTTATGATAACCCTCAAATATTAAACCTGCATTTCAGATCCATCTTTATTTCACTAGGACATAGCTAGTGATACCAAACTCCTTTTTCTTAATTTCAAATTTGACTTTGTCATACTTGCCTCTAAAAAGGCCTAATGTATTTTGAGTCTCTTCTATCATAGAAATGAACATCTGTGTTTGCTCTAAGTAGAATGCTCGTGCTACCTGAAATAATTCTTTGCACTGCAGGACAGTACTGATGCCTAAGTAGGTTGACTGCATGACTCCCATGATAAATATGTATATGTGCACAAGGAAACACATTCAATAATAGTCTGCATTTAAAAGTACCATAGTATACATTTTCCTGTGTGGTGCTTCGGAAGTTTCATTCTACGGTTTACAAAGTGTAGATTTGCACTCCAAATTCTCAGGGTACATTATTTTACCCAAATACTTGAAAGAAAAAGGTGCCCTATATTTTATCAGTACTGTTGAGGGGAAATGTTATGTGTAAGTTTGACAAAACTAGTTACAAAAATCCAAGCCATAAGCTATGTTAGGCTGTTACATAATTTATAAAAAGATATATATAAATAAGATATATTTTCAAGAGAGTGCTTTTATTCTGTAACTCCTCAGTCCTAAGTAGACTTCACAGGTGCATAAACTCATGAGCAAAGCATGTATCATTTGCTAAATGGTGACTTGAGCTTGAATCTAATCAGGACTACAGACTCTGGTCCTCTGGAAAGAAACTGTCTGTCTGTGACATGTGTGACAATAGGGCCCAGAGGAGGATTCTGACAATTGCTCTCCTTTGCGTGGCCCGTGTCTCAAAAGAGAATCGAATGTTCACAGGTTCATTTGTAAGCTGTTGGCATTCAGCGTTTCACGTTGTGACAGGAGTACATTATTAGACTTATTCCTGTTCAATTCATAATGGTGCAGAATAACACACACACACACACACACACACACACACACCTGGTTTGATTTTTTCTAAGTTTCTGAATTGTTTTTTACAAGCTAGTGTTAATGGCAGAAAGCCCTTCCCAGGGCTCCCTGAAATCCCTACCATACCCATTTTCTAGGAGGTGGTCCCTTTTTTCCCACATCCTTTTGAAGATGTTTGTCCCTGTACCTACATACAGATTATATTATTGTATGGCAGAGTGGTGGCTGAAAAGAATGTGAAGACAGTAGAAGTTATGTATGAGTAGAAGAGAATATATTGTGTGACAAATAATGAAGGACAATGGATAATGCTGAATTCTGTCTCTGACTATGAACAGGGCTGGTGGTGTATGGAGAGAATGTGAAATTTTTAACAGCAGTTAGCATAAAAATTGGTGGAAAAGTCTTTAACTGGCTTTGACATGATTCAGTAATAAACTGCAGCAAGCTTGACTAAGGAAACTTTGGATCCAGCCCACCAACTCTGGAATTGCATTTTCAGGGTGTTGCATATGGAGAAACTACTTAGACAAGGGTTCTGTGAGACTAGCCTACTGAACTTTAATTGCCAACATTTGTAAAGTGATTGTGCAATCTTGTGTACTGGTTTTTTTATTTTGATTGTTTTGAATAAAAGTTTTGTTTTTTCCAATAAAAGTAACTACAAAGAAATCGTTTGTCTTTATTTTGACAAAAAAACAAGCTTCTGAAATTTTCATTTTCTTCTGACTTCCACTTAAAGTCTTTTGTTTAAAATATTCTATTAATGATTACACATCCAGGTACTACTTGTTTTCTATTGTCAACAAATTTAGTGGCTTAAGACAATACAAATCTATCACCCTGTAGCTCTGGAGATCAGAAGTCTGGTGTAAGTTCTTACCTGTACTGAATATCTGACCTGGCTCACCTCTCCCTGGACTCAGAGTGCCTCATGAAATACACTATGAGGAGCATAGTTATGGTTTGCATCTATATGTCCCTCCCCAAAACCTCATGTGCTCAGAGGCTTATGGGAGGTGCTTGGATCATGAGGATGTGATACTCAAAATAGGTCAGCTCATTCATGAGTTTATAGCCAAATGTGACGTTGGGAGGTGAAGTCTGGCTGGAGAAAGTGGAGCAGTGGGGGTGTGGCCTGGAAGGTCTATCTCCCTCCTCCTCCCTTGATCTCTCTGCTCCCCACTGCCATGTGATGAGCTATTCATGCCCCTCTGCCATGCTGCACTGTCTTGGAGCCAGTTGACTCTGGACCAAAACCTCAAACTGTGAGCCAAAATAAATCTTTCCTCCTTTAAGTTGTGTATGTCAGGTATTGTGTCTCAGCAGTAAGAAAGTAAGATGGTCACCACTAAGAGCACACTTCAGTGACAGAATGGGTCATAAAACTTGCTTACTTCCATGACATATTCAATATGCTCAGTAAATTCAATCTGTCACTTCAGGGAAGAGCAACCACTGTGTTCAAGTCCGCAGACAAAGTGGATGCATTCAAAGCCACACTGGAATTATGGAGGTGATCAGTGAATGTGGGGTTTTTTGATATGTTTAGAACAGCTGAGATTTTGGGAGAGACTGAACCAGGCCCTTCTCCCACCTGGTGCATGATCACCTATCTCGGCTTTCAGAAGAGTTTAAACATTCTTCCCAACCACAAAAGACCTCAGAACTAGGAAAGAATGGATCCATGACACATTTGTGATTGCTCCAGGTGAATCAACTTTTGTCTGTGCTAGAGAAGGAGCAACAGCTTGAGGTTACAAGTACTGATAGCCTTCAAAATATGTTTGAGACAATTTCAAATCTCTATATGTTCAGGATTAAAGTTAAGGCAGTGCAATTCTGAGATTGCCACAAAAGCACTGAAAAATCTGCTCCCATTTCCAGCATTCTATCTTTGTGAAGCAAGTTTTCCACAATAACAGAACCAAAACAGGAGTACGGAGTAGACTGGACATCAGCAATGCATTTTGGGTGTCACTGTCTCCTATCAACCCAGATAGGACCAGCTAGTTGTAAGAAAACCAGCTCAGGGCTCCCACTGATTCTGCATTATGCTGATTTGTACAGTTATTTCCTTATATATTACAATGTAAAATAATAGAAATAAATGTACTATCAATGTAATATGCCTGAAACCCCTAACCCAGTCCGTGGAAAAAAATGTCTTCCACAAAATCAGTCCCTGGTGCCAAGAAAGGTTGGGGACTGCTATTTTAAAACCATCATATTCATTAAGGGATATTTCTAAACAAATACTTCGAAAAAAAATTCTATAGTCAGTTGCTGAATTAAGGTAGGCTCAAACATTCCATGAAAAAAAATCTAGAATAAGAATAATCTATAAAAGGCTGGTTGGTGTGTTTTCCGAGGGTGCTGGGCAGTATGTTGGAGTCTAGGGGGCAGAAATCAGCGTTGTGCTTACAGTCCACTTTGGGATTCTCTCCACGTGCTCTATGCTGGGTGGTCTGATTTGTGAGGAGGTGAGGATTTCAGGAAGCTTTACAGCTGGTGCAGATGCCAGAGGTGCTGATGAAGCTGTCTAGTCTAAGTCTTGCCAAAGGCATGGAGATTGGGAGAGGAAATTGGCCAACAGCCAGAAGAAGAGCTCTGTGTAAAGGACCCAGCATGGGATGAGCAGAGGAGTAAAGAGGTCTGGGTGTGGGCAGGACCAGGAAAGCAAGGGGCTGTTTGGTTGTTTAGGAGCAGGGCAGCTACTGAAGGACAGTAAGGGGACAGGTAGGATGATCAGAGTCCTTTGATAGGAGTTCACCCAACAGAGTGGTATGAAAAGATGGTCATTGGAAAACGTACCAGAAACTAATTGTTTTCTTACCCTTGAAGTCATAGCCTGACCCACAGACCATCCCGGAGTATAGTTTACCCTGAAGGGCTGTCTACCATGGGCACTGCTAGACAGAGAGAAAGGATAGGCATAGTCAAGCCAGGAATGCCTGGGTTCAAAACTCACTTTTATTCCTTGCTTTCAAATTGCTTTGATTCCTTAAGCCGGAATCACCCCTTTGTAAAGTTAGCATAATCATAGTACATCCAAATATAACACATCTATCACATATACACACTGAACTATGGCAGTGTAACACACTCACATTATGTATAGTATGTGACATATTGGATATTTGTGTAATATGAGGAGTATAACGAGATAGTACATATTACCTTTAGCTTGTAGTTATCACTCAAGACATAGCAACTACTATGACACACTTCTCTATTTTTGCACTTCTGTTCCTGAAATATTCAAATTCACTTCTACACACGTTGCTTAAAAATAGTGAAAGCATTCATTGGGATTTCTTGTATTCACAAATACAAATTCATGGAAGGAAATTTGGAAAATATTTTTAAAATTGAAAAATAAGAGAATTCTTGTGTGTTTTTTTGTTTTTTGTGTGTTTTTTTTGGTACTGGGGATTGAACTCGGGACCTTGTGCTTGCAAGGCAGGCCGTGGAACCACTGAGCTAAATCCCCAGCCCCAAATAAGAGAATTCTTAAGCAATCAGAGAGACCCACTATGCAAACTGCCTCTAAGAAAATATAGGTATCTGTAAGTGTATTTGATTCTTCACATGTTAGTTTGTAACCTATTTGGCTTCATAATATTGTAAACCTACCTCCATTTTCCCCTCCCCTTAGACAGATGACTTTTAATGGTTGTATCTTGTTTCTTCATATGGCTATATCATAATGTGTTTAAGCATAGTTTTTATAGTTTGGGGCTATGAAAATAATGCTGCAATGAACATATTTGAAAAGAAATCTCTGCAGGCATTTCTGATTATTTCCATGAGATAAAGTTCCCCTTTAGAAGTACTGAATAAAGTGCATGTGCATTCTTAAGCTTTCAATACATACAATTTTGAAACATCTCCCTCTCTCCACCTGCCAATTCCATTGTCCTCAAAACACCTAAGGCACCAATTCTTTAGAAATACTCTATTCTAATGAGGAAATACTGTGTGACACCCTAGTTACAGACCTCTTCCTCAGCACCTCAGTTGTTTGAAACTGTAGTGAAAATGGTAAGGTGAGAGGAATACGGACTTCACGCTCACTTTACATCTGCTTCCTTCCCCTCTGGGTTATAGACTGCAGAAAAGACTATGTTCTTAGGATTTTCCAAGTCTTCCTACTCCCCGGGTCTTGAGCAGGTCCCCACACCATCACTGGGGCCTCAACAGGGACCTGTACCTGTTGCAGCAAGAGCCCTCAGCCCACCCGGGCCTGCAGTTGGAGTGGAGGGCAGGGGCAGCCTGTCTCAGCAGCCCTCTGCCATGCTGCAGCTTGTGAGCAGCTGGGGCCCTGAGCCCTCCTGTCAGTGTGAGGCACCCAGGGAGGCCTCCACTCCTTGCTGTCCAAAAGGACTTTTTTATTGGAAGCTATAAGTGCCTGTCTCAAAGCTTTTGTGAACATTTTTTAAAGATGCTGCATACCAAATAGTGTTTTCTTTCCTTTTTCTGCAAAGTTAATCAAGGCTTTGCTGTTTAAATTTTTTTTATTAGTGTATGCTTGCAAAACCTAGTGATCACATTCAGCTTGGAGATGGATAGACACAGATCACACCTCGCTCACCTGTTCGCTCTAACTCTAAGCCTTTGTGTTGTGACACTTCACTATGAAAGCACTGTGCTGGCCAGATGTGGGGTGCACACCTGTGAACCCAGCACTCTGGAAGGCTGAGGCAGGAGAATCATAAGTTGGAGCCAAGTGTGGGCAACTTAGTGACTTGGATCCTAGCTCAAGAAAAAAAACTTTAATTTTAAAAACATCTGAGGATGTAGCTCAGTGTAAAGACCCTGTAGCACAGGGTCTCTACTGTAGTACTGTACTGCACTGTACTGCACTGAATCCACAGTACCTCAAAGATACACGGTGAAAAAGAGTGCTGTGCTGTCAGCTCAGAGTAAATTTGCTGTGGTGGCTATGGCCCAAACCTGTGCCCGTCGATGGCACCTCGGCTGTCCCCAGGGCACAGGAGATTAGGGACAGGGATGCCTGGCATCCTCAGGGAGTGGGTGAGTAGGCACCAGACATCAACCACCTACTGCTTGGAGGACACTGAAGACAAGACAGTGTTCACCAGCCTGTCTCAAGAAGCTTACATCTTAGGAAGTAAAATATGAAGATAAGAAAAATGAATGCAAACTTAAAGTATACCACACTGGCATGAGGCAGCAGAGAAGGGAAGTCTTGCGGTTGGCTACTTCCCAGGTGGACACTGTTGTGACATTAGTTCCTAGGTGTCTCATGGCACAGGGGTGCGAGGGAGCAGTTTGGGCAGCATGGCCAGCATGGCCAGCTGGCAGGGGAGATCAGAGCGCCTTCTCCTGGGAGAGTGACTGCAGGGCAGAAGGGGCTGATCATGAAGAGTCTGCAGAACCTAACTTTCTCACAGCCCAGTTCTCCATACACAGAGGGTATGGCCACAGTTCCTAACCTGATAGGCTTGTATGGGCAAGGACTTATTTGGCATCTATGGAGTACCCAGAACTGACCACAGCACTTAAACACAATATAAAATGTCTACTAAATGATAAACGTAAAGGGAATCTTTGGTTAGGTATAAATGATTTTAACTTGAGGGACATTTCTAACAATGAAAGTGCTCTGTGTTTTCCATGGTCCCTCAGATCTTGCTAAAGAGTGAATGTTTTCTTTCTTAGTTGAAGAACACATGAGAATCTCCCTATCTTTATATATCCCTGAGTACTGCAATCATTTGAAACTGACTTCTCATACTGAATTGTTGCTCTATGTTTACAGTTACTCTTTAGGCACATGTCAGGGGAAAGTATAAAATGTGGGGGTAGATATTTCAAAACAGAATGGAGTTGACTCACTTTTACTAACAAAAGAAGTCAGGTAATTTACACTTTATGCCCACTCTGGAGAGAGAATGCCTGCACTTATACATGTAATCCTAGAAGATTATGGCCAGCATCTTTCTAGTAAAAATAGAAAGGTGAAGATAGTTTATAGGGTAATATGATATCCAGTTCAACTGTGAATAAATTAAACTTTTATTAATAGGATGGTGGCAAAGGCTGCCATTCTAGACTAAGTATAATTACTGGAAGGTAAATAATTAGCTAAAAGCCCCCACTGCTATCCCACGCTCCTAGGGCAGAGAAGATGAGCCACGCAGGTGCCAGAAGCACTCTCCCTCACCGTGGAAATGAGAAGACACTTAAAGAAGCCTCAAAAACAGACTTCCAGATCACCTACAGCAACCCCAAAGGGAAATGAGATGGAACAATCTGATAACCACCTGGACTCTCTGAACTGGCAACAAAAGAGGATCTGGGAAAAATGAAATCAGAAATAATTACTTAGATAACAGCAAAGATTGTGCTCATAGTGCAAGACATGATTAATAAATCTAGAGAGGACACAGGTGAAAAAAATAGAGGATTTGAGGAACATGATGGAATC
>NW_004624830.1:7451107-7573797 GCF_000247695.1 Heterocephalus glaber
ATGAGAAAAGGAAAAAAATGGAAACAAAGTCTTTGCAAATAGGGAAGGGTGGAGGGGGTGAAGGGAGGGCAAGGGAAGGGGGAAAAAATAAGAACCAAGATACTCGTGTAATGGTACAAGTTCCCAATGATGAATGTAACTGTATTTCATACCTAAAATGTACCAATAAATTTAATGGGAAAAAATTAGCTGATATATTTTAATGGTAAAATTTTTATGAATCTAAATTTTTATATTATTTTTTAATCTCAACAAATAGAATTTGCATTTGCACCACAAGCTTTCTTGGAATACAAATTGTTTGTACATTCAAGCTAAAGACAGAGAAGACCCTACCCTGAGATTTTACAGGCCACGAGTATGGAAGGCCAATATCAGCAAAATCAAGAGCCCAGTTCAATGCAAACAGTGTCTGGGTGGGGGTAGAGAACTCATGGGACCTTGTTCAGCATTTCCTCCATGATGTGTTCTTAGTCTTTCCTGCCTGCATGCTCTCTTAGGATTTGGAACATATTTCTTTGATAACATTGTGCCAAATTTCACTTTACTGTTGAGGTGAGGCAACATATCTTGATCTAGCAGACCTTCCCTCTTGTGTGAGACAGATGATTAAATGCATCAACACATTATCCCACTGAGTATGACACTGCATCCAGTGGACCCATCCCTTCCTTTTCTACTGTAAATTTGTACTTTAGCATAATAGTAGCTGGCTGTGCATCTCAGTACCTTTCCCTGAGGGATACTGGAAGCAATCTATGTGTTTACCCACTTGGTATGATGAACAGCAAGGTGTATGTACTTGTGCAAAAGTGGCAAAATGGAATTTTTACCCATTTTATGCTCCATCTAACTGGTTTTGCACGTGTTTTTCCAAGCATCACAGAGGGTCCAATAGATCCACACCACTCCAGAATTGATTTTTTTAAAAGTTTTCTTTTGGTTTTTCTGGTAGAAGTAGCCCAATTCAGTACAATGCCACATGAAAAAACAAATTTGCAAGTTTTGAAGGAGGTCAAAGGTGAATCATCAGATTATTAATGCATGGATGATGAAGATGATCCATTATGGTAAAATACATGTTTTCATAACAGAAGAGCAGTTTGAGTGGATGATGATGACAATGGGATGATGATGATGATGATAACTTTGACATTGGCCACATGGGCCAAAGTTCCTATGACAGTGATGGAGCAAGAATCGACTGATACAGACCAAGGAATGCAGGCTTCCTTGATTCTGATGATGAAGAAAACAGTAATGTGAATACATATTTGACTAGTTGAAATGGTCACACAACCAAATGGAACAATCCAACGTTAGAACTAAGTCTGAAAATATAGTGAGGGTCTTGGCGGGTTGAAAAGTATTAAACAGAGCACCAAAACTGCCATTCAGTGTTGGAAACTGTAATAGACAAAATGCTACATGATGCTGTGAAACACATAAAGGTTGAGATGCAAGTAAAGTGTTCTGTATGCACCAATAGCCGTATTTTAAAATGTATTTATTATGACACCTCACTGACTGAACTGAAAGCATTCATAGGTTTGGTGTACTTAGCAAGAATTTCTCATGGTAATCGTAGGAATGTAAAAGATTTAAGGAAAAATGATGGGTCAAAATAGGGCATAAAAATTTATGCCCTTGTAGATGCAAAGACTTATTATGCTTTCAATTTAGGCATTTATCTGGAACTCAGCCATTAGGTCCTTATTCATATAGTAATAAACCAAATTATGTTGTGAACAAACTTGCTATCCTCTCCCAAACTAATTGGAATGTGACATTCAAGAGTTGGTTTACCCTTGATTGAAGATAATGATGACTTCTGTGCCCCTAATGTGAGACCAGAGCTGCACATAATTTGTGCTCTCTGGCTGCCAACAGCCAGAGATGGTCTCAGGACCATCCAGGTTCTTTGACAACATGAACCTTAAGAAGCCACAACATTCCTGAGGCGTCCCTATACCCTGCCTCTTTATAAAGTTTATTGAGTTCTCAAATTATCTGACTTTGCTTCCAGACAGTGACCTTATATCCTAGATGGATCTTTAAATAAAAAATAAGCTGAGAGCGAGGGAAATGATGACCAGGAATAGGCAGAAGCTTGTACACATCACGGCTATCTTCTGAAGTCCCAAGGAAGGGCAGCAGAAGGGCTGGAAGGCAGCCTTGTCATATTTTCTTCCCTTTCAAAAATGCTACCATTTCCCTATGTCGAAGAGTCTTCTTACTGTCTGCTCCAAGAACTTTCTCTTAGGAATTGTCTATTTTGTGATTGGATTTTAGAATCATCTATGTTTTTTCATGGAGGTATTTATTCTTTCCTCTTAGTAATTATTGGAGACATAAGACAGAGCAAAAGAATTTGGTAGAGAAAAGATCGATGAAATCTGAAGTTGCTTTGGTCGTTTGGGAAAATGCATAGTAGTCTTGTGTTTCACAAAATGGGAAAAATTTTGTAATGGAAAAATAATATTTTCATGATAAACAAAGGAATCAATAAACCTGATAAACTTCTCAGAACCCAAGATGCTCATGAGTAAAAGCATGGAAAATACTTTCACTTTGTGGAGACAGAATATGAACTGTTGCTTTATTCTCAAGTTCTATAGGGCTGTGTATTAAAAGTTGATAGTTGTGAGGACTTTGGGGGTGCCAGATACTTGCTTTTTACCTTACTTCAACTTCACAACAACCTATGTTTTGCAGCTTGTTATGGTTTAAATCTAGAGTGGCCTTTTAAAAGGTGATTGGATTATGAGGTGCTGTACTCCACTGTGCATGGATCTGCTGAGCTAAATATCTGTTAGGAGATGGGCCTTGTTAGAAGAGGTGTGGAGGGCACATCTCTCCCACCCTGCTCCTCACCTCCCTGCTTTCTGGCTGCTATGTGGTGAGCAGTTGTCCTCTGGCAGGCCACTGTGCCATGTAATTTCTGCCTTGGAACCAGCTTACCATGGACTGAATCTGCTGAAACCATGAACCAAAATAAACCTTCCCTCTTTTGAGTTGTGAGTATCAGGAATTTTGTCCTGGGAAAATGATGAATACATTGCTTGTTGTACCAATGCAGAAGCCAAGAGGTTTAAAGGTTTATATAGCAACAGTATGAGGAAGAGGTAAGATTTTAGATATGTAGGAGCAGGAGATAAAGCTCCCTTCATCTCTGTACTTCCCTCCTCTAGTTGCTGGAAGCTGAATGTGAACTGTGTGAATGTTGCACAGCACTAGCCCTGAGCTTTCGAGAAGAGACCACTGTGCTGTGTAGTTATTTACAAGGAGGAAGGACATACAAAATGCAGACAAACCCCTTTACCACCCGACCACCAATAAAAGCACTTCTCAGCAGTCTCCAGAGTTATAAACACCAGTGAAAGCTCCTATGTGGGCATCTGCATCACACACTTCATGTCCAAAAACCTTTACAACAGCACAGTGAAGAGGGTCATCAGACCCATCGGGAAATGACAGTTGAGTCACAGGCCCAAGAGCCCTTGCCCCCTTGGCAGTGGAACTGCAATTCCAGGCCAGATCTCTGTCTTCCTCCCCTTCCCTCCCACCAGGACAAGGACATTGATAAGGAGAACTGAATATGGGGCAGATTCTGAACACCAGGTCTGTGTTCTTTCCTCATGCCAGGAGCATTTAGACTACTTTAAATGTATCAAGCTTTCAAGTAAATTCTCATTAGTTTTTAAGTATGTTACCTAGCAAAAAGAGAGCTACAGCCACAGTCAAGTGATCTGGGCCTCTTTCCTTTTCTGTGGTCCCCAGTGCCTAAATATGTCCCAGCTCTGCCATCCTGGCCATAATCATTCTACCATATCTGTTCACACTGCACAGGAGAGTCCACACCAGCATTAGGCAATGGAATGAAATAAATACATCCAGACCAGAAAGGAAGAAGTAAAACTACCTCTACTCACAAGTAACACAATTTTTTACTCTCACAAAAGATATTAGAACTAAAAAATGAGTTCAGCTGGGTTGTAGGATACAAACATGACAAATATACAAAAACAAATTATACTTTTATACATTTGCAGTGAAGAAACCAAAAACCTCACAATTCCATGTATTATAGCATGAAAATGTGTAAAATATTTGGAATAAATTTAACAAAAGAACTGCAAAGCTTATACTCTGCAAATTACAAAACATCACTAAAAGAAAGATTGAAGTCAATGGAAAGATGTCACGTTTATGGATGAAAAGATAATATAATTAAGATGACTGTAGTCCCCAAATTTATGCACAGATTCAACACCATCCCTAGCGTCAGTCACAGCTGGCTCTGTAGAAATTGACAAGCTGATTTTAAAATTCATATGGATACTTAAGAGTCTAAGAATTACCAGTACAATCTTGAGAAAGAACGAAATATGTGAATTCAGACTTCTCAACTACAAAACTTATTGGAAAGCAACAGTAAGTGAGATGGTATAAGCCCATAAAGATGATATAGATTGAGGAAATAAATGATCATCCAGAAATGAGCTGCCTTTGTCATGGTCAACTGAGTGTTTAATAAGGGTTCCAGAACAATTCAATGGACAAAGAACAAAGTTCAGGATTTCTACTAGGACAGCAGAATGCCCATATTCAAAGGAATGAATTTGGACTCTCTAGTATAGTCATATATAAAAATGAAACGTATGGGTGTGGGACAGGGTGTAAAGTAACAATCATTTGCTTGTCCCCAGAATCTGTTCAGAGCAGTGTGCAGAACGTAATGTTCTTTTGTAAGAAACTTTTTATGATTTTTGAAATAAATTTAGTGAACCGAAAATTTAAAAAAGAAGAAGTTCATCAATAGTCATAGGAAAAAAACAAATCAAGGTCATAGTGCAGTACCAGTTTATACCCATTAGGACAACTATAATAAAATAGAAACCCATGGATTCATAGATGTTGATGAGGATGTGGGAATATTAGAACCCTCACGCACTGTGTTGGGTAATGTTAAATGGCTTGGTTGTTTAACATAGTGCTACCATTTGACTCAGCAATTCTATTCCTAAAGTAGACATTTAAGAGAAATGAAAACATACACCAGGCCAAAAATTTGTACACAAGTATTTAGAGCAGACTCGTATTTATTCATACTAGTCAAAGGTAGAAATAAACCAAATGTCCATTGGCTAAGGAAAGGATATCCAGAGGGCACATGTGTAGAATGGAATATTATTTGACCATAAACAGGAACAGAGTACTGCTACATGGCTACAGCACAGACAAACTTTGAAAACATGGAGGGAACTGGCTCCACTGCTGGGCCAGCTGCTGGGGTAGGCATTCAATCCTTCTACTCTCCCCACTGGGAAGAGGAACATGGAAAGTGAGATATTTGCCAAGCGAAGAATCAGAGAAACTGAAAGCCTGCAAGCAGTACAGGAGAGGACACCAGCAGGCCCTAGAGAAAGTTAAAGACAAGGTCATCACCCTGATCAAGGTCTGAGTGCCAAGAAAACTGTGGCGCAGGGGTTGCGTGAGTGAGCAGTGTCTGAGCAGCAGGATGGAGAGAAGACACCATACTGACCAGAAAGAAGTACATGCCTGTCCCCTCCCCAACAGGAAGCCTGCATGCTGCCCATGGCTACCAGCTGTGCCCAAATGGGAGCATACACCCCCACACACACCTGCTGGGGGCTGCTGACCCCAGGGAGCCCTGGGGCTGCATCAAGCTCTCAGGTTAGAGAATGATGCTGTGAGGAGAGCTAAGGAAAGACCAAGACAGAGTGGTGGCCTAGCCAGTGGGTGGCTGGTGATGCACTAAGAAGAGGGCTGACAGAGGTGACTGCAGGATTTGCCATGGAGGGAAAGAAGTGGGGATTGAGGGTCTTGGCAGAAGTCAGTGGAGAACTGGGTGTGAGCCAGTTACACTGCACCCCCTACCCATGAACTGAGCTTGCTGGATCTTGAGATAGAGAGAAAGGCCTATGGCTAACCCTGCCTGGGCCACCCATTTGGACAAGCTCCCTATGCAAATCACAGGGAGGGGCCCAGAGCAGAAACCTGCAGGTGGAACTCAGACTGCCATGTAAGTGGGACCGCAAGGATGCTTGGATTTAGGGTGTTTGTTTTGGGGGGGGTTTTTTATTGTTAGTTTCTTTTTTCTTTTTGCTCTCTCTTCTTTTTCTTCTCTCTTTCTCTTTTTCTTATCCTTTTATTTTCCCTCCCATCTTTTCCTCCTTTCATCTGCAGTATATATAGGAGGTATGTGTATATGTGCAAAGGAGAATAAAAATTAAGCAGTGCTTTAATTTAAATTGAACCTTCCATGAGCAATTCAGGGCAACCCTCGCCAAAACTGTGCAGAGAAGAATCCAAGCTTAAGCTAAACACCAGCATATCCACAGTTTCTGGGGTTCTCACAGCCTCCCTCCATCTCCAATTACCCTTCCCTCCCTCTGCGTTCCTTCCACCACTCTAACAAATATTCCCGCAGACCCCTTCAACACTAGCCCTTACTCCAGCTATGAAAATAAGTCCAACAGAGTCTGATCTCCTGTCTGCTTTTCACTTATTAGTATTTCTCTTCTCTTCTTACTGACTCATCCCTCTCCTGTTTTCTTTCCCCTGTCCCTCCACACCCACTGTTAGTAGTATAGAGCTATCTACATGGGGCATTAATAAAAGTGTGAAATTGTTAGAACAAGTTTCCATGTACAGGACTGCTGTATGTTTGGAACTGCTGATGTTGATATATCTGGGAGGGATCTCTCCTTTTCAGACAGTAACCTGGTCCCATCTGATTAAAGTCAGTAAGGAGAAGTAGATAAATACAAAAACATAAAGTCAAGATCTCATCACTAACTAAAGAGAACTGCATATTAGCAACAAAGGGTTTAACAGTCTAGTTGATTGTCAACCCTCAGCATATACACAAAACATTAGAAACATGAGAAAACAAGAACACAAAAATGTCTCCAAAAACTCTCAAAGTTCGCAAAGGTGATCCAAAGGAGGAAATAATCAATAGGGAGGAAATCAAAACCCAAAATGATAAAAGGAGAAACAGAAAAACCAGCTCTGTAAGGTGCTCAGCCAACTCAAAGATGATATAACTAAACAGATAATCGATGGAATAAACAAAAAGGTCAGTGAGCTTAAGGAAAATACAAATAAAAACCTAGTTGAACTAACCAAAATGGTTCAAACTGTGAATGATCAGTTTAGCAAAGAATTAGAATCCATGGAAATGCACCAAACAGAAACCTAGGAGATAAAAAATTATCGTGAACTGTGGGTAGCAGAAGTGATGACTGTGAGGAGAGAGCACGAGAATAGGAAGATGGGCCAGTAGTTGGCCACATACTCAGAAATAAAATTTTAAAAAGAGATTATGGAAAATGGAGCCAGCAGTTGCTAGATGGCACAAATAAGAGCAACCTAAGATTAATTGGAGTTAGTGAGAAATCAGAAGACAACGCAAAAGATATAAATAATCTGTTTACAGAAATCATAGCAGAAGACATTTCAAGTATGGGAAACAAACAACACACAAGTAAGTTGGGCATATACAACCCCAAGTGGCTACAAGCAGAAAAGAATCTCTCCATGACACATCATAGTAAAAATCCCAGAATTTCAACACAGGGACAGCATCTGAAGTGCTATTAAAGAAAAGCAACAAAAAATTTGTAAAGGTAAAACCAATAGAATTACATCAGACTTCTCAACACAAAGCTCAAAGGCCAAGAGAGCGTGGAATAAAGTGTTTCAAGCTCTAAATGAAAACAACTTTCATCCCAGATCAATGTGTCCTGCAAAGCTATGTTTCAAAATTGGTGGAGAAATAAGGACTTTCCTTGGCAAAGAACTCCTTGAGAAATTTATGACTCCCAAACCAGACTCCAGAAACTTCTCAAGGACACCCTAGACAGAGATGAGGAAGCCTATCATGCCAAAGATCCTAAAGGAATGAATACATCAAACAGGGTGACTGGTTAAACAAAAGGAAAGAAGGAAGGAATACACAACAAAAAATAATGCAGTGACAGGAATACATCAATGCTGTTTAGTAATAACTCTCCTCGTAAATCATCTGAACTCCCCAGGCAAAAACATAGACATCAGGGCCGGGGATGCAGCTTAGTAGCATAGCGCCTGCCTTGCAAGCACAAAATCCTGAGTTCGATCCCCGGTACCAAAAATAAACAAACAAACAAAAAAACAAAACATAGATATCAATGCAATTATAAATGAAAAGAGGAAATCACAACTGACACTGCTAAAATCTAGAAGACTGTTAGTAACTAAGTATGAAGTACATATTCCATTATGTTGGAGAATCTCGAAGTAACGGATAGAGACCTAGACACATATGAATTATCAAATTTAACCCAGAAGTTATAAAAACCCTGAACAGTTCAATAACAGGCAAGGAAATTAGGCAGTAAAAACAAAAAACAAAGCTACCAACTATGAAAAGTCCAGGACCTGATAGAATCTGCAGAATTCTACAAGTACTTCAGGGAAGAACTAATGCAATATTCCTCAAAATCTTTAATAGAATTGAAAGGGAAGGAACATTGCCAAAATCACCCCTGGAGGCTAGAATTGCATTAATTCCAAAATCAAAGACCCAACTGAAAAAGAAAACTACTGGTTCAGTAAAAACTATTGCTTCAATGAACATACATACCAAAATCCTCAACAAGATACTGGCAAATAGAATGCAACAAGTCATTGAAAAGATCGTAGGTCATGATCAAGTATATTTCATTCCAGACATGCAGAGATGGTTCAACATTCACAAATCAATAAAAGTAACACATTGCCCAGATAGAAGCAATGACAAATATCACACGATCATCTTAATAGATAGAGAAAAAGCCTTTGACAAAATCCAACATCCATTCATGATAAGAACTCCAAAGAAAATAGGTACAGACAGGCATTATCTCAATTAGACAAAAGCCATTTATAACAAAGTAAAGGCCAACATTATATTAAATGGAGGAAAGCTGAAACTCTAAAATCAGGAACAAGACAAAGATGCCCACTATCACCACTCCTGTTCAATATAGTACTTCGAACTTTAGCCAAACAATCAGGCAAGAGAAAGAAATAAATGGGATACATCTAGGAGAGAAAAAAGTGAAAGTATCTTTATTTGCAGACCACATGAAAGAATCAAAAAATTTCACCAAAAGACTCCTAGAGCTAATAAACAACTCCAGCACGTAGAAGATAGAAAATGAACACATAAAGGGCCAGGAATTTAGCTCAGTGTTTCCACCGGCTGCCTTGCAAGTGCAAGGTCCCAAGTTCGATGCCTGGTACCAAAAAAACAAAACAAAAAGAAAATGAACACATAAAAATCAATAACATTGTTGTATACCAGTAATGAATGCACCGATAGGAAAATGATAGCATTTACAATAGCTTCAAAAAATTACTTAGGAATTAATCTAACCAAGGAAGTGAAAGACCTCTATAATGAAAACTATAGAACTCTGAAAAAGGACACCAAAGAGGACATTAAAATGTTATTGGGTAGCTTGCTTCTAAAAAGTGGTGCCTAACTAAACATTATTGGGTTTGGGGTTGCTCACCTCTCCTTCCAGAGTTGGATTCCAGGTTCTTCTCATCTCAAACAAAGAATTGGATGAAATGAGCAAAAAACAGTCGCAAAGTTTATTCAAGAAAGTAAAAGTGAAGAGTGGGAGAGAAACTGGCTCTGCAGAGTGAGCTTGGGCTGAGGAGATACAAAAAGAGAGTAAGAGGAAAAGATTAAGCACATGCTGCATCTGGGAAACAGTGCGGTCTACTGTGGAAGGCTATGGTAGCACTTCTCCTCTTGGCTGCCTTTCTTTTACACTGTCCAAATCTTGAGGAAACCTGTGAGAACTTCTTCATACAGGTCCTGAGAGGCAGTGCTGAGACCCCGTGCCTCAGGCCTTCATCAGGTCCGAGCTATCTTCTTGAAAACCTGTTTAAGTTCTCACAAGGAGTCCACGTGCAGGGTTTTGGGAACTATTCTGTGCATGTGTCCAGGATCTTGTAGTTAACAGGTCAAGCCTACTTCCTCAGCCAACTTTTCCCACACCCTAAGCTTCCATCTCAGAAAGATATTCCCTTTTCCTGGACAGGCAGAACCAATATTGTCAAAATTGTCATACTACCAATAGTGACATATACAATCAAAATAGTAACAGGGTTCCTCCCATAACTTGAAAAGTAATTCTAAAATGTATATGGAACCAGAAGAGACCCAGCATTGCAAAAGCAATCCTGGGCAACAAGAGCAAAGCAGAAGTCATCGCAATCCCAGATTTCAAGTTATGTTAAAAAGCTAGAGTGACAAAAACACCTGGTACCAGCATAAACCAGACATGCCAATCAGTGGAACAGAACAGTGGATGAAGAAACAACTTCAGGCACATTCAGACATGTGAGCATTGACAAAGGTGCCAAAAACATGCCCTGGGAAAAAGACAGCCTCTGTAACACATGGTGCAAGGAGAGGTAACTATATACATGCAGAAAACTGAATCCAGACCGACCTCTCTCATGTCCTAAAGTAAAAGCAAAATGGATTAAAGACCCAGATATTAAAACAGAAAACCTGAATCTGCTGGAAGATAAAATAGGTAAACATTTTTTGTTTTATTTCGTTTTGTTTTGTTGTTTTTTAAGACAGTCTCGCTATGTAGTTCAGACTGGCCTTGAACTCACTATGTAGCCCAAGCTGGCCTGAAATTCACAGCAATTCTCCTGCCTCAGCCTCATGAGTGCTGGGATTACAGGTGTGAGACAACATGCCCAGCTAAAATAGGTAAACTTTTGAAAACATTGGCATAGGTAAAGACTTTTTGAACAGAGCTCCAATTGCACAAGAAACATCAAGAATTAACAAATGGGATTATATCAATTTAAAAAGCTCTTACACAGCAAAGGAAACAACAAGTAATACACAACCTACAGAATGGGGAAAGTGTTGCCAGCTACTCACTCCAAGGTGGGACCGTTGTGGCAGAAGGATAGGGTAGGGCAAAGCTACTTAGCTCCTGGTGACCAAAACAGAGCAGGGCAACAGTGGCAGAGAGGATGGGACGAGGGACCTGACATAGACCCCAAGGCCACGCTTCCATGGCCCACCAGACACACCCAGAGTGTGCTCTTCCAATCCCTGGCCCAGATCCCGGGCCTGCCAAGTTGGCCCTCCACTCTAACTGCCACATCCCACCCTGGCCACATCCCAGCACAGCCAACACTGGACTGAGAACTTAAGCCAAATTACACCTCCCCTCCTGTAAGTTGTGTGGTGTGGGTATTGTGCCCCAGCAAGGCACTTATATTTGAATCCCAGTTAATTCTGTCCAGGAAGTTACATGTTTTCTGTGCCTCAGTTTCTCCATTGATGTGTTTTGTGTAGTAGCTGCTAAGCCATGTTCCTGGAGCTGGTTAGTCCAAACTGAGAAGTGCTGTGTGGATTAAGGTATGCCACACTTGGAAGGCTCACTACTTCCCCAAAAGTAAAACATTCCACTAATAATTTTGCGTTAGTTACATGTTATATAATACACATTGAGTTAAATATGATACATTATTAAAATTCATTTAACCTGTTTCTGCTTACTTTTTAATGTAGCTATTAGAAATTAAAAACTATTTGGATCACATTATATTTCTCTTGGACACTGCTGATCTATAATGTAAAAATAATACTGCCTGTTAAATATGATTGTTGTGAGGGTTAACTTAGCCTCTGTAAAATGCTTAAAAATACCTAGCATATAATAAGCACTAAATAAGTGTGAGCTTAACAATGCTCGAAGGTGACTGGATTTGGAGAAGCAGGGAGCCACCTGCCCGGGAAGAACTGCAGCTTGGGACAGGGAATGACAGGAGAGAAGTTAGGCTGGGTTCTGAGGGCCTGTGATAAGGAGCGGCCTCAGAGGCCCAGGGACGCACTCAGTGGGCCAACGGTTTCCAGACAGAAAATCCATCTTTGCAGAGGACAGCGGCTGTCTGATGCTCAGAACTGGAGTGGTCAGAACTTGAGGACAGCAGCAAGCAAGGTTTACAGTTACTTTTTTGGCTTCAGTATCTCTTTGCAAATGTGCAATGCGGTCCATCGCTGTTACGTGTCTCCTTTATGTACTTGTTTTGTCCTAGGCTCCTGGTCTCTTCCTTCTCTGTGGCTAAGTCCTCCCAGTCTCCAAGGATGGGCAGACTTTTCGCAGGGGAGGAAGTGGCAAAGTGCTACGTGTAGGGCACCCTGGTTGTCACTTTTATGGAAATGATCATCTTACACTCCACAGAGCCAGTGATTTGCTCAGGACCCAGGCTGAGGCCCTCAGTTTGTGCCCTGGATCAGCCCATCCTCCCTGACCCCTCACCATGTCCAGCCTCCCCGTCCCTCCTCAGGGACGCAGCAGTGAGCACCGGCCTGGCTCTCTCAGGAGACTGGAGCATGGCCTTGAGAGTCGTGCACCTGGCCAGCCCTCCAGCGCATGCTCAGCCACCCAGCTGCCTGGGTCTGGATGGGGCAAGAGAGGACTCGAGAAGCTCAATGCTCCAGGAATGAAAGGCGGGACGGAGTCCAGTAAGATTTCCACACCTTTATTTCATCACACGTCATCTCGGTGTACAGTGTGATTCCTGGGTGGCTACATTTCCACGTGGTGTGTGTGTGTCTCATGGGCAAAGGAGCACCTGTCATTGATTTTGGGGTTTTATCACAGTGAACACATTCGTTTCATTAATAAGTATTTTAAAATATCCAACATGGCTTTTAATTCATACAAATAAAGAGACTCTTTATTTGAGTACATAGTTTTAAAGCCCAAATTCACCTGTTTGTAAAAAACACTGTGTTCTGGCTATCGTGCCACAAAGAGAAAGTGGGGGACTGTGGGGCGTCCCTTATAAAGCCAGTGACCACACTGAAGTCCAAAAGATTCAGCATAAGGACGAGCACACAGTGGTTCTGGAGTCAGGTGTTCTCACCTCTATTTGCCAAGGCCGGCCGAGGCTTCATTGCATGGCCATGTCTGTGTGCCTCTCCCTTAATGCTTGACAAAACCAATAACAGAAGTATAAATACTAATTCTTGAGGTTGGCTAACAAAATCCTTTTAAAAGTCATAGCCACCCTCTCCCTGCACTCACTACCCCCAAGAAAAAGAAGAGAAGAAAAACATGGCCTTTCCCCCCTAATTAGGCAATGTTTCATAGAAAGCGAGCCATACTCAAGGTTCCACCAAAGGCTTTCTATACATTGACTGAAAGTTATTCAGACAAAATCAGATTCTCCTGAGTGTGTGGCTCTGTTTTTCAGCAAACACTGGTTTCTTCCCAGAGCAGCACTACATTCCCTGTGTTAACGGGAGTTGAAAGAGGAACAGGGAAACTAAGTGTCGCATCACATCTTGGAGGTGTCACGAGATGCCTCAAAGGGACACCGCCCAAATCTAATCAACGGACGTTTCTCCTAGCTCTTTACAAAACTCTTAAATATGGGTAAACATGTAAACACCGTGCTCTCAGGGAGCAAGTACTTAGGCAGTTCACATCGTATCCCTGTCAGGGAAAACTGCAAGTGAAACATCACAGGCCGGCCTTAAAACCATCCACTGGAAGAGCTCTCCGGCTGCGGGGCAAACACCATGTTGCACATGTCGGAGTTCTCCTGATGCAGCGGCAGCTCACAGCCCGCCAGCAGCCTCTCTCTTTGCTTCCGGGACACATAGCCTCTGCCGGTGGACAGCCTCTCGTACTTCATCTCAAATTGCCTGAGTGACCACAACATCACATACGTTAAGTCATCTACACCAACACCTGTTCCAAGAAACTCCAGAAAGGGTCCAGTGCCAAAGACCCCAGAGCCACCGCAAGGGTGGTGGCCCTCTTTCCCCTTCTCCCCTGCTAACAGGCAGAGGAGAACATCAAATGCCCAGGAATGGGAATGGGTCTGACTTAGTTTTCTAGGGACAAAGGCTGAATTCTTTTCATCTCTGTTCAGCTCTGCAGGCCTGGCTGTTTTCCACCCCTCTTTCCAGAAGCCTGGCTCAGGCCTCTGCTGAGAATGTGGTCAGGGAAACGATTCCAGGGCTGTGGATCAAGCCACAGTGTCCCGGCATTTTGACCACTGGAAGGTTGATTTTTCTTCTCTTGTCCCTCCCCGCTCCCCCCCTTTTTTTTAAACAAGAAATGCATTTATGGAAGTTGGTTCTAGATATAAGTTAATGTAAGCTAGTGACAACTCCACATAGATTCTGTGAAAAATATAACCTATGTGTAACTTGTATTATTGATGCCTTTCTTATATGCATCACAAAATGTCAGCAAAATTTAAGGAGTATTCAACTCTAGCCTGGCGATCACAGGACATGATGTGAGAAGCGACTTCCTGTTCCTTATGGTTAGATAGTGTCAAGGAGACCTCTGCAGCTACTACGGAAGAGGCAGTGCCACCTGGACTGAAAGGATTCTGTCTCCATGGGGTAGCACTGCTACCCAGGAGGGTTACAAGAGCCACAGGACATAGTGTGAATAGAACAGATGTTGGGAAGTTACATGGATAATAATGTATTTGGTTTTTAAGACCCTGAGCATTGAGTTCAAACTTAAACCAAAGGTCAAGTTGTTGTTGTACACAATACATAAGAATTATAAATTCATTGGGCCCTTAGGCCACGGTATGTGGGTGGCCAGGTGTTTTATTTTGAACTTTCTGAATAGCAGACAACTGTGTGAAGATACAGACAGCAAATGAGCAATTCCTATAGTCAAACAAATCCCTTTGTTTCCTTGGAAAGTTATCTCTGGGTTAAATATGATTTGATTCAGTGGAAAATGATCTAGTCATTGGATTTGCATGGTGTCCTAGGAACTTATTTTTCTTGGTTTTATTGATTATTCTTCTACTCTTTTAAAGAAAATTCATCATTTATTTGTTGTTGTCTTTTTAATTCTGAAACTGAATGCAATTTCCTGCTGAGCTGGGTGCTGTCCTGGGCCATCCCCTGAATTACAACTCACCTGAGCGGAGCATCAGCCTTGTCCATCTGCAGGCAGACCAAGAAGGGGTACTGGGAGAACTGCACCGTGGAGACAAACTCCAGGCCTGCCTCCGACTCTGCCCTGGCTTCCAGGCCAGCCTTCACAAAAGAGGAGTCCACCGTGACATCTGCATTTATCACCACAGCCACCCTAAAGATTGAGAAAAACACCTGTTGATGTCGCATCTCACTGGGCTGGACTAATTGATATAATTTCACAGAGCTTCAATCTGTGACACTGACAGCTGGAAGGGAACACTCAGAAATGCAGAGATGACCCCACTGTGCTCAGGGCTGTTGTAATCAGGCCTGTTTGGAGCTAGGGGGCCAGGAAGGAGCCAGGGCCCCTCCTTTCTCTGCCTCCATGGAAACAAAGTGTCTATTAGATATGCATGGCACACAAAGGATCAGCAAGAAAACATGCCTAGAACCTCTTCCTCTCAGGAGGCCAGAAGGACTGAGCTATCTTGAAAAGAAGTATGAACTTATCAAGATGACAACTGCTGTTACTAACAAGTTTCTTGCTAACTATCTCTGATGGGTTTCAGGTAGCTGTTTCTATTCCATTTTATTACATACTAGAGGTGTGTGGCTATTGAGCTACTGGAAGAACCATTCCCACAGGGAGGCATGCACAGCGGGCGCCCCATGAGGGGTGGGGAGGGTGGGTTCGCCCATGTCATCTAGAGAACTGGACAGATAGGACTAGTTGGGGGAATGCAGCTTGAATGACAATGAAGAGGAAGAAGGTTCACCTTTAGGGTCACTCTAAGTAATCCTTTATAACAAAGAAAAGACTTTAACTCAAACTGTGGGAAATTACTTCCACGATTAAATTAGAGTTACAGGTTCAGACTTTTTAAGGTACTGATTTTTGCTGTGCAAACTAAAAACCCCTCTGCTGTTTTTGAAAGTATAAAAGGAGGGTAGAGTTTGTTTTAATTTCTGGATCCCTTATAGTACATTCTAATGTCTTCTAGTCAATGAAAGCTTGAGATATTTTTTTAAACAAATGAGTGAGTAATGAAATGGAAGATAGACTAGTTCCAGTATGGATAATGGTAAATTCCTAAGGATGTTGTGTCCCTTTAGAATACCTAGATTTTGGGGGGGTCAGTGTTGTTGATTTCTCTCTACAGAGAATTCAATATAATCTGGAGAAATTTCTGTCCAGAAAATACTTTAAAAAGAGAAGAAAGAGGATAGATTCAGTGGAAAGCTTCAAATTTATTACTGACTTTGATGTCCAGTACCATTTCTCATTTTTTGGTTTCTTTTAGTCTTACTTTGTGTAATCTTTCACATTAAATATGCCATCTTTTGAGTGTTCTGCTGGTTCACACATAGTTGAAAATAAGTAAGAATTTAAATTTTATCACTATCTCATCATATATGGATATTTTTAAATATCCAGAAGGTAAGAATAAATTATATTTTATTTCATTTTCTTCAGTTCTATAACAAAGAAAAGAATAATTATCTTGATTATCTGTAGCTCCGAGACATTGTTTTATGTTCAAAATAAAACATTTTCATTGGACCTCATGGGCTGATTAGAAAAACTAAAGAGGCCCAGAAAAAGTGAGGCTCATAAAAAACACATAAGAACTCTGACTACTTAAGGTTTTGATTCTGCACAGATGAGATTATCTTTTTATTTTAATCCACTGAAGACAGCAAAAGAGGAAAGGTTTTAAACTCTGACAAGAGGGGTAGGCTGAAAATTTTACTTCAGAGTAAAATTTCCTGATAGTACTGTTAACCACTAAAGTGAGATACCAAGAGAACATGGCCCTTACTCTTCGGCACAAGGTCTATGGGTGTCTCTGGAAGCAGGAAGATTCTCAGTTGACTTGGATTCAATAACTGACCTGCTCCTAAGAAGCTATGTCAGAATGGCTTCCCATGATCACTTCCAACTCTATGATTTCATGATGACAAATAGAAAACATAGACTTTGAAAATCCCAACGGTTAAACAATTCCTAGAGCATATCTCTGTAGGTCTATGCATAGAGTATTGAACATGATATGCTTACCGATTTTTCACTCGGGTTTTTGACTCACGGTACCACAGACTAAACTCCATTGAGCCTGAAATGTCAATAGCTAGACCACCCTGGACCTCTATGTTGGCCTTTAGTCCAGATTGCAACTGAAGCTCCTAGAGGCAAAAAAAAAAGTCACAATAGTAAGTACAATACAGTTGCTATGGATATATCAATGACTTGGGTGGATGTGGGAGCCTTTTCCTAGGCTTGGAAAATTGTGCTCATTTTAATCACCAGAAGTAGACTCTGCAAATTTGACAAGTTAATTAAGACACTAGAGAAGTGAAGGTGCAATTGTGAAGGCCATTTTCCTTCAGGGATTGTGGGCCAAATGGTCCTGGATGTCTGGTCCTCTGAGAAGTAGCGTCAGCATAACCAGGAACCTGCCTGTTCCAAGCGCAGGTTCACAGGCCCTCCAACGCCTACCAGGACTGGCCCAGCAACCTGTGCTACCCTGAGTCCTCATGTGATCCAAACTCCTCTAAAACTGAGGACCATGGCACCAGAGAAAATGAGGGCCCCTCCATCAGAGGTCCCCCTGTGGCTTTTACTTTGTGGGTGGGGGTTGGAGTAGGTTGATCTTCAGCATTCTTCAAATACAGACCACTGCATCCTTCTGACAAATAAAAGGCAACACAATGACCCCTGCTGCAGCGTACAAGTTCTAGGAGCTGCCCAGACCAGGGCAGGAGGGGAGGCAAGCATTCACCTAGGCCTTGCACCCTGCAGTTTGACATCTGAAATGGCTCTGGCTTAATGGTCAGGTCCAACACGAGCTAGACTGAATTTTTCAGGAGCACAGGAATGATTAGCAGACATCGTCCATCCTGAGCAATTTTATGATTGTCTGAAACTCATTGATTCAAATCAGGTTGCCTAGGGATGGTGTTCAGGTGGTAATGATCTGAGGAAAAGCTCAGCATCTTTACTTTTGATATTCCTCCAAAGATCTTAAGTTCTTGGCAATGGCAGCGCAGCAGCGCAATGCTTAAGACCCGTTAGGAGGCACCACTAAGGGTACTGAGAGTCACATGCAGTGTAGAAGAGAAATGTAGGTGCCGTGGACACAGGGGTTGTGTCATGAATCACAGCTAACGTGAAGGGACACAGCTCACCCGGAGAAAACCACAACATCCACACTCAAATGCTAACCCACGCCGATGAATTACCGGGCCTGGATAATCAGAGGCTGCATGTGAACTGCAACTGGGACCGTGTGCTCTGCCTCTCCTCCTCTCACAACTTGAAAATCATAATCTTGGTAGACTCATCAGGGACCTGAGATGCAGACCTTAACTTTCTCATTGATAAAACTTTAAGTAGATGTCAAAATACCTTAAAGTTCACAGAAAGGGCACTTTATAGTATCAGACAATATATCTTTGCAAAAAGTATTTACATTGCAAGGTGCTTTTGAGGAGTCCTTTGACTCTCTTGGAAAATTCCTTTTCTTTCACGCAAAGGGAGCATGGGAGAAATTTTATACAAAGCTACAAAGGAATTTTTTGAACCACATTATGAAGATAGATCACTGACCCATGTAGAAGAACAAACCACTCTTTACCTTATGAAAAGAACTAAACCACATGGTACAGTGGTTCTAATTTTTGAGAGGCATAAAGTAAAATTTTAAAGCACTTACTGTATGCCTAAAGCTCTGCACTGGGTAACTCATTTAATCCTCACACCAATCTTCCATTGTAAATGTTATATTTGAAGATTGAAAAGAAAAATCAGGTTTAGAGGATACACATAAAGCTGGAATAAATATCCAGTGACTTTTCTGCAGTATGAGATGTGATCAAAGTATATGGAGAAGTTTAATTTAAAAATATTTATTACAGCAAAGACACGCTGCCCTCAATCTCCCTTAAAAATAAGTCCCTCTCCCTTTGAACATACTTATCCCATCATTCTTGCCTTTTTCTGAAGCAATTCTAGAACTCATTCATGAGTGTCTTTATGAAGTGTGATTTAAAAACAATACAAGGAGAGGAGCTGCCAAGCGCCATTCAGTGGAAAGGCAGCTCATAAAAACACAACTGTGTCCTCCTCCACCTTATTTACTGGATCTGGTGCTGTGCAACTTCTGGATCTTCCCCAAAGTCAAAATGACCATGAAAAGGAAATATTTTAAATCAATTCAGGACATCAAAGTAGCTATGGTAGCACAACTAAAGACACTCACAAAAAATAGACTTCCAGAATTACTTCAGGAAGTGGCAAGAATGGTGGGATTAATGTATTGGAAATGAATGTCTTTTACTGTAATAAAAAAATTTTTAAATTTAAACATTCACTGTAGTTTTCAATCACACCTTACATATGGCTACCACAAACTCCTAACTCTCTTCTGTGTTCTCTTGTGCAGGAAAGCCTCTGCTGAAAAATTTTGTAAAATGTAAGAGTATAAGCTAATAGACTTGTTTGATTCAGAGCACATTTTGGTTTAAATGTTTACCTGAGAACTAGAGAAACAAGATACTAGGACCTAGCATCTGTAGCTCACATGACCCCTTTGATCTTTCACTTTTGGTCCCAAAGGTTTTTCTTACAGCTCAGATACTGACCCCTGACAACTCATCCCAGTGCAGCCATTTAGGAAGATGGGATCTTCAGTAGCTAAAAAGGATCCCCTTATTAAACTGACTTTATCAGACATCTCTGATGAGTAACCCCATGACAGGGAGAGAGAGAGAGAGAAGTAATTCCACCTTCCCCAGTGCTGAGACAGGCCACCCACGGCCAGCATTTCCTTCCATGGCAGCATGAGACCTCCAGCACATGTGCCTGGAGCTGGGATGGCTTAGCAGAGCTTGTTTGTGCAGTAGCATCAGATCTCCCAAGCACTCCATGAGGACACACACAGACACCGGTTTTACACACAGACAGTGGTTGTGTTCACAGACACTGGCTCTGTTTAACAGCCAGGTGACAATGTTTCTCATAAACTACATCTTTCTGGAGGTGCCTCACTTAATGAACAGAAAAACCATGTAAGGTCATCTAAATCAGGGGTTGGTAAGCGGTGGCCTGCAGCAGAATCTGGCCCATGAGCTATTTTTGCAAATAAAATTTCCAAAAAATTGTAGGCTGTTCACCCTGCAGTATAAGAATTGAGTGGTTGCACAGAAACCATGTGGCCCTTAAGGCCTAAAATGTTTACTTTCTGCCCTTTACAGAACCAATCTGCCAACCCAGGTTTAGATTATGACTTATGTTTGCATCTAGTTTTGCACCCTGACCCAAACCATCAAACATTGCTAATGGGTAGCTGAGCACATGCAGGTGGTGCTATCTTGTGCCTTAAAATATGGACTATTCATCAGCACTTTCAGGCTGCATTTAGAGGTCTCCTCCATTAACAGTGGAATAGGATCATGCAGTGAAAACTTCTGCTATAATTTGAGAACTGTTTGTCATGTGTGACTTGAGGGTTAAAGGATTGAGAGCCACTACTCCTTTGCCTCTTTGTCTTGGTTTGCATGAACAGGAACACATTTCTGTTTGCAGTGTGTCTACACCGACAGCAAAACTACATTCACCAGCTTCCCTTGCAGCTAGAAACAGCCATGAGACAGTTTTTGCCAATAACATTCCAGACAAGGCTTCTAAAAGTGTTCTTGAAAAAGAGTAAGACTTTCCCCTTCCCTCCTTCCTCCCTGGGATGAGGAGGCAGTGCTGGAAATGGAGGGGCCATCAGCTTCACAAGGTGACAAGCTTGAGGTCTAAAGCCCCTAGTAAGAGTCACTGAGTGGAAGGAAAAGAGCTTGGATCCTCATATTTTAGAGTTTCCATATTAGCCCGGGGCCACCTACTTCTACATATTTATTACATGACAAAAATCAAACTACTTGGTTAAGTCACTCTTAATTGTTTTTTGTTTTTGTTATATATGGTTATCCTGAACTGATATGAGAAATAATAGAGAACTAATAATATTTAGTTGCAGCTATTCATGCTCTGGGGTGGTTTTAATAAAATCTGATACCTAAGGTCTCTCCAGATCTTAAAAACTATAACTTTATAACCAGAACCTAACAAATGAGAAGCTTAAAATTGTCTGACAAAGAAAGACAAAGTTGGTAAAATCTTTGGATCATCTTTTCCAAATGCTTCAGTTTATTAGCAGGAAATCATGGTTCAAAGCAATGTAACTGACCAAGAGCCTACAGGAAAGATGTAATAAAGGCAAAATTCAAACCTAGGCTATTGACCATGAATTTACTAATCCACAAAAGCAAACATACCAAGTAAGTTCTATAGTCTATAAATTTAAAATTCAATCTCCTTCTATATCTTCAAAATAATAAGATGAATTAGAGTGCACAGTGATTCACCACAAGGTCCTTATTTAGCAACTCACTCTCTCTTCCTTGCTTCCTTCTTTTCTTGTCGTTCTGGGGATCAAACCCAGAACCTTGTGCACACTGGGGAAGTGCTCTACCACTAAACTATACCTTCCGCTCACAAATTTTTATAGTTTAGTGTTACTATGCTTATTAAAACAGAAAGTAAATCAAGCCATTAAAGAACAAAATTTTAAGCATGACACATTCACACTCGGGGGCTCTTCAGATTAACCCTCTTCTGCTTCTCAGACAATCCAAATACAAAGATCATTCCTGCCTCTTGTATCTTGGTCACTTGAAACTCTGTGCACAAAAGATAGCATTCCCAGACCTTTGCACAGCATAGTGAGGTTGGGGTCAAGACAAACTGAAAATTACAGTGGACCCACAAGTTACGACTGGCCTGACATTTGAACAACTTGGGTTATGACCAGAATTTTAGTTTTTAACTTACAACCAAAGTCTTGAGTTATGATCTGAATGCCAGCCACTTGTTCTTCCACTCAGATATAGATTTAACCCTTAAAGAGTTCTGGAAGGAACATTACAACATCCTTACCTGTGTGGGGTTAATTGAGAAATCCTGGGCCAATGTCTCTCTAAGGACACTGAGATCTGCCTGTGTAGAGGAGGGAGACTTTGAAGGCTGTGTAGAGGAGCCTGTGCCTTCATTTGATCAGCTTGAGTTACACCCAGCCCTCACGATTGAATTGAGTTTGTAAGTCAAGGGTCCACTGTATTCTGAAGAAGGAGATTTAAGTGAGTGCAAGTACTCCTGTTTTCTAAGAATGGACACACCTTTCTAAGATTCTACAAGGATGAGAATTTGAGGCAGAGTCTCCATGAAACTCCTGGAAATTCATGGCTGGTGACACTGGTTGCTTGTCCTCCACTAATCTGGCAGGGTCAAAATGATACACTTTATAAGTCTTGGTCATCATTGTCAAATGTCACTGAGAACTTATGGAAGCCATGCATTTTGGCTCCTGTGTCCAGGGAAGCCAAGTAAGGTGGCAGTGTCACCTCTGTGCTGCCACACCCTCGACACTCTCTCAACTGGTGTTTCTGTTTATTAGCATCTGCATTTGTTTGCCTCCCGGTAAGGAGATCCTGAATCAGCTAACAAGTGCACAAGGAAATGCTGCTTATTCAAAATAAAGGAGAACAGGACAACAGGCAACAGTACCAAGAGGGTCAAATGCAGAGAAGGTGAGCTCCAAGATAGGCAGAACTTTATCCTGCATCCCCTGGGCATAGAGTACATTTGAGGGACTAATAAATACATGCAGACAGAGTGCAATACCTGAGAATGGTCTATTAGCAGAATAAGTCCTTTCACCACACTGACAGGGTCACTGGTTGCAGACAGCATTTTGGACATCAAATCACTGTAGCCATTGAAGAACGTGACAGGTCTGAGCTGAATGTCGAAGAGGATGGCAGACAGGCCGGCGTAGGAGTCCAGGTCCTCCTCGCCCTCATCCGGAGTGGCTGCGATCAAGGCCTCCAGCCCTTGGGCTTCTATGACCACCTAGGGGAAAACATGAGAACTTGGGGATTATTCTGGCACACGGTCCTGCCTGCTCTGGGTGATGCTGGGCTTCTGGAACCTGCCTAGGGCTCAAAACTTAAAATATCTGCAGCAGCGAGGCAAAACCCAAACCAAACCAAAACAAAACACAAACCTTTCTCCTGAATAAAAGGCAAGTCGGTTTTCTACAGGTCATCTTCACAACCAAGGTTTAGGTACAGATGATTTCACCCATTTTGAGGGCAAGACAATTTAAAAAGCTCCAAGCTTGCTCAGCCAGTGAATGGCAGGGGAGGAGTCAAACCCCTGCAGTGTGTCTACGTGGACCAGGAGCTTTCCGTTATACAACGATGCTGATCCAGAGTCAGTCTCCCCAGGGCACCCCACATAGAATGGACCTGCTATTTCAGGGTGCTCTGAGAGGAGGTAAAGAGGCAGGTGCGGTTCTAAGGCTGCTGCTATCCGTAGATCCAGGACTCTGCACATGTTGAGGTCAAATTCCTCTTCCTTGCCCAAAAGAAGAATGATGACAAGCACCATGGTGGACACCACGAGAACCTCATGCCCTGACTTCTACCACCCAGAGGAATTGCTGCTCATTCCCTGTCCTCTGTACCCAGCCCTGAACCACAGAGTGCCTGGCATTTCAGAGCACGCATCAGAAAACAGATGACGACTGCTGGGGACAGAAGGACCGTGATGGCAGCACTGCCAAAGGGTGTGGTGATGCTGCACTGCTGAGAGCTCAAGTTTCTATAGCACAGGGTGACCCTTTAAAGTTAAAAGACTTCAGTTACACAGAAGGTCAGAATGGGATCTTCATATAAACTAACAAGAAAATGCATTTCATAATAAGGAAGCTTAATAGAACATCACTTAAGTTTTGATAAAACTAAAGGAATGGAAGTTAGCTAGTTGTCAAATGATTGCCCTTTATTCTCTCTCCTCGCAGCACTGAAGCCATGCAGATTGGCTCTTTAGAGCCAATTCTTTTATGCCATTTCTCTTATGGGGACTTTGTAGAGACACTCCGAAAAGACAAATATATCACAGAATGAAATACTTGGGTGGCCCTAAAGAATATCTCTGAATAAAAATAAAATGTCATAAAATGTTTAAGTGAGAAATACTGGCGTTTCAACTTTGTGGATATGTGTACTTTTGAAAAGACAAATGTATACCCAGCAAGCTAGGCAAATCAGGTTATTGAGGTTTCCAACCTGAAGCTTTCTCTGAGACCATAAACCACACAGCCTCTTGCAGTTGATGGACTCATGGGCAACATGTGACAGAGGCCACCATTAATTTGCACCTTCTACACAGCTACCATCCATATACACGTGTACATATTCCACTTTAGGCTGACTTCTTGCATCCTTTATGAAGCAAAATCCGAAGGAAATTGTTACCTGGCTACCATGGAGATCAGCCTTCCCGATGTACTGGAAGACATTCAGGTTGCTCCTCCTTAGAATGCCAGAACCAGAGTAAAGGATGTCGAGGCTGTAAGTGGAAGCTGAGTGGGGGCTACCTAAGAACAAAACAGCTAGGTCACTCAACAGTAGTTCCCCTGTGCCCACTGGGAAGGGGCGGGAGAACGCTTTCAGGTTACGTACGGTCTATGTAGCCAGTAAAGGCAGAAGAGGATCCACTCTTGGAGAATCGGTCATAATTGTGAGGGACCATTTCCTTGAGCACTCGGCGAACCATTTTGCTGCAACATGTAAAAAGAAATGGGTGCACATTCATTGCAATGGCTGTGTCACAAGTCAATTTTGGAAAGAAACCAAATTCTCAGTGAAAAAAAAGAGGGAGCCAAATTTTCCTCATGCCAGTCCAAGACAGGAGAAGGTGCTGGCTGCAGATCAGCACTGCAGTGATGGCTTTCTTTTTCATTCCTCGGATATCTGCAGGCAGCTTGGTCTCAAAATGCCAAGGCAAGGATGCCAGCTGTTACATGCTTCAGCTGACTGTGGCCGCATCTCAGGAGCCTAAAGGACATGGGCTTGGAGGCACGGAGTTCTACTGAAGACTCATCACAAGTAAGAAAAGCTGCACCAAATCAGGAGGCTGTGCAGTGTTTCTTCAAACATTTTCCTACACCCACTAATGTCATCATTGGCTAAAGACGTGTAACAGTCAACTTCCAGGATTTCTTCTATATCTGTGTGGCTTTCAGTTGTACAAACAGCTCAATAAAACCCAGAAAGGAGCCACTGTCTCCTCTAAGTAACAAGTTTTAACTTTTACCCCATACCTGTACAGTATGCCTATGTTTTAATCTTGAGATCTTTCCCTTTCTCATTACATAATCCTAACCTTGTCAGTAATAATAAAATTACAGCAACATAGCAAAAGAGAGAAATAATTAAAGTAAACTGAACTAAGATCTAAGACAAAATTTTTGAGAAGAGGGAGCAGTAATTTTATAAGCCCCCTCAGCCACCATCTTCTGCTGCCACAGGTGCTTGGACTGTAGCCTAGAAAAGTGAGGAGGTCCTGGTCTTGGCAGCTGACCCCCAACTTCCACAGGGCATTCGTGTGAATGGGTGACTAGACTTGGCTTTGCTTTGTTCCAGAGATGGAACCAAGGCTACGCAGAGCTTTCTGTTATACAAAGACATGATGCTGAGACACTGAATACCTGCACAGGATTCCCCAAGGAGGTGAGCTTCCTGTCACCAGAGAAGGCAAGTGAAGCATGACACCACTTGCCGGAGACCAGACCCCCACACAGGGAAGAGACGCAAACCAAGGCAGCCTTCCACATCCCTTCCAGCTCAGAGGGTTTGGTTCTGAGCATCTGTCGGTGATGGCTTCCTTTCTGGGCTGTTCTCTGCCCTCACCCTCTCTCTCCTGTCCCTGAGACTCCAAGAGCACAAGATGAAGGCAGCACAGACACCCAGGGCCTGCCGGAGTCCCAGAAGAGCCACAGAGAAGAAGGAAAATCAATCCAGTCACCTAAGGAACACGAGGCTGCACAGAGGGCTGACTTGCTGCCTCTCTCCCCACTTACCTGCTTCTTTCTCTTTTTTCCTCCTCTACCTGGCTCTTCTCTTGGTTCTACTGACTCCCTGGCTTTTGTTCCTTCAGGCTACTTAGCTCTGTTTCCCTTGGATTCAAGCTTTCACTGTCCTGTCTTCTCATCCTCCCCTGTGCCTGTTTTCCTTTCCTATGGGGGAGACACGAGTTTGAACTTTGGTGCTCTGCATGCAGAGAAAATGTGAATTCCTTCTCTGGCCCTCTCACTCTGGTGAGGAGGGGCTTTGGGGGCATCCTGAAGAGTGGCATCCATGGATTTGGGGCCAAGGACTTGGGAACAGGGAGGGAGGCAGCAAGAGTGGCAGAGAGCGATGTGGATTGCACTTCAGCCTGTGACCTGCCCTCTGTGTGGGCCCCCGCCAGAGGTCTCACTCACAGGCAGATGCACGGAAGCTGTGATGAATGAGCTTTCAAAGATTCCTAACACTTGGAAAGTGAAAGTGAAAGACATCTGATGTGCACTTACATCATTCTGTTGTGCTATTTATAAACGTAGTCCCATTCCAAATGCAATTTTAAAAGGTTACTAACATTTGGTAATAGTGGTGCCTCGCTTCATGAACTTAATTTGCCCCACAATTCTTGAAAAGAGGGCTATGGTCATGTTTGTCACCTGAGGCAGCATTCATGAAGGGAAGCAAAATTTTGCTAAACATTTCTGTTTGTGAACTGAATTGTTTATGACCACAAGTGTTCATGAATTGAAGTATTACTATATATATTTACTAGACTGAACAAAATGCCACAGTAAAGATCATACCCAGAGTTCCAAGCCACAAGTAGCCAAAGTAAAGCTATTTTATCTGGCTCCATAAACAGCCCTCTACAGTTTGTAATACCTAAAAGTTGGAAACAGCCCAATTGCCTATCAACTGGAGACTGGATAAAGAAGATCTGTTGTTGTTTTTTTTTTATAAAATGGAGTACTGCTCAGCCATAAAGAATGAGAAACTAGAGACATTTATAGCTAAATGGGAGCACACTGAGGCCATACTGTTAAGTGAAATAAATAGGACACACATGTATAAATACTGAATAGTTTCTCTGGTGTGAAAAACTAAAAGTGTAAATAAGGATCAAAATGTATAATCGATAATGTGAAATAGGAAGAAAAGGTCTAAAGGAGTAGAAGAGGTGGGAGGGGTAGCGGGAAGGAAAGAAGGGAAAAGAAAAATATGAGACAAGAAAAAAATGGAAACAAAGTCTTTGTAAATAGGAAAGGGTGGAGAGGGTGAAGGGAGGGCAGGGGAATGGGGAAAAAAAAGAACTAAGATACATCATGTACAGGTACAAGATCCCAATGATGAATGTAACTGCAGTGTATACCTAAAATGTAACAATAAACTTCATGAAACAAACAAACAAAAAACAGCCCTCTGATGGGAAATTTGTTACTGATTTTATGCAGCACAAGGACCACATCATTATTATATAACAAGTAGAGGCACCATGTGATGTATCATACCTTGCAGGCATTTCAAAGCGCAGAATGTCTTGAATCACAGCGAGCATGTATTTATTCATTTCTTTGGGAAGCTCCCCGATAGAAAGCAGGATGTTTTTTACCTCCATGTAGGATGGATTGTTCTTTAAAATGACAGCAGCTGCCGTAGTGCGCACAGTCTTTTCGTGAACTTTATGATTCTGATGATATATCCTGTTCAAGGTCTTCTTAACCTGTTTATAAGACATTAGACTTAGTGCACATCTAGATTTTAAGAACTGATACTGTAGCAGGAATAGTGGGTATTTATAATGATGTGCATGTGTTACTATTTTTTCAGGGTCTGTTGCCATTAGTCAGAGCCATGTGACTGGACCATAAACAGAATCAATGTGGATCACCTCTAGGTGGAAGTAATGGAGAGGTAGTCACCTTCCCCATGTTCTCCCATGACTACTATGAACTTGCAGCCACATGCCTCTCACTTACATTAGACACAGCACGAAACATAAACTTTTGATAATCTGCTGAGATTTTTGAGTCCACTTGTCACTGCAGCACAGCCTGGCCTAATTTTCCATCTGTAGGATTCAGGGACACTACTGCCATGTGGCAAACTGGGGAGAGAAGGCTCTCTGAGCAACCAAGGAAGTACTCAGAATTTTTCAACTCCTTTTTAAACATGAATACACCTTATTTTTAGAGCAGCTTTAGGTTCACAGAAAAACTGAGTGGGTAGCACAACCTTCCCTGTGTCACTGGCCTGTGCTATGGTTGCTGGGGTCTGGACGTGAATGTGCTTCTCAGAGGCCTTGTGGAAGGAAATGAGGTGCTAGAAACATCACCCTCCAGAAGGGGTGATTATATGCGCTGGATCGGTGCTTCTAAGAATGGGTTGTTGGGCCAGGGATTTAGCTCAGTGGTTTCGCCGCCTGCTGCACAAGCGCAAGGACCTGAGTTCGATCCCCGGTACCAAAAAAAAAAAAAAGAATGGGTTGTTGAAGGGGAAGCACACCACGAGCCACCCTTGCCTGTATTTCCTGCCATTTGATACCATTGGTATAAGAGAACGTCAGCACCATGCGCCCTAACCTCTAGAACTTTGAGCTAAATAGATGTCTTTATAAAGTACTCAGCCTCAGTTGTTCTGTTATAGCAACAGAAAACAGACTACAATAAACATCCCTAGTACATCTGCTACCTTTGATGGTCCTAGTTGACACACCATTATCAATCATAGGGCCCATTAGGGCTTCTTTTCTAAAAAAACATTGGCACAAAAGAAAATATGCCATAATAATTGCAATCTGTGGCCAAAAGTAATTTTAGTGGTGGCTGCCACTGTGCAACAATATGTAATGTGTGAGATTCTATAGGAGGCATTTCTAAATATTTCTTTTAATTCTATTTCCTTCCACCTTTTTCTGTCTCCTTCAAATCTCAGCCTTGTTCTCAGGCAGATAGGAGTTAAGTATCTCATCCAAGAACAAACAACAAGGAAAAGACAACCAGAATTTATTGTTAGGCCTGTGTTTTTCAAAATCTTATACCTCTAACCATCATGCCTTATAGCCTATCAACTGCGACACAAAACTGGAATGGTGGGTGCCTTAGTGCAAACTAAAAAAACAAAACAAAACAAAAATTCTCAGTGTTAAACACTCTTCACAGAAAGTTTATCTTGAGGTTTATAAACTTTATCTGCTCTGTGAACATTTTAATTTAGTTGGCTTCCTGAAAATAAAGTTTTGTGAACAAACAAGATCGTCCTTAAATCAGGATATTTACTAAGTGTTGAAAAATTTAACAGCATCTTAAAATTTGTAATAGACAATATGTTTCTGAAAAGAATCTGTTTCTTAGAGTAAGATAATATGCTTCACTCTTTATGTTTCAGGACACAGGACATTATTCAAAGTGTGAGGCACTATGGAATAGCCATAAATATAATTTGAGAGTTATCTCATTCAGGAGATAGAGATCATTGCGGGGAAAGTAGAGAGACTTGGGAGGAGTTTGCTTTTGACTGTTAATGTTGCCAGCGTTTCTGGAGATGCTACCTCATCTGTGATGAAGAGGACATCGTATCTCTGGAGGGTGGTGGTGGCCAGGTGGCTGATGGGCCCTCTGCCGGCCTCTGCATACTTCAGCAAGAGCGGGATGCCTTCCGGGAGCAGGGCGTTCTTCAGGGCCAGCAGGTACATCTTCGTGTCTTCTTTTTTCGCTGGCTTTTCAAGTCCTCCCAGGATTAACTTCTTGGCTTCAACTACTGCCTAAAACATCACATCCCTTAGGCATATGTGACTACACACAAAATTAAACTTGGGGAAGAGAACAAGAGTTTCACAAAACCTTTGCATTGGCTGCCTGGTTGAAATAAACAAGTAAAGTTGGCTAAAGGTGTTGTGTTCTTTTTAAAAATACATAGAGTAACACCTTTTCAAGAGACGGTGAATGTTGTTAATAACAGGCATATTTCATTTTGAACATATCCTGAATGCATACAGCCATTTAAAAAAATCCCTTTGTGAGTGATTATTTAAAAAGACTTCCCATTTATTGAATTTCTGAATGTCTTCATACAACTTTTTTTTTTGTACTGGGGATCGAACTCAGGATCGTGTGCTTTCAAGGCAGGCAGCAGAACCACTGAGCTAAATCCCTGGCCCCATACAACTTTTAAGTAAAAATTTAAGTAAAAGTCCTTAGAGCCCAACATATAAAGTCCAGTTGTTTTATTTTCTATTTATTTTATTTTATTTTTTAAAGTCCATTTGTTTTAAAAGTGTTTATTTTCATTTGACTGTAAATTTAATTAACATTGTCACACAGTTCAAAAATATTTTTAAAATGCCTTTTATGTGGCAAGCCCTTTGCTAGGTACTTTTCAAATATGTTCTGCAATTATCAAAGGCCTTTTCCTGACCCAGACAAAGAAAGAGAAAAAGAAAATAAAAAATAAATAGAAGACAAGTTAATAGTTTAATAGAAAACCAAATTAGATAGAGAGGTATCCAAGTTTTGGTCTTATCTTTGCCACTGTATATGTTTTATGGGCTTGTTTCATCTTTAAACTAGAAGATTCTGGGCTGTGGTTCAGCTATAGGATTTATGAACTCTGAAAGTGAGAGACAGGTACATCCCCCCATCCCCCCCCCCCAGGGCCAATGTACTTCAATGGAGCTATGCAGTTCTAAAAGTAATAAATATGCTCAAGAAATAAAATTCAATCAGCTAGAATATAAAATTACTAAAATTCATTTCAAACATAAACTAATGGACACAAATATATATCAAAATGAGAATATAACTTAACAGAAAAGGATAGAAAAGAATTAACTCCAGCAACTTTTGAGCATGAAACTCAGATTATAGGTACTGTCGATGGAAAGTACCCTAAGAACAAAAAGAGCTGCATTGAAGTCTTGAACTGCACTTTGTCTTTGAAGTGACATTGGTGCAGCCCTTCTAAAAAGCATCCTGTGCGTGCTTTAGATGGATCAAGTGAATCAATATACTGACATTCTTGGAAACAAGGACATTCACTGTGGGAGAAAGAGATGCATCTATGTATCACTAAGAAGAGAAAGTACCCAGTTGTGCTGGATTAGCATTAGAAGTAGTAGTTTGAACACACACTTTTGTAAACATGTGTACTTTGTCTACTATAAGTGCTTAGATACAATGGCACACAAGTAACAAGATGTAAAAGTAACAGGGAATAAAATGGTACATGTCTACGACTCACTCCCATGTGGTTAGATTGAAATAAAGCAGAATGAAGCCATGGAAAAAGGTCAATAGATAAAGAATTGGTGAATCTAGATATAGACTACACAAATGTCCATGGCAGAAGGGCTCATTGTTCCCAGGCAGATACTCATGTTGGACCTTTGCATACAATATACTTCTAGACTATCCTTCACTCCATACTATGATCTCTTGACCTAAAAAGTTCTAAACTAAGGTCACATATCATGATTTTGGCAAAACCTTTCCCAGCTCCCTCGAACAGAAAAGGCTGCTGCAGTTTCTGTGTTCTCATTTTGCTTATGTTTCAGTGGTACAGTCATGTTCACTAGAGGTGCAGGAAATTCTGTCATTCACAAAAATATGGATGGACCCAGAAGACATTGTGCTAAGTGAAATAAGCCAGACACAGATGGATAAATACTGCACAATCTCACTTACGGGTGGAATGTATAAAAGTCAAAATCGTGCAAGCATGAAGAGAAGAGAATGGGGGTTACCTGAGGCTGGGGTGGGACAGAGGAGATTTGATCAGGAAAGGGAGATGGGTACAAAGGCTTAGTTAGGCAGAACGTACAGGTTCTGGTGGTCATACAGCATCGTGACCACAGTTAATAAAATCATATTGCATATTTCAAACTACCTAGAAGATTGGATTGTAAATGTTTTCACCACAAAGAAACAATAAGTATTTGAGGGATGGCTATGTTAAAAACCCAATTTGATCATTCCACAATGTGTAAATGTATGGCAATATCACATTTTACCTCACAATTTATCATTTATCAATTGATAATCAAACAAAGACAAAAAATCTGAGTACATAATGAGTACTCAATGAATATAAATTGGGAGAAAGATTAATGGACCATTCACTTTCTAGCAAGTGTTTATGGAGCATCATCTAGCACCAGGCTTCATTTTAAACAATTGGTACTGGACAAAGCAAAGACTTGTTCCTGCATGGGGCACACAAACTATGGCAAGAGAGAAGTAAACAATGAGTCTAATGGAACCCGGATGGCAATAATTGCTACACGAATAGGAAAGCAGGGCAGGGTAGGTGGACTGGGAGAGCCACTGGGCAGTGTGATGAGTACCATGTAGGGTGGTCTGGGAAGACCACATCTCAGGCTAGGCTTGCACTTACTTTGAGTTTGCAGCCTCCATTCTGGCACAGTTTCCTGACAAGGGCGCCGATTATGATCATAGCAGTCTCTCTGATGTCATTGCTCCCAAAAGAACCTTTGAACTTCCCCTGTAAGCCAAGCAGAGATAGCTAAGGTCATCTAGACATTTAAACATTTCCAAGGGGCGCTTATAAAGAAGAAGGAAGGAACCAATACCAGGGCAAAAGGTTTTCACATTCATTACTGTTTATCAGATTCTCAAATAGGCTTATTTTCCAGAAAGTATATGAGCTATTCAATAGCTCACGAATGGATAAGAGTACTTAAAGCATCATGGATTCAAGAGAAATGTAGCTCTTGGTTCCAATATAACATTTAAATATTGGAACAACTGTATCCTTTCAATGTATATGTATAGACACCATGAAAATTTTAAAATCAAAACAAATTTTTAAAAATTGCTCACTAAAGTATAACCTACGCTTCTCCTCTGAAGTGTTGTTCCATGCCACGTGATATGATGGGCAACAATCTTTAAGTTTCCACAAGGTCTGTTTTATGTTAGTTGGTAGGATTGTAAAGACACTAGTGAAGTAATGTACTGCAAACTAGTGATTGATGAATATAAATCAATCTGATAAAATTTGAGTGTGGCTGGCCAGGGATTTAGCTCAGTGGTTCCGGCACCTGCCTCGAAAGCACAAGGTCCAGAGTTCAATCCCCGGTACAAAAAAAAAAATGTAGTGTGGCTAATCAGAAGGCTTCAGTTCACAGCCTTAATTCCGATCAAACACCTTTTAATTACTGCTGATATTCTTGAGAGGTGTTTCGATTCATCATTATCAGCTGAGAGTCTATTTTCCCAAGGTTCCCTTGACTTACGATGAGGGCTCTCAGGAGTTCTTCATCAGGATGGGAGGCAAATCCACAGGCGTAGAGAAACCTCTCCTGGAGGATAATGCTGCTGTCACTTTTGAAATCCAAAAAGTCCAAAATGGCTTCTAGTGAGTCCGGGGTTTGCGCGGAGGTGATGGCATCTACAAGCTGCGGGCTGAGAAGGGCACAGTCCCTCTAATCAGCGCACAGGGCCTTTAGGTGTGCTAACACCTCTGACACCCAACTTTCCACTGCCTTGAGTTTCCTGGAGAAGCATTCCTTTTTTTAAAATGGAACAACAACAGTAAAAAAAGAGTAAGACTTTCCCTCCCTATTTTATTTAAACCTGTCTCTTCACTCTTCTCTCTCTCTGACTTAAACAATGTATAAACAGAATATACAAATTCATTTCACCATTTTAACCTATGCCAAATATAATTTGATATTTAAAATTAAACGAAATTATATGAAAATTATAAAATTAAATGAAATTATAAATTAGGCTTAAATTCTTTTCTATATGAGCAATACACAAAAGGTAGGGTCCCTAAAATTGAATTTTTTCTCTAATTAGCTTTCCAAGTACACATATTTCTCAAATGATAATTTAATTAGAGCAGCATCATTTGATTTAAAAATTATTTTAACTTTACATCCAAGAGAGAAGACTTTGCTATTTTTAAATTGGAAACATTGTGGTATAGTTTTATGTTTAATCACAGTAAATATGTGTGATCAGAAAACAACTCCTAGGGCGCGGGATTTAGCTCAGTGGCTCTGCCGCCTGGTGCATAAGTGCAAGGACCCAAGTTCGATCTCCGGTACCAAAAACAAAAACAAAAAAAAAAAGAAAGGAATTCTTACAGAAAAATTCTAGTTCAATATTCTGGTCATGGAAGATCTTTTGTTGATTGAGTTTGGAACAGTAAAATTTCTGAAACTAGCTGTTACACTAATGAATATCTGTATTTAAATTCTATACACTTCCTCCATGTAAACAGGTCAAAACTATGCTTAATACTTTAAAAATTACATACTTGCACTCTTTTACTTTGATCCTAACAAAACTAATAAATAAAGCAAAGATGGAGAGACAGCGTATTTATGAAATGACCACAGGCTAAGTGCGGCACTAGAAATTTTAGATGGGTAGCCTCTTTTTAATTTCTTCATCTTTAAATGGAGCTAAAAAATTAGTATTTTAGGATTGTTGGGAGGATCGAATTACATAATCAAGGCAAAATTTAGAAGATTGCTTGATATAACTCTAAATGATTAATAAATATTAGCTGTTAACACTGCCACCTCATTAATTCACTGAATATCCTGGCAGTTTAATTCTAATTTCCCCTTACAACTGAGGACACAGAGTCACAGATACCAAGTCATTTGTTCAAGGTCACATAGTGACACAAATAGTGTAGCTGAGATTGCAGCCCAGCCTTTTGTGACTCTGTAGCCCATGAATTCATGCTACACATGCTTGAAAAAGGGATGGGCGACCTCAAAGTCATGTAAGTCTAGAAAATATTCAAGGAGGCTGATAAAGAACATTATCAGATTAAAGATGGTTACAATGCCTGCAGCAATGATAACTATGTAACTTGGCTTCATCCCATATTTTCCAGCCTAGTGACTTAGAATCTTTTGTTCTTGGTATACCTGTTACTGTCTTGCCACTTACTGGAGGGGCGACATAGGCAGCTCAGGAAATGTCACATTACTCCATTCATGCCTCTGACTGTCCTACTGTATAAAGGAGTTATTATCCTGTTTCATACATGTTAAAGTGACGCTGAGAGAAATGAACAGGAAATGACTTGCTTAAAGGATACGCAATTGCTGCAAGTCAGAAAATTTAAAACCAGGTCATCTAATTTTAGTTCATTCTGGTCTCTTTACACCACGCTACATGTATGTCACATATGATATTGTACAGCACTGGGTAAATCTTTACAAAATACTCCGTGGAGTCATCCAAAGTATTGTCATTTGACAATTTTTTTTTTTTTTTTTTTGGTATTAGGGATCAAACTCAAGACCTTGCCCTTGTGAACCAGGAGGCGAAACCACTGAGTTAAATCCCTGGCCCCCGTCATCTGACAATTTTTACAGATAAGGTTAAAGGTTAGTGCAATCCCTGTTCTCAATTGATACCTAAATCCTGGACTTCTTAGTATTTTTGCCTTGATATTAAGACAAGTCTCTCTACCAATTTAGTTAAGAGTCTATGATTACAACAGACTTGTTAATTTATACTTTTGCTTTATCTTCCAACTTCTGATTTAAATATTTATTTTCGAGGAAAGTAGCCAATTTGTGATTAATCATATGAATTTCTACCAATTTTTTTTTTTGGTACTGGGGTTCAAACTCAGGTCCTTGGGCTTGCAAAGCAGGCGGCGGAAACACTGAGCTAAATCCCCGGCCCTCTACCAATTTTTTTTTAGCATTCTAAAGGCAAGTTTACAATCACAAGCAAGAATAAATGGGCTTTTCAGAAAAATAGTTAAATTCTCTTCTTCTTGAGAAATTGAGTCTTTTGAATCTGACTACTATTGCTGCTGGGCTCATGAACATGTGTTTGTGTGTGTGTGTGTGTGTGTGTGTGTGTGTGTGTGTGTGTGTGTAACTTGGCCAGTTTCCACTTTCCCATATGTTAGTGACTAATTTTCACTGTTTGTCAAATTAAGTGAGACATGAACTATATGATTAATTAGAGTAATTGGTATCTTGCAGCTAAGTTTGTATTCGCAGACAAATTCTGTATTAATGCAAAAAATCTTCTGTATTTTTTTAAAAAGGAATTTTAGAATTGAATCAATTCTCTTCAGTACACATGAAAATGAATCACACTTTGACCAAATGTAAAATAATATAAGGATTTCTTTTCTCTAAATTCCTTTAGCTACTTAGCTCAGTTTTCAATTTTCTATATAAAATGTGACTTAATTGGATCTTTAGTGAAATCACTTTTCAGTGAAAGTCATACCTTTTTTGTTTGCTTTAATCAACTCTGAAATATTTTCCAGTGTGAATTAACAGCTAGGAATACAATGTAAAGCACAGTGAAGCAGCCCTTGGTCCAGGTGCCATGGGAAGCCCTAGCCTGGCCTCTTTGTACCGATGTGGCATCATTTAAACTTGTAAGCACAGAAATGTATACGTGAGTCACTGTTAGAAACACTCTTGGATTTCTAGCCCAGTGACCATCCAGTAACTACACATGGCACAACTGTGGATAAAGATGCAAACAGCAGGATGGCTGAGTTGGAGACAGGGCAGTTGGCATTAAAGGAATCTTTATTTAATAAGAATAGCAACCCAGAGCATTTCCTAACCCCACGTACAGCTGGGGGACTTACAGGACATCTTGACTTGAGGTTTTTAGGACTTGCAGGATGTCTTCTCTCTTTGCATTCCTGAGTTGCTGGACGAAGGCCAGGAAGCTCCTGACGGCCTCAGCCTTGGAGAGGTTGTCCGGCTGCAGGTGTTTCCTGACCGACTGCCAATGCTCCAAGAGCTGCAAAACAGGCCACAATCCTGCTCTACCCACAGCACTGAGTACACTGCTTATTACTCTTATTTCCAAGGAATAAAATCATCCTCATATGTGACAAGCAGGAGACACCTTTGTATCTTAGCTTGATGTGACTCCTGTCTCCCTGGCCACATCCCAGCCTTTCTGACACCCAGGGGCCACAGAGAGGCCTGCTGACCCCGGTGCCTTCCTGGGAAGGAGGACCACTTTTACCCTTTAGCATGTCCCTGAGGGCCCTGCCAACCATTAACTGAGTCTGGACATATAGGTCCCAGGGTCTTATACCTGACACAAGGCTTTCACTACCCTAGTGGAATTATGCAGAATTTTAATTAACAGCAGGATATTTTAGAGGGGGAAAAATCAGAACTGCTGAAAAGTTGCATGGTTTCTAATTTACCTGTACCTTCCTGAAAATCAATTTCATAAGTTTGAGCTCCCTACCCTGTCTTTGTATTGCATTGTTTGTATGAAATTCAATGTTTTGCTGTTGCAGATGTGTTACTTCATCATTGTTTATATCTGTCTGGTAGAGTAGCAGTTAAATAAAGATAATTTACAAGCAACAGCAATTGTTCTATAATAGTTTTAAAATTAATAATTGTAACTGATGACTTCTCTTGGCTTTGAAACAAACTAAAGAACTTACTTTTCATACTTTACTACTTGTTGCCCAGTTGTACAGAGCACGTTAAATTCCACCAGAGACCTGCACCTGTCAGACTGCAGTAATCGCCACACCTCCAGCTTCTGAATGATTCATCCCTTCTAGGAAGCCATGAGCACTTCTGTTTTCTGTGCTGCAAATCTCCTCTAGCTATCTGATCTTAAGAAGACATTCTGGTGCAAAATTCCACCTGTATTTAGCTTGATATTTACTGAGTCCTTTCTGTAAGCAAAACCTACATCAAGATGAATTCAGATCCTCTTACAGTTTCAAGAGTGCCATTGTACCAAAACAGAAGAAGCAAGTTCTCAGTGATATAAACTCTTCTTGTGATAATTAAGAAATAATTATCAAAAATCTTAGATGGCTCACAATGTTTAAAATGATGGGGAGAGGAATGAATAGTTCACAGCGTAAGGAAAATATGTAGTTTCATTAGTCACTTTCCTAAATAGCTTCAGTCTCATTAGAAAAATTATGTTAGAACATTACATGACACATGAAAGAAAAACAAACCAGAAAAGAAATAAAGTTTAAAAATGATGATTTTGTGTATCAAAATGTTTTGGTTCCCCTCTAATTCAGTTTGGTAAAGTTTAGAAATTAATAAGGAATTAGTGTGTGGCACTTTAAGCAAATTGTGGTATCAGTTGCTTATGAGTCCAGCTTTCTGAACACCCATAATGCCCATGGGAAGATCATTTTTGAGTAGCTACACATGGAGCTTGAAGCCAAGCGTTTGCTCTCCTGACGAGTGATTAAATATTAGGAAATACTGGCCCTAAAGGCATTTTTATGATCATACATCCAACTGACTCAATCAATGAAATTCTTTTTGTGGAACTGAAAATGTTATGAGATGATCTATACTTTGCCTTGTGGGAAGGGATATCTCATTTCTGGCTGCACTGGTAGGGCACACTGAAGTATGGTGAGAAAGAGTATCCTAGTTTAAGCAAAGAACTTGAAATCCTCTTTTAGTCCTCAACAGCAAAACTCAAAACATTAAGATCAGTAAAGTATTCTACCTATGGAGAATCACTAGGAAGTGGTAGAATGTTCAAGATTCAGACCCTTGTCCCTGCTCTTGGCATAGTATACTTCCCCTGGTTTCATAGGCCCTTTATTTCCTCTGAATTCTAGATGTGATTTTCAAAGGTCTATCCTTAAGTCAGAACATTTTTTATTAGAGATGAGGGAGTGGTAATTATTGTTGTATTATGCATCATCTCACGTTTTTAAGGCTATGATCATCGTAACTGGTGGCTAGCAGCTCTTCAGAAACTTTCACCACAGAATTAGTTGGTGTTTTCACTGGAGACAAAAGGAAAATAAAATTTTAAGCACTATTAGTCCTGTATTCGTTCACACTTACAGAAGGACATTTTTTACATGCGCTCTGGAAGACCTGCCCCACAATGGGGATGGATGTGTACTTTGAATCAACTGCTTTAATTACAGTGGCAACCTGCTTGCCAGGGATCAGTCTGGGGCCTGCTTCAGTTGTCTTCAGCTCTAATTTCTGCCTGCATAACACCAAAGAGAAATAACATCATAAGGATTCATTCTTTTGAGTGAACAAGATACTAATTGCCATTTTGATAGCAAAAACCCTGTATATTATCATATTCAAGTAGTATGAGTTCAAGCTTTGGCATCTCCAGAGGTAACTAAAACTTTGATATAACTGTGAAGACTTCCTGAACAACAATTTTATTGAAAGATTTGAAAATTTAAATCTTAGCTTTCAAAATATTATGACAAGAGAATATTAGAAAGAAAATTTTCCTGGATGCTGAACAAGATATGGGATGTCAGCCCTTCTGAATTTAGCCTAGCTCTCTGGAAACAATATTTCAATACAACCACACATCACTTATTAACCAAGACTGATAGGGGAGCTTAATTTCCAAACTGGCCTCAATATTATTATTGTCTGACACGCTCTTCCAAATTTTGTCTCTCTTTAAAAGGTAGGATCTGGATTCCTCCCCTTGGAACTGGACAGGACTCTGTGATTGCCCCAACTGGCAGAGGAGTGCAGGAGTTAGTTACTCTATGATGTGGAGGCTATGTCATGCAAAGGAATTCAGCTTTCATCTGCAAGCTGGCAGCACAAGTGCCTTTGGAATTTTGACTGCCAGATGAGAAGCCTGGCTGCCTGAGGGGCCAGGGAGAGAGGACACAAAGAGGAGATGCAGAGGAGCTACCTGTGTTTGAGCTACTTAGCTCAAGCACCAGGCAAGTAAGGGACAACCTTTGAATAATTCCAACCTGGCCAGTGACTGCAGCTGCTTAGCAGACATGAGCCAAGGTCAAGTTGGGCCAAGCAAGGCCAGAAATATAAGAAACAATACTACAGTGATCGTAGTGTTTTACACCCTGAGTTGGGGTGGTATAGAAATGGAAACCCAATAGACTTGATAAGTAATTAAATTTTCATTTTGTATAAAAATATATGAAAACAATATATACTGTGAAGTACGGTGTAAAATTCTACTCCAGATGAGAAATTTCAAGTTTTTATGGTTTGAGGAACTTCTCCCATAATTGTGCATTCATTTGGTTCTGACACTAGGGCAACTTCACAGGAAATATTGGGGAGGAAGTGGCATAAGATATACCACATCCAGTGATGAGAAGTGTTCTTCTAGAATTAAAATCGCAAAACAACTTTTAAATTTGAAATTCCAGTTCTTCATTCTGTAGGACTATTCTGGACACAGAAATGGTCTCAAGTTGGCACAACAGAATTAAATACTTAAATGCTCCACCAAAAATCACCAAAAATTTATCTCACCAAAAATTCTGTCACATCTCTTTACTATGGAACTTTTGATGTTTCTTAATGATAATTTTTTTAAACCCCCAAGGAAAGAAAATACACATGCTACTACGTTTTAACCTTAATATTAAAAACATTTGACACAGAAATTAGAAAATAAACTGTAATAAATGAAACAATTGTCATCTTAAAATTTCAATTCAACAAATCACTCATTTTAATGAAATTTTGTTAAAATGGTATTTACTGTATTATAAATGATTGAAGACTAAAGATGAACAGGATATAATCACTACAATATTTCAAGGAACTCACACTTGAAACAAGAAAGCACTGTGTGCACACACACACCCATTTACTAATCAAATATAATCATATATCAACAAACAGCAAAGAAAGTAAACATTTCAGCAGTATCTTACTGTGATACTATTCTTCCTTTTATGGTGTTTAGGAAATTCAGCACAAAAGTATGGATTTCTTCTGAAACCACAGCTAACACAAAGCTGTCTTCTATTTTATAGGTAGTAACAGAGGTAGCTTTCGAACTGACACCTAAGACCTAAATAAATAAATAAATGGGTATCTTTTAAACAAATGATCAGTCAGATTTTAGTGTTTGAAATGAGTCAAATAACAAATTATCTTCCTGACCCTCTTCACCCATCCCCACACTTACAACATGTTTAAATGTGTGTTCATATGACACGTGTGAAACTAGAATCTAAGCTAACATTTTTAAATGTTTCCCAAATCTACCACTATTTTATTTTTCTCCTATTTTAAATTAATCTGTACAAGACATAATTATTCAAATGCCTCAAAGAGACTAATACCAATCATACCTGATTTTGGGTTGTAAATCCAGACCTCTCTATTTTACATGAATCTAAGGCCTTAATTTTGACCACTTTATCCTGCTGAGCCTGGTAGGTCACTTTACAATGACCAGAAGCATCTACCTAAAAAAGAAAAGCAAGAACATAATGGGAGCAGGCCTGGATTATTTGAATTTCACTAGGAGGTGGCTTTGAAATTGAGGTCCCTAACACGCCCTTAGGGAATGCTTCTATTTCTCCCCAGTTCTGACAAGCCAGACCGAAAGAACTCAAGGTTTCCAATAGCAGACAATTCTTTCTCATCTTCTTTGGTTTAGTCTTATGCAGTTTTCACATTGCCCCACTTTTCTCTCCACCCAAAAAGAGCTGGGCAAATGGGTAATTACAAGTCAAGGAGTGTTGATTCTTAAGGCTGTAGCTACAGTGTGTGCATGTTACTTTGAAGAGCTGAGTATGATTAGACTTTTCAGAAAAAAACTGTAGGATTAATTAAACTCATTATTAGCTACCTCAGCAGTCTGAGTTTAGGCTAATGCATCCATGTGGGTGCTGCTTAGCTTCCCTGAGATTTCCCTTGGGCTTCGGCCAGGACCATCCCTGTCTTATTTCAGCAAGCTAGCCAACATTAGCTATCAGACATTCTCATCCCTTCATGGGCTGGCTGGAAAGGTTGGACTCCAGCCTTAGCCCCAGGTGTGATACTGGGAGAACTGCTCAACTTCTCTGATTAACTTAAGTTCCTGAATTTGCAAAATGAGGGCCACCGGTATAGCTTAGTGGTACCCCATACTGATAATGCATCCAAATTATCTGAGAAGAGGGTTACAGATTCTTGAATAGAGGGGATACAGATTCTTGAATCCAGGGAATCCATTTTTTCCTAAGCTCCCCAATAGGATAATGGTGTCTGGCGATGTCTAGGAACTACTAGAATGATCCCTAAGGTTTTGTGCATATCTAACAATTATCCAAAGCCTCCCTAATAAAACTGATTCTAATTCTCTTTACCCTGAATTTAAATAATAAAACATTGGCATAAATGGCAGTTATTTCATATGTTAATGAGATTTGACCACCCAACTTAACTTGTCTGAGCAATACCATATGAGTAACTCTTCTACCAGAGTTGGATAAGTTAGAATTCTCAAAACAATTTTGCTAACCCTACTGACCAATACAATGCTGAAACCTTAGTAATGTTAGCAAGTACCTCATTGGTGGTTCCAGAGCTTAATTGCATCTGAAACAGGCTGGCCAGGCCTCTCTTGAGATTTTCTATGGCCACTGGCTCGTTCTGATATGAGTAGAACTCTTTGACCTAAGGGAGGAAAAAGAGAAACATAAAGAAGCACAAATGCCTCATTCATCAGATTTGGTTAAATATGTGGTTGGAAAGCTCATATTCTTGCCCCATTAACTCTGGGAGAACGTGATTTGTTACTACAAAACTGTGACTTCTTTTTATTGAAAAGAAACTAAATTTCTCAGAAGCTAGATCATCAGGATGTGAAATTCAGGGGGCTGATGATGAAGGTTCTGACTGTGATCAGCACTGATAAAAATGGAAAGAGCCCTGACAAAGGCTGAGATTTCTATGAAAACAAGAATTGTCCACAGCAGAAAATTTAGGAACATTCTCTTTGAACATATCTCCCTGTTCTTTACCTGTTACCACGCTTGAAACAGAAACTAACCAGCATATAAAGTAACAGAAAATAGGAGGACTCTTAGAAAATCACAACCCTGCAGACTTCTGAACAGCTCATGCTCTGTAGGCTCTGACAAGGGCCAGGCAGCCCATGTACCCAGGGGCAAAACTCCTCAGGGGCAACATTTTCCCACTGCATTCACCTGGATTTGGGTAAATGGAGACGCATAGGCTGGAAGACTGGAGGTTGAGATTGTGACCCCAGGTACTGCCGTAAGGTGCCCTTTAGAAGGTGGAAAAAGGTCAAAATGGTGAGGGTGGCTATGGTTTGGCGGCAATAATAAGTGACTCGGCTTTGTTTTATCCCTGACATCTTAGCCACAGTGCCTTTCATCATTTTGATAGGTTAGCTCATGTATAAAAAATAGGATGAAAATACAAAGAGAATTTTCTGGAAGGTGGCTGCTGGTTTTCACTCCATATTTACTCTAAACTTTTCACACAGTTTAGAAATAGGAGATAGATACATCTTCCCTGTAAAAATTCCCAAGGTCTCTGATAATTATAGCTGAGCATTTCTACCAAAATATCTTGAATATTTCTATTTCTATTTCTCTTTAAATACAACTATGACTTTTCAAGTAAAACAGAAAGTTCAGTAATTATGCAATGAATTTAATTAATATCACTATGAATAATTTGGCCTACACAAAAGTCTCTCATGCCTTAGAAGAAGAAAATATTTTGTCTGCATTACTCAAACAAGTGTCTCGAATCTCTATTTTTACTTCCTTCCATATACTCTGCCTAGTGACAGATTTACTAGATACTTTATTTGGCAATCAATTTTAGCTATTACACTGGACAAACCTATAAATGTTGGAATAGTGCTGTTTGTCCCAGTTAAAAAGGAACTGGAATAATGACCTCAGTGTCTGAAAATCCTTGGGGTCATATTCTCAAACAGATCACCAGCAATTTTCTCAGAAAAGGCTGAGTTCGTGATGTTCTCTATGGTAAACAGGGCCCAATTTCCTTTAGCAGTGAGTGTCACGTCTGTTGCAGATATTTGACGGGAGGCTCTGTCCAGATAGGGTGCCTATCAGGGTTTATAACTGGGTTACTTGAGCCCAGTGCACACATGGGTATGGCCTGTAACTTTTTGGTCTTAGATATTTTAGAAAGCAAGTGAGGAAAATACTATCCTGTCATCATTAGCTTCAATTTCCTTCTAGATTACAGAATATACCTACTTAAAATGTTTCACCTAAAATTTCAGGAAACCCAGTTCTTGGATTTAATTTGGACTATGCAAGTACTCTCCTGTTAGTGACTCACTTCTATGGTGAAGTTTTGATCTTGATCTCTAGATTCGTAAGAAAATGATGTTTGAACATTATTTTTTCCTGACAGGCTGAAAAATGTAAACAAGGAGACACAAAGAAAATTCTTTGTAATTTGTTTCTTTCTCTAGAACTAGAAAATGGACCAGACTTTTTTGGGGGGGGGGGTACCGGGGATCAAACTTGGGACCTTTTGCTTGAAAGGTAGGAGGTGGAACCACTGAGCTAAATCCCTGGCCCTCAGACTTTTATTTTATATGACTGCTATACCCAGGGCCAGAGTTCTGTTTCTTTAGAGCAGAAAAGTGAGATCCAGGGCTGGAGATTTAGCTCAGTGGTTGCGCCACCTGCCTTGCAAGTGCAAGGACTGGAGTTCGATCCCCAGTACCAAAAAAAAGGAAGAAAAGTGAGATCCAAAGTGAAGACAGTTCTTGTGTGTATATTAGCTGTGCATAGCTTATAATAATAAATCTGAACTTTGCAGTTCAATCCATGTGACCATTGCAGCAATAATCTTAAATTCATTATTTCACAATAGGAGCTGAGTAAGTTTTGTTATACTCAAGCCATAAAGCTGATTACTTCATTCAGTAGTGAATGAGCTCTGAACACCTGAGAGGACACAGCTCTTATCTGAACTCACACTCAGCCTCCACAGAGCAGCACTGGGCACAACCTGGTTACAGACTAAGCTCTTAATGAAAGGAAAGCCAGTCTAGAGGTGTTGGTGTAGGTGCAGGTCAATTTGGAATACAGAGGCCCCACTCATCCGTGGCTCTTAGGAAGGAAATGTTTCTCTACATGCTCCCTTCCTTATGTATATTCTTTAATAAGAGGAGGCAAAGTTACATGAAGTGGACAAACAGCAAAATGAATTAAAAAGATCCCAGCAAAGAATGATAGTCATTTTATCTCTGATATGAACCTAAGACAGAACATAGCTAGGAAATGTCACATTTGGATACAAATGGTGAAGAAAATTCTAAAGCTTTCAAAGTGAGTTTGAAAGATATCATTTGCCCTGTTGGAGATTCAGTGTGTACAGAAGTCACACGGGAGATTCAGAGAGCCAATCGATGGCTGGAAACAGCACAAAACAAGAGGCCCACTCAGAAGCCATTTGGTTAATTTAATTGACACAGACAGTCAAAACCAGAACAGAAAATCTGGTAATTATCTAGTTAATTGGATGAGCATTTCAGGCCCAGTGAGAATTTATGCTATAATTGGAAGTACCTTTCCCTTGTCAGTGTTGATTTAACCAGATAATTGTCACATTTCCAACTTAGTTTGTGATTTTTTAGACAAAACTAGAGTCCTATCCAAAAAATAAAATGTGCAATGATATGTATCCAAGTAACTTGATAAGTTCTCTTTCATGATGTCAACATGGGAGCTTCAAATGGGAGGGGAGAAAGGACCTCTGGAAGTACACTGATACATGCAGACAAGCATCCTTGCAATCACAGGACGTTTAAGTAACATTTAAATTCAGCCTAGGATAAAATGCTCTCAAAGACAATTGCCATCAGCAGTTTACCCTGTCTTTGAATAATTTCTGTCACAGTAAGCAGAAACAACAGTTAAAGTGATGATACTCCTGACAACAATGTGGCCAAAAAGTCTACTTGGCTTCTCCATCTCCAGGGTCAAGTTTTTCCAAGGACTTCTTGTATAGTTAAGAGTTACGATGATGTACTTTAGCCTGTGGCTACAGGAAGCCACCCCACATCATAGCTCCTCTACAACTGGCCCATTAATACCCTGAAATAACGATGTGGCAGCTCCATCCCAGCCTTTGAACAGTGAGGGCACCAAGTCCTTTCATGTGTGTAACAAAAGACTTTGTACTCAACTGCCAGTGAAGGAGCTATAAAATGATTTGTTGTCACTAAGATTATAAATGTAACTAATATTTAATGGACTCAAGTGTCTTGCCACATTGCAAGCCCAGACCAAAAAAATAAGTGTTTCACATTGTTAATAAAGTACAGCCATATGCAAATCAAGTAAATGAACACAGATGGTAAAGAATAAAATAAGGAACACGTAAGTCAACTGAAGACAGCATTTTACCAAGTACTTTTCAGGCAGAACACAGTAGCACATAGAAGCTTGAGCATAGACTCTATTTCAAATACCAGCTTTTCTACTTGCCAGTTATGTGACCCTATTCAAGTTTCTTAAGATCTCTTAACCTTGTTCCTCATCTATCACAAGAGGATGATAAAGCACATGGTTCCTAGGGTAATCCCTGGGATAAGAGACTAATACAGGTAAAGACTTCAGTCAGTGCCTCACACATAGTAAGTGTCTGATACACTTTAGCTACAGTTAAATAAACAATAAGCAAACACTCTCTGGAATTCTGAGAATTATTTTAGCTTCAGATAACCTTATCAGTTCATGCTTTGATTTTCATCAGCCCACATACATAGTGCCCAATACTTCACAGAGTATACATGCTTCTCAATTCCAAATATATTAAGACCATTTAAAATAAACTGAACTCAAACCATAAATAGTGCATACTTACAGAACTTTCTGATCAGATTTCCAATGAAATTACAGTGTTCATTCATTATTTCGATATATTAAATGCATTTTCAGTTCAGAGTTCAAAGAATCTCTAATTTTAAAAGAATGAACCTTACCTTAGACATGCCATGCCTTTCTAAAGCTTGAACTTTGTACTTTAGCCAGATCTCAATATCCTCATAAGAGTTTAAAATCACTTATCTAAATTATCATTGCATTGTAATTTGTCTGCATTCTTGAATTTATCTAATTATCCAGTTGACTAGGATTTATCCAGTAGATTTATCCAATAGTTTCTGTGGATAACTTGCTCTGTTACACTATCTTTGTAACCCTTCCTAATTTAATAAGGGATGTGCTGTTTAAATTAAGCCTCTCATCAATAAAGAAATACTTGATTTTCCTAAAAAGATTTTTACAAAAATAGAAAACAAATTGGCTAGAATATATAAAAGAATTTGGGACACTGGTTTACTGTAGAAACATTTAAATTTCAGCTTCTGCTTATTAATTCTTGAAATAATTCCATTTACCATGAAATCAGTGAAAACACTATTACCTTAAAATAATATGTACACAGGAGGGAATTAAATAGGGAATTGGAGAAAAGACCCCCTCAAAGGCTCCTCACCTTTCCACGGATTAGATGAAGGAGTATGGGTCTTTGCAGAGCCTCCAAGTTTTGCTTTCCTAGGATTTTAGGTGAATTTTTTCCTTTGAAGATGCTCTTCTCCCCTCTCTGCTGATTCACATCTTCAACTTTTACATCTGTCATCTACAGTCATGGAGAGAAGCCTATTAGAAAAACTTCTCGAGTCTGTCTCCATCAGAGTTTCTTAGAAAATAAAATGGTAAAGAAATAGACCAACTGAGATTATCATTTTTTTATCCATGATCGTAGGACATTGCCACTCCCTTCAAAAGAATGGAGATGGTATTTAAAAAATTAGATTTTCTAATTAGGCAAAAATACTGTACTTAAAGAACTCTGTGATTTTGGGTTTACAATAACTGACTTAAAGATGGCTCTTTTATGTCATTGTTGAACAGGTGCTGTTCTCTCTGTACAATAGTATTTGTCTGAATGCACTTCTGCTCCATTCAGCTGTATATGGAGCACTGGAAGTAAAGAGTCTAGTTACCGAGAAAGACTGGACGCAGTGTTTTCTGCAAGGTATCTTACTGTTCTGTTGAGAAAAGCCTCAGAGTAGTGGATGATGACTATGGGAGCCAACTTGGGGAAAGAAATGTTAAAGACATCTAGGAAACAAAGATCACTTGTAAATGTTCTGCAATGGACCTCATTATAAAGAACAGCAGTTATTACTTGTTCCAAGTTCTTGGTCCTGCACTGCTATTTCATGCTAACACAAGAAAGAATAACTGACTTTGCTAAAGGAATCTATTGCCTTTAGGTTCTTGAGAAACAAATATGGAACCACCATATATAAAAGTGGAAAATCTTTATAGATTATCTAACTTGGTCTCTATTCCTAATGCATGAATCTAAACCATCATAGCTGACCAAATACTGCCATGAAAGGGAGCAGTTGGTTCTTCCTCAGGGAGAATACGAAATAGGTTCACTCCCTCCTTGGTAACTTCCTGTTCAATCAAGGAACTTCTAATTCACCTTCCCTTTCAGTTACAGCAATATCAGTTGTTTTCAACAGGACATGGAGTGCAGATCCCTCTCTCCTAGAACATTTTGAATGGATTCCAGTTTAATGTCCCTACTAATATTACATATGGAACGGGACACCTTACTCTGGCTACTCACCAACATATACTGTCTACTTGCCTGCTTCAATAATTTGGAAAACTCAGATCGCTTTTGATGAGCAAAAACTTAAAAACTGTGGATCCAGTACTTAAAATTTTATGTCAAAATATAAACTAAATGATTTTATAAACAAGTGCACAGAAGTGCTGTCAAATGTCACATTTCTCAGAGACTTTGCTGACATCCAATCCTATGTGGGGACATTGTTGTCATTTTTGTAGTTGGAAGAAAATGCCCACCTTGATTTGGATTAGTTGGTCGTCATCACCGTCAGGGCTCCTCCACAGCAAGACAGCATCCACACTGGATGAAATTCGGTAGCCCACATTGTCTTGGGGTTTTCCTTTGCCTCCATCAAGAAAAACTTCAGTGGAATATGTGAGCTTATATATCTGGTCATTATTTAGTGAAAGGCCAGTTGTGTGACCTGCATAAAGACAGGGACACAACCACGTTTTAACTGGAAGACATCTGTCAGGCTGGGGAGCACACAGTCATTCCACAATTGCTTTCCTCTAGCTTGCAGGGGGCCTCACTGGGAGCTGAGTGTCTGCTGACTTGAGGAAAGTGCTGAAATCAGTAGCTTGAAAAACATAAATAAACTGAGGAACTAGCAGACAAATAAGCTATCACTTCAGAAAACATTAATGTATCTGTCTAATCAATTATTACATTATCCAGTATTACCCTGGTTGAACAATAGGACATTTTGAAAGAGAAATGGCATTGCTTCACATTTTTTCCCCTTGGTGGTATTGGGAATTGAGCCCCAGGACCTTCACATTGAGCTACATCCTCAGCCCTTTTATTTTACAGGGTTTCTTTTTTTTTTTTTGGTACTGGGGATCAAACTCGGGTCCCTGTGCTTGCGCAGTAGGCAGTGAAACCACTGAGCTAAAATCGCTGGCCCTCAGCCCATTTTATAAAGATTTTCTTTTTGAGACAGAGTCTCACTAAGTTGCCCATGCTGGGATTGAACTTGTGATCCTTCTGTCTCATCCACCTGGAGTGCTGGGATTACAGGCATGGGCTACCATGCCTGGCTGTATAGCTTTTCATTGTGTGAATAGGATGAGTTTAAGTAGAGGTCCTGCCAGAAATTGTTTTATAAATTTAATAAGAAAAATTTGTAATTCATAAGAACCATTTGTAATCAACATATTGTTAACACCAACAGTTAGATGCCAATGTAGTTATAGAAGTTAGATAGACAGTTTCCTAATTTGATATTTAAAGAATAGCCTCTAGTGTACTTTATTAATTAAGCAAACTTTTAGTACAAAGGTACATTTCAGGGCTACCCATAGGTAAATTTAAATTAGCTGTGCCCAAATAAAATTATATTTTACTACATAAAATCTCAGCACAGGCTTAAATTTGTCAGGCCAGTTTAGCACCAAATAGAATACAAGAAAAACTGGCATATGGACACATTCACCCAGTTTCCATTTCAGTTCAATTTATCCCAAGAAACTGAAGAAGTAGAATCGAGACTTTTCCAGAACTGACTTGAAGTTTACGCTCAGGTAAATCCTTTGTCTATACTTTCTACACATGGCTCTCTGGAGGGTCGAGGAAGACTTGGTGCACACATTTTTCCTCTGGGTTAAGGGGGCTGCACTGTCGAGGTAACTACTGGTTGACCATTGTGGACAACCATAGCTTTTTCCTTCAGAAAGTGTAGATATAGAAAGAGGAACGGGAGGGATTAAGGTGACTTACTCAAAAGTGAGGAAACTGAAAAAGGGAGAAAAATTACTTTGAAAACAACACATCTGAAACGTTGCTTCTATCTACACAGTGACAAACTATTCCCCCAGCTCTGCCAGCTGCTAAAGGCCCCACTGTTCCAAGGAAAGGATGGTCAGACTGTATCGTCTCTAAGTTATTTGATTGACACTCAAAAATCCAATGAAGATGGACCTATTTTTACTCATTGCATAGATGAGGAAACGGAGGAGTGCAGAGATCATGCAATTCTCATCAGGTCATTAGTGGTGGAAACATGATTTGTACCGTGGCTTAGAAATAACTTATGCTGTATACTTGTAAGCTTTTAGATTGAATTCTTTTCCATTCCTAGGGAGTAAACTAGGAATTAATTCAATCAACAAGATGTTTTGAGTAACTACTATGTTGGGTGGTAGGGTATTTTGTAGACTTAGGCTAAAAACAAAAGAAGACAAAATTTATACCCTCATGAAGTTTATATTTAAGTGAGGTGATGGTGGGCCATAAAAATATAAGCAAATTATACAGCATATGAAAATGCTAATGAAGAAAACTGAGCTGGGAAAGACAGCAGGGTTCTGAGGGAACTGAAAGACTTCCATGAGATGGTGACAGTTTAGGTGGCCACCTAGACCCTTATGGAAAGAACATCTCCTGCCCCTGCTCTAGAAGATGCAGGTGGAGAAAATGTGAGCGCGGGTATCCAACACCACATCACATAGAACCTGAGGTGCAAGGATGAGAAGGCAGAGTCAGGACAAGGTCTGAAGGTTAGGAAATCTGGGGTCCTCCAGCCTCCCCTTCTGCACCCGCTGTGCATTCTGATGCGGGCTCTGCAGCAGGTTCAAACAACGGCTTTTTGGCTGGGAATGATGTTTTGGGCGGGAAGGCCTTTTTCACGCGTCTACGAAATTCCGCATGGGACATAAAGGAAGTATACATTGTCTTTGTCAGTCTTCACAGCAATTCTGAAAGGTGAGCATTGAACAAGAGCTGATAGAAGCCGACTCCGTGTCCAACCCAACAAAGCAGGTATGAAGCAGAATTTGATATGTAAATTTACTGAAATCCAAGCTGTGAACTACATGAAAGTGCTTTTGATTTAAAAAAAACTATGAAAATGTTGCAGGAAGGTAGTCAAATTCCAAAGCTTTTGAAATTTTTGTTAATTTTTTTCTTTTTTCTCTTTCTTTTTTTTTTTTTTGTACCAGGGATCAAACTCGGGACCTTGCGCTTGCACGGCAGGCGCTGGAACCACTGAGCTAAATCCCTGGCCCTGTTAATTTTTTTCTTAGTGTTACTCTACGGGTCAAAGGAATATGAAAAGGTACACAAAAAGATCAGTTCTTAACTAGAACTTGGAGGTGACAAAGCTAGGGGCAGAAAGGGCCTTGTTCATTCAAAGCTTTTTCCTTCCTTGTTCTACAGACCTAATATGCACTCTTTTGCCTAATTCTCACCTTAAGTGGTTCACATAGGTAGTGCATGATAGTGTTGTCCCTGGCATCCGTCCCCTTTGATAAGTATTTCTCTGCTTGCATCATTCAAGGAGCTCAAAACACTGGGGTACTGGGCACATGTTCCATTTCATTAATGACTTAGTTTCCTTTTAGGGTCTTTGGAGCATGGCCTTTTCTTTTCTTTTCTTTTTTGGTAGGGGGACTGATGTTAGATGACACCAAAAGAGAAAGTGATTTTATTCAAAAATGTCAGTACCTCTTCATTTTGATGCTTTAAGCATATTTAGAATTTTAAATGACCGAAAAACAATGACTTCTTAGTTTTGAATGTTTTAAAAAATATTTAGAGATACTGTACTCATCTGTAAAATTTAGATGGTACACTAGCACTGTCAATGGGATTAAGCAAGAAGACAAAACAGAGGGAAGTTGGTGTGTGCTGTAGTGAGGAATGCAATGGTACTAAGAATGAGAGCAGTGGAGATTAATGAATCCAGATAAGAAGGTCAGACGTAAAAGGTTGGGAGGCCAGTCAATGGGCTATAAAGTAAGGAGAGGTTCAGGGACTAAGACTGGAAGTGAAGGAACATTCAGGCTCAGAGGTGACAAAGCTGAAGGCACTAGATTCAGAAAATCTGCACACAGCCCTGAGGACAGACTCACCATGACAATAAAAAACAAACAAACAAACAAAACAGGGCAAACTTCTCTTGAGAAAGTTCACACGCAGCAAGTCATACAAACCCTGTTCCACACTCATCTTCATCCTAAGCCCTCCACCACTGGCCATAACTTCCTACCTGCCCTCAACACTTACCCAGGTCTTAGGATTTCCTAGACAGTTGCATTGGTAATCTAAACTAGACCCCCGGGAGTCCAAAATTTAGAATGGCCTGATTTTAAGGCAGAGTTTTCACATATAATTCACTAGTTAAATGTCAATCGTTATAAGGGCAAAAAAAAAAATCTATCTATCATCAAATCATGCCCCTGTGATCCCAAATGCTATCCCATCTAGGTAGAGAGAACTGTCTTGTACTTTTTATTCATAATATTCAGCACAAGGAATTTAAACTATGAAGCTCATGATGCTTATGATTTGGGGCCCTTCATTCGCCCAGACTACTTCCAAGACTTTGGAAGAAGACACTGCAATGTGTTCATACACCTCAACCTGTGTGTGGAACCTCTGGAAATGTAAGATGTTTTGTGGTCTTCTCTCAAAGACAGCCTCCTAATCATAGGAGCTTCAGGTTCTAGATAACTGGATTTGTTCCTGAGCTTGTATACAAGTTTACTTGTCACTTTCTGAACCACACTTTCCCTCTGTGGCTTTCTCTTGTGTGTGTGTTTGAATTTTTTGTAAGCATATTTGCAGTTTTCTAGTTTATATAATGGGAAAAAAGAAGCCCATAGCAACTGCTACAGCTCAGTTATTTTTCTAAAAATTATCAGGGTATTATGTTATTATGTTATTTATATCACTTGTATTTCAAATAGTCAACATTTTGACAGATAATAAAGTAGTATGTTTTCTATATAACAATTCTTAGATACAATTTACAAATCTACTTTTTCCTCATTGTTTTTCATCCAAGTAAAGATGTATCTTTATCCTTAAATACTAACTATTTTAGGCCCCGGGGATTTAGATCAGTGGTTCTGCTGCCTGCCCTGCAAGCACAAGGACCTGAGTTCGATCCCAGGTACCAAAAAAAAAAATACTAACCATTTTAGAAGATGATGAAAGTATTACCTTTTAAAGTGTGATTTGCTTAGGTGAAATAATTTAAATTCAGTCCTCTATTTATTGTTTCAATAATAAAATTTCCCCTTTCTCTTCATGTAGATATTTTCCACACAAAAAACCTTGAGACAAATTTTATGATCAAAAGCCACATTTACCTAAAACAGGTTTTTAAAATTTAAAGTGAATTGCTTCATATCAGTTGCTTAGAGTTTTAAAAACTGGACCCTATCATGCTAAATTGTTTGTTAAATCAGTAGGTTTTGACAGCATGCCTTAAAAGACTCTACAAAGTGATAATTGTATATAGGGCAACATCCAGAAATCCAGCGACTTTATAATCTAGATGATTTAAGATTCCACATCAGTATATTTCTGCATACAGCCCTCTGAAATCACTCCTCATAAAATATGGGGTTTCTCCTGCTTTTTTTCTAGTATCAATTCATATATTTTAAAATCAATTTCATCTTAAAATGGAAACTGTTACTAGCAACACTATTTTTCAAAGATAATGTCTTATTTCTTAAATCTATACCATGTACTTCTACTTTCTTTAATTCATCAGCTAGGGTTATTCTATTGGTTTTGAATGGTAAGAGAATTAAATACATTTCATTAATAATTCTTTAGCAATTTAAATGCCTTTTTATTGGGTCTAATTCTTGATGTTACATTGCTAAGCAACCAGAAAGAAATTTAAGAGCTGGGATTTTTCAATCCTCTTTTACAATTCAAATGAAGGAGTTGCATTCAGCATGACCAACAGCAGCAGGTAACAATAGCTGGCATCTTTATCCTCCCTTTAAAAATACACTATGATCGAAAAACTGAAGCAAGAAATACACTGGTTTGAGGATCTGAAATGAAAAGAAACTTCTATTTTCATAAAATAGAGTTGGAAATTTGAATTTGGTTTTCATTTCAACATGGTCATGCTTGCACAAACATTCCAAAGTTACATGGTTTTGAAGAGGGTTTAGTTAGATCTCTCCCCGCCCCCACTCTCTCTCTCATACTTCCGCCCAAAGTCTGAAATTAAAGTTTAGGGAAAGGCAAGACAAACTCACCTTTAACAGAAGCTGAGTAGGAGGAGATGAAGCAGAGGAAGAGCACAGCCAGGAGGATCATGCTGAGCAGCTGCCCTCCCTGCACTGGGAGCCAGAAGGGGCCTCTTCCGATGCAGCCAGCAAGGGAGTGAGCTCTCCAACCTGTGACGATAATGTTTATCTCTGGGGAAAGGTCAGATTCCAAATTCCAAAATCAGGACTTGGGTTCACTGAAGGGCTCCTTATTAATGATTAAACACAGGTGGGCTTTAGCTTTCAGTCTCTCACTCTTTTTAATTTTTTTTTTCACTGAAGAAGGAAATCAAGAAAGTTTTCAATTTTGAGAGCTAAGTAGCTTACCTGCCTATAACTGCAGAAGTACTCAGGGATATTCCAAGAGAACCAGTGGTGGACACTCTTCTGCTTACTATCTCGTCATCCTCATGGATACATTAATTGCCTATCTTTACATCTTACCACTGCACGTGAGAGAGTGGCGGAGATTCTTAAACTCAGCTACACCTAATTGAATTTTAATATGCCTTAAATGTTCCTTTTTGAATTTTGCACACTGTATGCCATTACAAAAGAATCACTCTAAATTTTAGACTGTAAATAGAAACTAAGTCATGCCACCACCAATTATTTTAAAATAATACTAAAGTGACTAGAACTTCCGTAGGTGATGCTTCTCCTGTGGGAAACTGTAGGGGGCAGAAGGAAATCCGCCCTGTCTGCCTGCCTGTGCTTTGGACCAATGGAGGATGCTCTAGCCGACCCTCATTGGTCCTGGTGAAGAAAGACACTTGCTTGGGCCCGCAGTTTAGCTGGCTGACCGGGCTCTGGTGCTTTCTGAATTCCATTACCAGGAAGAGTTTCAGAGGGAAAATCCCAGGTCTTTCTCAATTAGGAAGCTCCTCTAAAGTGACCACTCTAGCAGGGCTGAAGCCATGCTAATGGCACCAACCCTTATCCCTGGAGAGCCCCCACCCCAGAGGGACTTGATAGAAACAAAACCTAGGAAGTGCCCTGGGGAGGTGGGACATGGGGCTGCTTTGACAAAGAAGGTGAACATTGATTTGAATGTACTTGAAAATACTTATGGCCATGTTTCAGTATAAAATGGGCTCTTAAATTTATCCTAGTTTTTCTCAAACCTTTTTTAAGAATCCTGACTTGGAAATTAAATTTTATTTTACTATTTGAGTTATAATCCAATATTGTTATTTTTCATTATTTATTAGTATAGGTTTGTTATCCTAATAATTGCATTCATCTTGGGGAATTGATACATACACATGTCACATCTTGGTTATTTTTTTCTCTTCCTTCCCATCTTTGCCCATTCCCAGGGACAATGAAATTTGTAAGTTAAAAATGTCCAAAGTTTAGCATATTTCCTCTGGAAGTACATTTTCATATAAAGAATTGAAGGCTAAAGTTATTTATCTTCTACTGAGACTACAATTTCATTTGCTATGTATACAAATCAGACTAGATAACAAAATTAGATTAGGAATGTCACATTAAAGTTATAATTACTAAGCTTTTCTGGGTTAAATAAAAAAGGCCACTTTTAGAAAAGCATAGCTTTGTTGGAAAAATATAAGGATTTATGAATAATAAGGATTATGAATACAAGGTAATGTGAAAGTCCTCATTGCTTTCCATTTAAACAAATATCTAAATGTGCCCACAATTTCTTAATTACATACATAGGGATAAGAAACCATTATAACTAACTACTTAAACTTCCCTTACCCATCCTTTTAAATTAAGTGCACTTATTTAATTCTATAACATAAGAAGTGTTGTCATATGTTCATTCGCGTCAGGTACCTAGACTTTTGTTTTCTGATACTGGAGGTGAGTTACATCAGAGACCTTTTCCCTTTCTTATTTTCTTTTCTGGCTTTTTTAAAAAAAAATTTGAGCAGGGTCTAAGTTACTATATTTCCCAGGATGGGCTGAACTTGTGAACCTCTTGCCCCAGCTCCCCAGGGTACTGGGATTACAGGCTTACACAACCACATCCACATAGATACATAGACTTCCAGTTTGTGGTCAGACTGTGTGGTGTGTGATACGTGTCTCCTTGGGTAAAGTACGGCTCGGTGTCAGGTATGTGCCATAGTCCAACCAATAAAGGACGTATCACTATTGCCTAATACAACAAGTGCTGTTTCATTTGAGCATGCGATTTGCACTAGGAAGCTTCTGAGTCCCCATATGAAGTAGTCATTTCAGCAATATTATGTTTAAATAAGACACTTTCTATTGGTTATAATAGTGGCACCCTTTTTAATTTTGCTTATAAATTTTTTCTTTTTTACAAAGACACTTGTAAAAAGACTTCTTAGATTGCTTCCCTGAGATGTAGTAAGACTGCCAAAGCCTTTTCGCATGCAATGAACTCAGTGTTCTTCTGCTGCCCTGTGGACCAGTCTAAACAGGGGACCCCTCTGAAGGTGTAAGAGCTATTTCACAAGGCATGAAAACATGGCAGAAGCACAGTGTACCACAGTGTAAAAATAATCTATAGAACAATTACTATGTAAAATACACTATTTTAAATGTTTTACATTTTTATAGTGTATCGTGCCAACAATCATCTTACATAAAACTTAGGCTCAGATTAATTTATCAAAGTTATTTAAGGAATATAGAAAAATAAACCTTAAAACCTAGGTCTAAATGTTCTTCTTTGCTTAAAAACACTAAAGGTGGGAAGTGCGAAAATTAACCTATACATGAGATGAAATTGTCATTAATTGAAACTTTTTTATTAAGTCTGTCAAAATTTTATGTGGAAACTAAACAAGCACTTGGATTTGTGGTTAGATGTTCCAGGCTGACAATACAGGTGGGAAAATTGATTTGTGCTAGCTAGAATGAAAATCAAATAATACATTTTAAAACAATGCTATTGGCATGAAATCTCTTTGTGGGACATAACACTGAAATATTTGCTGTACTACCACTTTGCCTTGATAAATAAGGGCACTATGAAACAAAGATAGATGCTAATTCCAAAGTACAGCTGTGTTTGTGCTGAATATCATAAGTTGTTAACAGGAGTTAAATCATTTTCCTAGATTAGAATGATAAATGAACTTTACCCCACTAAAGATTGAAAGGAAATGTATGACTTTACTAGATTCAGATATAGTAAGTCAGGATGTATAACTAAATGAGAAGACCAGAAAACTTTGCTCTGTTCTTAGAAGTATAACATAGTTTAAAATTTTTTTTTTAAGGACACTATAAATTATCCTTAAAAGGTCATAATATTTTGAAGTCTAATAGTATTTTCAATTCAAAAAGGGACTGGCATTTTGAAGGAATCCTCTTAACATAAGACTATTTTTATAATATGGTGACATACCAAGACAAAACCATAAAACACTACACACACTATTTTAATAGGTAGTCTAGAAGAATTCTCATCGAGAAAAATAGACTCATTAAATTCTTTCCTTAACAAAAGAAAATGAGGTGGGAATGGTGGTGCATACTTGCAATTCCAGCTACTTAGGAGGCTAAAGTAGGAGGAACATAAGCTCAAGCCCAGGATCATAAGCCCACCTGGGCAACTTGGTGAAACCCTGTCTCAAAAAAATAAAAGGGGATGGGGTTGTAGCTTAGTGGTGGAGGCCTGGGTTCAATCTCTTCCTATTTCTCTGTCACACACACACACACACACACACACACACACACACAGAGTTAACAAGTTTAGGTATAAACCATTTGGAATCTCAGCTCCAAAAGTTCTTTTTTCACAATAGATTTATTAAGCACACTTTTATCATCTCATACATGTACACATGTTTTTGATGACAACAACCAAAAATTCCTTTTGCATCATGTTAGTCAACCTAAGAGGATTCTAATTTAATATTATCTTTGGCCACTCAAATCTGAGTTGCTAGCACTTAAAAGAGAGAATTGATGAAAGCTTTTTCAGAACCCATTGTAAAAAAGAATAAAATTTTAATTTTGATCAAATTAATTTTATTGACATTTTTATAAAAAGCTTTAGAGCCTAAAATAAAATATCAAATATAAATATAATTTTCTTTTTAAATTGTTTATATAACACAGATTAATGGACTAATGATAAATATATACCCACATTTACCTGAGACTAATACCTACCCAGAAAATAAGTTCTATCATGATTTTAGAGGCAACATCCCTTGAAAATGAGCACTATCTGCATCTCAATATTTTATTCTAAAATGTGCAATAGGGCTCATTTTCAGAGAGTGTCTCTTCTAAAATCATGCTAGAAGGGCCAGGGATTTATCTCAGTAGTTCTGCCACCTGCCTCTCAAGCGCAAGGATCCAAGTTTGATCCCCGGTAGCAAAAAAAAAAAAATAGTAACTAGTTTTGGGCCGGGGATTTAGCTTAGTGGTTCTGCTGCCTGCCTTGTAAGCGCAAGGTTCCGAGTTCAATCCTCGGTACCAAAAAACTAACTAACTAAAATAAAATAAAATAAAATATAAAATCATGCTAGAACTTATTTTCTAGGTAGGTCTTATTTTTGGGAAAATGTGGTAGATACAAAAATATAAGTTTATTTGAAGTAGAACCAGAAGCCTACTGTTTTTCAGTAACCACAAAAATAAGAAGATACAAAACATTGAAGAAAAGTCAAGAGGGCCGGGGATGTAGCTCAGTGGTTCCACCACCTGCCTTGCAAGTGCAAGGTCCCGAGTTCGATCCCAGATACCAAAAAAAAGAAAGAAAGAAAGAAAGAAAAAAGTCAAGAGATATAGAAGATAGAGTACAGTAGGGTGAGGGCAATATTTGAAGAAACAATGTGAAGAATTTGCCAAAACTGCTGAAAAATACTGTATGTTATCTGTAGCAGGTGTAATAAATTACTACAAAATTAATGGCTTACCACAAGAAATTTATTCTCTTACTAGGCTGGATGTCAGACTTCTCACAATGGTCTTACTGGGCTGAAATTAAGCTGTTGGCAGGGTACATTCCTCTCTGCAGACTTTAGTGGACAGTCTGTTTCCTCCTGTTTCCAGCTTTTAGCAGCTGCTTGCACTTTTCCCCCATGGAGCCTTTCTCCACCTTCAAAACCTACAAGAGTAGGTCAAGTCCTTCTCACAGCATAGTACCTTGAACACCTTTCCTTCTTTCCCAGTTTATAAACACTTTGGATCACACAGGGTCCACCCGGATAATTCAGGGTAATTTTTCTATCTTGAGGTGAGTTATTTAGTAACCTTAATTTCATCTACAACCATAACATAGATAGTCACAGGTTCTGGGGATTAAGACAGGACATTTTTGGGACAAATTTTTCTGGCCACTAAGGATACCAATCCACAGACTTAGAGGCTCAATAAACTTTAGGGAGGATAATTAAAAGAAACTCACATATAGACACAAAATAATGGAAGTCCAGAATACCAAACAGAAAGAGAAGATATTTAAAGCCAGATAAATAAGACAGATTGCCTTAAAAGAATAAGAGCTATAGATAACCGCTAGTTTATTAATAGCAACAACATAAACTAAAGACTATAATGATGTCTTTACTGCACCACGAGAAAATGATTGCCAATTTGTAAGACATCTTCAAAACCTTACTTCAAGCCAGAAAAAATGTCACTGGCTAGAATCTGAAATTCAAGAAGGAATGAAGACTGAAGAAAAAGTTAAATATGTGAGGAAACACAATGAGTCTGTAATCTTAATAATATTGTCTTGTGGAGTTGAGCCGAATCCTAAGTACACAAGGATAACCTGAAAATGCTGTCACATCATTTTGTGGTATAATGAAAATTTGGAAATTATAATGTTTATTCAACAACAAAAATTAGTTCAATAAATTATGCTACATGAATTCAACTCAAAGCCATTTAACATAATGCAAGTATGTGTATATACGTGTTTACCACATCTTGCAAGCAGACACAGATAAAGTCTGAGATCATTTTTGTTTGAGCACAGGTACACATATATGGGCATAGAAAGGATTAGAATAGTCATTGAACACAGTGATTGTCTCTGAGAGATGGAAGTATGGTTTATTTGCACCTGCATTTTCTTTTTTGCTCTTATTTATAGTTTCTAACATTCTATTATACATCTTATTTTAAAAATAGATTTTATTGTTTATAATAGTTTCACATTTACAGAAAATTTGCTAAGATAGCATAAAGATTTCTCATGTAATCTGTACCCAGTGTCTCTATTGTTAATATCTTATATTAGTGTGGCAGATTTGATAACATTGATAAAGCAATATTGACTTATTGTTGATTAAAAATCATATTTCATTTAGGTTACTTTGTTTGTAGCTGGAGATCCCATCCAGAGCACAACACCTCACGCTGCCTTCATGGCACCTTAGGCTCCTCTTGGCTGGGGCAGCTTCAAGTAATGCTGGTTGGTGTTTTCTCAGATGCTCTTTTATTGGAATTTCTGGGATATTTTTTCTTGCGCTTTGATAGGTAAGTTTTTAGGTGGTAATTTTATTTCTTTCATCAAGCTTTTTAAACTTTCTTTATATAGATCCTGTACAAATGTTATTAGATTTATACCTATTTCTTTTCTTGGGGATCTTGTTTTCAGTTTCAAGTTCCAATTATGCATTGATGGTATATAGGATAACAATTGAATTTTGTATATTAACTTTGTATCCTAACTTTGCTCTAATTGCTCATTAGTTTAGCAAGGGTTTGGGGGTGATTTTTTTTTGACAGCCACAGGTGATTTGGAAACAGTTATTTCTTCTCTCCTTTCATTATCTTATTGCACTGGCTAGGACTTCCAGTATAACGTTGAATATATATGCACCCTTTTATATCTTCATACTGTTTTCTGAGTTGCTACTCTTTTAGAAAAATCTTTTCTTGAGTCATTTTTTTTGAGTTTTGGTTTCTTTCATATCATCCATCACTTAGAAATTTATTCAAATTTGTTTTGAAATGTTAGGTACAGTTTTTCATCTGCTTTCCCTTCTGCTTCATTGCCCCTTTTTTATTACTACCCTAAATGGAATTCAACCACAATCCTTTTCCGTGGTGTAAGTCATTCTGCATGTTTAGGAAAAAGTGAGGATAGCTTCTCTGGCCTCAGGCTTCTAGATCCATTTTCTGATACTTTTATAAAATGACACATATTTCTCTCTCCTCTTCCACTTTCACTGGGACCTGCTTTTTCCCTCTGCCTCTATGGTCCCCATCCTTTGCAATTTGAAATCCATTCCTAGCAGTTTCTCCTTAATCCTGGGCTTGGTCTAAGAATGGAGCACCAGTTGGTTGAGTTTCAGTTTCTAAATGACCCATCACTCTGGTGACTTTAGAACTTCCTGCTCATCCCTTACACTTACATTTTCGGATCTTAAGAGTCAGTGACTTCCTGATCTCATATTGTTCTCCCCTGCTTTTCAGCAAATATTTGGCAGGTCTGGGGTCCTCCCATTCTCAGGGCCTTCCAATGTTCTGTTGCTTTCCCTTCCTTTTCTCCCACAAAGATGCTATTGTTAGTTTCTTCCCACCTGCTCATATTGTGAAGTTCAGTATTCTTTATTTTTTTTAACCTAGTTACTTTGTGATCAGGAAGGGGGTTGTTGTCGCTTGGCTATCCAAGGGGTTCTGTTTTCATTAGGGTATTCTGGAGATTCAGAGACTACATTACCTCCCCAGTCATCTTCCTAGAGTCTTCAATACTAATGTATTACTTGGAAGGATAATTTAAAATACATTTTAAGCCAGGCATGATGGCAGATGCCTGAAATCCCAGCCCTCTGGGAGGCTGAGGCTGGAGGAGTGCAAGGTTGAGCCCAGCTGGGTAACTTAGTGACTGAGTGAGATTCTGTCTCAAAATAATTTAAAAAAAATTTTTTTTAAGGGTTAAGGATGTAGCTTCGTGCAAAGATCCTGGATTTAATCCCTAGTATTGGAAACACACACACACACACACACACGGGTTAAACTTTATTTTTAAAGTCAATCAAAATGCACATCAAAATGAATATAGATGAGAAGCTGAGTCTTCTTTTTGGAAACCTTTCAGGTCATGTTTTAAAATGTCATGTTCTTTTTTGGCTTAGTCTGAAATTAACATACCCACAAATGTTACTCTGCCACGCCCCCACCTCCCCACTCCCACTTGAAGAATACGCTCAGACTTAGTCAGGATTCAATTTACAATAGTTGAATTTGTGATGATTGCCCAATATGGCTAAACATATGGAGAAGTTTTGAGAGTTTGAGTTGTGTTTATTCTCCTGTTTGTGTGTCCTTCCATTTTGATTCTATCTGTAACCTCTTCTTGTTTGACAGTCTGCAGTCCAATTTAACTGGCTGCCAACTGTCTGCATGTGGTTAATAGTGAGTTTTTTTTAAGCTGCTTGGTATTTTTTGTGATTAACTCAGATACTTTATTTCTATTTTTTACATAAATTTTATTTTGTGTATTTAAAAGCATACAACATGATGTTATGGGGCACATACAAGTAAACTGACACATTCTCATTTACCTCCTTTTTATTTTTTTTTTTTGTGGCAAGAGCAACTAAAATGTACTCATTTAATATGAACGCCATCTATAGAACAGTTTCATGACTGACAGCCCTCATGGTGTGCATCAGCTCTCTAGACTATTCACCCTATATATCTGCCACTTCTTTGCTGTCATTGTGGCCAAGGTTTTAAACCTCTTTCCCTTCCTGACATATGGAAAACTATTTACTTTCCAAGATGGATCAAAATTACTAAGTACCTTAAACTATGTCCTCTGCCTCAAGAAGCAGTTAGTTTTGCTAGCAGGATTCCAACTACATTATATATTGGATAGTATTTATTTACTTCTGGCTCCACTAGACCAAGGATTTCTTAAGGATAGGAATAATGATTCAGTCATCTTTGTATCACCAGTAGTAAGAGAAGTAGTAAGACAAGAAGCATCAAATTTACCAAATGTATTTAATAAACATGAATTTTACACGTCAATGAGGATTTTTGTATCACATGATTTCACCTTAAACATTTTATACGTTTTAATCTTTTGCGAAACAAATTTTTTTGACGCTGTTTTGTTGGTGACTCTAGATTGAGTCTAGAATCTTAAAAATTTTGACCATATGACTATAAAATGGCTAAGTCAAAAGTGAATTTGACTCCCTTATTAAAATGTAAGGATTTCTTTGTAACTTAAAATTTGTCTAAATACCTAAGGATGCCAGGTTATTACTTCTCAAAAATGTGTAATTATTTATAATTCAGATCCCACAGGACCAACTGAACAGCTGTTGAGATCTGGTACATCACTGTGCCAGCCTGAATTTAATGACCTACATGTGAAGGGCTACATATCCAATTACTAATCCTCTCTCAGCTACTCTGCCCTGATATGGAGGCAGCTGAAAAAAGATGCCCTACTAATAAATCAGAAATGGATCCAGACTTCATTGCCAATGCTCAATTAAGTGAGACCATTTAGATTTGAAATGAGGTAGAAACAGAGGGGGACCTACAAGTGTTACAGCTCACATAGTTTTTCAAATAAAATTTGAGTTTAAAGCAAGAGTGATTTCAGTTTTGATTAGTTTCAATTCTTTTAGAGACTCTCAAATTATGAATTTAATTTTCTTTTCACGGACTCCTCTAAACATGCTCAAATGTCTTCTACACTGAATAGACTTTTACTCAAAGATTCAAAACTTATTTTTATCTTCAAATTCTACAATAATGACCTGTTAGAAATATGGCCAAATGAGAAACCAAACAGAAAGGAGTCTACAGGATTGTGTTTCATTTCTTTCTCAGTTGACTTGGTCTATATATAGCAAAAGATTACATAAGGTCAGGCGTTGCAAACAATGAAACGTCACTTAAATGTTTTGCAAAAAAGCACTGGAAAAACTGCTCAAGAATGAAGGGACGACGTGTACAGCTGTTATTTAAGCCACAAAAAGACTTAGAAACACCAAATTTTAAATGTACATTTATTTTGAATTTGACTCCTTAAATCTTCCCCTTGAGTTAGGTCAACTCATGGATACTGGTACTCTTTTCTCCGTATAAACCAGAAACGATTTGGCAGGAAACGTTTTCTTGCCTTCAACTGAAGAATTGACCCTTCCGTGTGCTTCGCGTTTTTAACTTTTAAGAGCCGGAACATCTTAGTGCTCTTGCCCTCTCCCACTCGGACACACGAACGAACAAACGCCCGCAGGCGGACGTTCACCTCCTGACGGGGAAAAAACCAACGCCACTGCAGCCCAGACCCCAAACCCAAGACGCCATCTCCACTCAGTACGTAAACCCCACCTTCAGGCCCCGCCCCCTCAAAAAACCCCTACGGAGTCCGGCGTCTGCGCAGGGCGATGACGTCAGGAGCAGTCGCCCAAATCTCGAAAGAGGAGTTTCCGCCTCTGCCTCTGGGAGTTGAAGTTTCCGAAGGAAGACTCGGGAGCGGGATCAAGACCACTTCAGGAAGGCTTTCTGAGCTTGTTGTACATTTCCCATTCATTCCTAAGATCGGTAAATCTCTTGGTTCTCTGGCTTGGTTTCTCCTTGGTATCCTTCGGGGCAAAAGGGGAACATGCATGCCGCCGTCCACTGACAATAAGGGTTTCCGGGGTAGAGGGCAGTGGATCGGAGTGAAGAGCTGCAGCCATCTTGCTCCGGAGGGAAGTGACGTTCAAGGCCCACCCCCGCCCGCCTCTGATTGGTGTACTGCGGTTTAATCCCGCCTCTGGGCTGCGCACGCAGACGAGAGGCGTGGAAGTGACGGCGTTCGTGGCTCTGTCCCTGCACTGAGAACGCTTTCCGTGGCCTGTGAAGAATGTAATTCCGTAGAGGACTTCAGGAGGGCGGAGGGCGGAGGGCAGAGCGCGAGTCGCGCCGTACCACTTGGCGCTCTCCTCCTTCTTGGGGCCCACAACGTGGAGCAAGAGTGATTTCAGGAAGGATGAGGAGGTGCTGCAGTTTACGAAATGCCTGTTTAAAACTTGGCAGTTCCTGCGAGAAATAGAAAAGGGATCGCGTCCCCTCGCCCCCAGCCCAGCCCTCCTTGCTGCAGATTCGGCCGCGCAGTGGTCGCGGTCGGGTCCCTGGTCCCGCCCGGCGGCCGGCGGCGTCTTCCGGCAGGGCAGGCAGTGTCCTGACTGACCAGGACGTGTGTTGTAGGCCGCTTGGTAAAACTGGTTGCGGTTTTTCTTCTGCTTTCTTTTTCTGGCCTTTCCTGGTTTAGGATGTGTCCTCCCTGCCTTGAGCTGTAGTGAGAAACAAATACGTATAAGGAATTTGAGAGGCTGTTCTACCTCTTCGTCTCACACAAAGTGACCTTAGTATTTTCATCCAGTTCTTAGTTTCATAAGCCCACCAGATAACCTGTATCTGAGAATGAGCCCTGGTCCCAGGTTAATTTTATGTTTGAGCAAAATTTCAAACAAACATAGCTGTAAAATACGTTTTTTAATATTTGTTGAATTTGGCTTAATGAATGAAAATGTACTCTGACAACATGCATATCAGAGAGGAAGACAAAACTGCATAGAGACTGAAGTGTGATCCAAACTAAAGCAATTAGCAAGCATACTGAGTTAAGTGCAGTATTTTGTGTAACAGGTAATCCGTATAAGTCCGTCATGAAGTGTTTATGGCATAGATGGTCGGAGTTGTTAGATGGCTTTGTAAAGTGTACTGTGCACAGTAGTTTATATCAAGCTTGTATCATTTTTGCTGCACTCCACTTTGGTCTCAATGACTGGCTTATTTAAAGGTTAGAAAATTCACTTGGTAAAATTCATATTCTTGAGAATAACTTTAAAAATTAACTACTTTGGTCTTTACCTGTACTATTTGATAGGCTGTTAAAAAACACTACCATGCTGTGACAGGTCAACTTAAATTCATCTCTTAGATCGGAAAGGCAAGTGCGTCCCCTGGTGTAGAGCAGGTGTAAAATACTGCTTTACACTGCTTTTTAAATACTAACCTTATAGAGCTAATCAACACTTGCAGTTTTTGTTCTAGCCATAAATGTTGCTACAAATGAAGAGAAATATGCTTTCTTGAAATATTAGTTATTTAATGAAAAGAGCATTTTCCCTCTGAATCGTTTTTTTTTAATTTAAGGGGCTGTATGTCTTCTCCACCCTGTATTGTTTTGGATGCGTTGCTGAATTTTATTTCATGTACCGTGTATGGAAAGGAAGTAAAATAAAATTGATTCTAGGGATCACTATATATATTTTATAAAATTTTCTTCCTTCTGAACTTGTTAAGCTGTTTCTCCCGCCTCCAATTTCTTGAATGCTAACCTTATTTTCTAGCTTAAAAAAATTAATCGAGGGCCATAGGAATAGAACTGGAGCTATTTTTTCTTATGCTTCAGTGGCACAGATCTCAGAGCCCTCTCTCGTCAGGGTTGAAGCAACGCGACTCTGAGGCACCTTGAGGTTCCTGTTTTAAAATAAATGTTTCGTCCTGGCAGTTAGTAGAGTTGGATGTGGGTTTGAATCTTAACTCCATTACTTCATTCATGTATTTTGAGTATCAACTTTGTGCTATATTTGTTTGAGGTAGATTTGTTTGTTTCTTAGGAATTATTTGGTAGCTTTGTAATTCTAGGCAAGTTATTTAGCCTCACTCTTCATTCTTTTTAAAATGGGCATAATGCTTTCAGAGTTGTTTTAAAGATTAAAATAGATAATAAATTCTTTATTAAGCACAAAAAATTAGTAAATGTTCCACTACTTTAAAAAATATTTTGTACTGCCATATTTACTCATTTATTTGTTCTGCCAATATCTAATAAGCATCAAACTAAATACTAGCCACTGTATTAGTACTGACACATTGCAACATTTCTCTTTCAAAGAAAGCAAGAACCATATTATAAAACTACTGCTTAAATTGTATTCGGTAAAGGTTTTGTCCGCTTATTACTTAAATTTTGGGATTTTTCTTCTTTTATTAGTAGCTTCTGTATACAGATTTATTTAGGTAATTCTATGGGAAGGAAAACTCAAAAGAATTTTTCTTAAGGCCAGTAAACATTTAGTAGCATCATGCTTTTGTAGGAATAAATAACAAATATATTTTAAAGCTTTGGTATAATTTATTATAGAGAAAAGAAATTCAGTATTTCTAGTCTTTCCCTAATCTAAAGACAAAGTTGAGTTCTAGTCAGTAGGCTTGAAGATGTGTGTGGTTAAATTCAAACGAAGATATGTTTGAGATGACCCTAAGTATTCTACAAAGCCAGACTGATTACAGAATCAACTTTCATGTTTCATTTTTCAGTCATGACTAAAGTGAAATATTCATATATTTACAATGAAATATACTAGAGGGGAAAACCAAATGTGTTGTCTACTGTCCAAAATCTGTAAATCCCATAGCATCTTTTGTTAAAAGTCTATTGTTAGTGTACAACTAGATAATGAAATGTTCATTCTTCCCTCTTTCTGCTGCATTAAAGATTACAGAAAAGGTGCTTTTCCACCTCTCTCGTTTGTTTTGTTTCCCGACCATGGCTGTGCCTATCCTGGGCGAGTGCTTCATCTCTGAGCCACAACGTCATCAGTCCTTCTCTTTCTTTTTATTTTGAGATAGTCTTGCTAGATTGCCCAGGCTGGCCTCAGACTTGCAATTCTCAGGCTTAGTCTCTTGAGCAGCTGGGATTACAGGCATGTGCCACCATGCCCAGCTTGCATCTCTTTTTTTTAAAAAGCTTTTTTCTTTTACAAAAAGTGTTTTTATTATGTAAAATAGAAAATGAAGAAAACCATGAGTAAGGCTGAAACATGTTTGTGTGTATACCTTTTAAATAATTGGTGTAATGGATATATTGTTTTTAAATAATTGGAGTAATGAATATATTTATTCAAAATATAACCATTTCCCCTATCATTAATTTTGGAAATATGATTTTCGCTTAATTGCTTAGTATTTTTGGTGCCTGTTATAGATGAACCATAATTTATTTACTCTCCTTTTGCTGACATTTAATTAGTTTCTAACTTTTCATTGCTAAAAATAACATTACAGTGTATATATTCTGGTGCATTTTCCATGTTCATTGCTGATTCATAGGAATTTATTGTAAGAAAATAATTTGGTCAGTGTTTTAAAGTTTTGTTTAAAAATGTTTGAAGCAAAAAATTTTGCTGCTTTCTGAAAAAATTGTATGATGACCACCAATAGTATATGAAAACATCCTGTTTGCTCAGACCTTTACCATCATTGCCAATGTTTGATATTTAATTGGTATTAAATGATAGTAAGGTGATCTTTGGCAACAAATGACGTTGTTTTAATTAACATTTATATTTATTAATGGTGTAGTTGGCCATTAATCACATCTGTTGGTCATTTCAAGTTATTTTACATTATGTGTTTGTAAATTATCTGTTTATGTCAAAAATTGTTTTTCAGGTTTTCAGATACAACAAACAATGTCATCTGAAATGTTACTAGATTTTAGTGAGACTTCTGGTGCTGAAAGAAAGCAAGACTTAAGTGAAGATCAAGAGGAGAAACAGAAACCAAGAGTGAATGAAGGGATTGAGCCAGTATCTAAACGACGAATGAAGAAGCTAAGGAAACAGAAACAATGGGAAGAACAGCGAGAACTCCGCAAGTATGTATTTCAATATATACATTTACCCTGTCCTATTCAGAAGTAATGGAATGTTGGACCTTGCATGGCATTTTGATATATTAAAAGTAATTGCGCTAATTAAATTGAGGTTATCCATATTGTTAGCTAACACTGTCAGTTGGCTGTTAAAGCTGTATGTAGTTTGAATTATTACTTTTTCTTTAAGCAGTGTTGATAAACTTACACTCAACATGTTTCATTTCTGAAACAACTTAGATAAGGGATATAGTTAGTATGTCCTAGGTATGGAATAAAAATAACCAACTCAGATCAGATTTTAGCCTAACATGGATTTTGCTAGAATGGGTTTTTATGAGAACATTTAGGGTGCAGCAATTATTGTATGATGCCGAAATTTATAAGAGAAAATAAACTATAGGTGGTACAGGTAGGAAAAAGTGAGTTTAAAAATAAGTATTTTTCTTTCTTTTTATACCTTATGAATACCGCTTGAAAACTATGTGAGGAATGAATGATGAAAGTAATATCCATCAGGGCTAGGGTTTAGTTCAGTGATGCCGCCGCCTGCTTTGCAAGTGCAAGGTCCTGAGTTCGATCTCCGGTACCAAAAAAAAAGTAAAATCCAGCATAGTCAGATTTAGTATTGTAAAGTTTTCTTAGGCATAGTGTGATGCCAACAGTAAATGAAACTGTTGAGGAGTATCATTAGAATTTAAATAGAAAGCTGTAGATTACTTTGCAAAGCCATTTGTTTCCTCTGTAAAACTACTAGATAAACTGAAAAGAATTGCTAATACTTGACCATTTTTGAGCCACAGAAGTGACAAATCTCATATGGTTCAGCTTTTTTAAAAAGTAATTTTGTTGTTTTATTGAGAAGAGTGTTACAAATATCTAAATATAGAAATAACAAAAAGTTATTTCAATTACTAATTTCAGACAAAAGCGGAAAGAAAAACACAAGAGAAAGAAATTAGAACGACAGTGTCAACTGGAATCAAACTCAGATGGAAATGACAGAAAACGTGTTCGAAGACAAGTTGTCCATAGCACACTCCGCCTTATCATTGACTGTAGTTTTGATGATTTGATGGTCTTAAAGGTATCATGAATCGTTGTCACAAAACTCCAGTAGGTGAACAAGGCTGAATCACTCGTTTTAATTTGTAATGCATGTATTAAAATACGTCTTTAGTCAAAGAAAGCAGAATCTCTGTTCCCTATATTAGTTAATAAATTGCTTTGATATATGCGTGCAATTTATATGTATGTATGTGTGTTTATATATCTTTAGATGGAGAAAGACCACATACATTCCATAATTAGATGATAAAATTCAGTAACTGCATATTAATCATAAAGATCTATAGAGTTTTACCAGTGCCATTGGTAAAGCATGAAAACAGTAATAATATGTCACTAAAAGAGTTTTATTTGTTGTCTCTTAAGTAGATGTTTTTCCTGAGCTAGCATTTTATTTTTTTTGGTTTTTTTTGGTACCGGGAATCGAACTCAGGACCTTGTGCTTGCAAGGCAGGTGCTGGAACCACTGAGCTAAATCCCCGGCCGTAGAGCTAGCATTTTAAATGGATACAAAATATGAAATAGTGGGCTAGATACAGAGTATTAACTTACAGTGACCCTGTTAGTATGTAAGGAAGTCAATGAGAATTATCAGAGTAGTACTTAAGCAAAATTTGTCCTATCTATCCAGTGCTTAGCTTATTTTGTTTTTTTAATGTCCTGGGATGTCCATAGATAATTTCATGTTTTAAAAATTAACACTTTTATAGGATATTAAGAAACTTCATAAGCAGATTCAGCGATGCTATGCAGAAAACCGAAGAGCACTGCATCCTGTGCAGGTATGGCTGAGGAATTGAAAACAGAGCCTCATTTCCTTTTCTATCTTTCATGACAAAAAAACGTAGACAGTTCCATTTGTCTTTGCAGATCATCATTTTGGTTTTTTTTTGTTTGTTTGTTTTGGTACCGGGGATCGAACTCGGGACCTTGCGCTTGTGAGGCAGTCGCCAGAACCACTGAGCTAAATCCCCAGCCCTGGATCATCATTTTGAATGAATATTTGAACGATGTTTCCTTTTTCTACAAAAGTAAAGAGAAATACTTTGAACACGTTTTCTCCCATGTCACTCTCAGGAACACTTGTCCCAGTCATCGTCGGTCTTGTCCAGAGTGCCCTTTCCACCGCCGTCTTGTTGAACGTCTTCATTGCAGGATGTACATGGGTTTTCATTCCACTTCTCAGCTCTCAATCCCATCCAGTGCTGGGAGGTGGGAAAGGGTGGTGGGAGCGCGGGGGCCTCCTTGCCTGGTGGATAGTCTAGTACCTGTTCCATGAGTTTTGTCTGCATAAAGGACTTTAGTTTCCTTTTGGGTCAGTCATAGTTTGAAAAGTGTTTCATAAGCAGGGGTGGGGAACACAGGCTCATTTATGTTAAGATACTTTGTTTTTACCAAGTGATAGTTTTAATTTTTTTGTATTTTATAATGTTATATTACACTTCCATGATAGTCTTTTTTTTTGGTACTGGGGATCAAACTAGGGACCTTGCACTTGCAAGGCAGGTGGCAGAACCACTGAGCTAAATTCCCGGCCCTCCATGATAGTCTTTAAATCCTCATTTTTATCTACAGCCCCTTATAACCTGTGAATCAGATTTAAAATAAGTGTTGGGTTTAAAATCAAAGAAAATTTTAAAGACTTTGGACCAGTAAAGAAAATGGCAGTGGTGGCCAAAAAGAATGGGGACAGTGAAAACTTGTCCTCGAGGCAGTGTTTGCAGAGACGTGATCATTGTGGAGAGCAGATCACAGTGACTTCAAAGTAGGACTAAATGTAGAGGAGCTCTGATGTTAGTGGGTCTTTTTTTTTTCTTCTAGTACTGGAGATAAAACTCAGGACCTTGCGCTTGCCAGCGAGGTGCCAGTGAGCCACATCCCTTTAGATGCACCCACAAAACATGTCATTTCTACCTCACATTTCTTGTATGCTCAAAGTAGCCACAAATTATTTTTTTTCCAGGTCAATGAGAATATATTTTGTGCCCCATTGATGATCAAATGCATGTACAAGGGAAATGAAACACTGGACTTAAGTGATCATTTTCTCTTTTTCTGTGCCTACCAATCCCTTACCAGTTTTATTTGACGAGCCACGGAGGCCAGCTGAAAAAGAACATGGATGACAATGACAAAGGATGGGTCAACTGGAAGGTAATGAAACAGCCCAGCTGTCCTGTAATCCCAAGTATCTCCACCCGTGGAAAGGCCTACATTTGTACCTGCATTCTAAATAAAGCTACTAAATACAGCACTCTCCACATCCCGTATGTGGCTGTGCCTAAGTGTAAAGTTATATATCAGAAGAGCTGGAGAATGAAATATCTGTTAATTTGTACCTGTTCTCATTAAATCTTACTTGCTGTTTTACTGTCAACTTTAAAACATGCTTTAAAAAAGGAAACATTTTAAAGGCTTTGCTTTTCTCCTTAGTGAACTAGCTATATGGTACATAGAACTAAAATTCGGAAGTGTGTCTGCATTCTGTTTCTTCTAAAGCAGTGCTGTCCAGTATGTGGCCCCTTGGCACATGTGGCTGTTGAACTCTTGAAATGTGATAGTCTGAAATGTTAATTGAGATGTGCTATAAATGTGAAACAGTGGATTTCAGGGATAGCGGGGAAGGTAGACAGAGGGAGAGATAAATCTTTTAACTAACTTAAAACATTTATTATATGTTTAAGTGATATTATGGGCATGTGGCATGAATAAAATATATTATTAAAATTATTTTCGGGCCAGGGATTTAGCTCAGTGGTTTTGCCGCCTGCTGTGCAAGCGGAAGGACCTGAGTTCGATCCCTGGTACCAAAAAAAAAAAAAAATTATTTTTACTGTTTTCTCCCCTGCTTTTTAAATGTAACTACTAGAAGATTTAAATTATAAATGTTGCTTATAGTTTCTTCTTGCTCTGACGGTTCTCCGTCACTTGCATAAATGTAAATAAACTGGCTCAGGACCAACCCCTGAGGGATTCTTCTTGCCAGAGAAGTAGCAGATTCTTACTTCTCACACAAAAACCATTATGGCTATATTATTTTATTAATAACTTATAATATTAACAGTTTCAAAGGCCTTTTAAGTTTACAAGTACAGTGTATTGCCCAAATCTTTTATGCTTGTGCCTTTTTCTAAGAATTATAGTGGTACCTTGGTTCACAAACTTAATTTGTTCCACGATTCTGGGGAGAATGGCCACATTTGTGATCCGTGCAAAGAAGAGGCCATGGTTGTGTTTGTTACCTGATGCACGTTCACAAACAAAAACAAAATTTTGCCAAACCAAAAGGTTGGCAAATAAAAGCATTCATAAACCGAGCCACCACTGTAATGTAGTAAGAATAGGCATACTTTGAGTTATTTTATGTCTTGCTCAATTTATACTTTGTATCATCAGTTTCCCAGAGAAAGAGAAGATTCACTGCTCTCTAGTTATTTATGACCCTGTTGAGGCCCTTGTTAAGTGTAGGGGTAAAATTTATAGTATACTATCTTCCAGAAAAGTGGCTGTTTATTAATAAGTAACTGATGCATTTTATGTATCTATTTCTTTATTGATTTCCTTAAAAATTATTGAGTAGTAGTCACCTGAGCCTGGTCCTACTTCTTGCAAAATCCTGGCTGCCAACTGTTGTCCGATCTTATACCTCCAACCTTATGGTTTTGATAAAGAAGCTTTCAAATACGTATCCATATAAAAATTGACACATTTAAAATTAAATTTATAAGCAGTTTCTTTTTGATGATTCCAGCAGATGGAGAGGAAGTAATTAATTAACTGGAGAAGGAATTTCTTGGCTAGAAACCAGTATGAGCAAATAGAGAATTAAAAATGCATTTGTTTTGGTCAAACACATAAAGTTGTAAAGGTGCCTTAGGAAAGATTTGCTTAAGTTAAAGAGTTTGGATTTTACCTGTCAGAAAAAGGACATTGAAAGTAATATTTTTAGAAATTAGTTCACCATCAACATGTAGAAGTAGATTGGAAGGGTCTAAGGCCAGAGACAGAATGAAACTAGCAGGCTGGTAAGTAACTGAAGTATAAACTGATAAGCATTAAAGGAGAATATTTTAAATAAAGATACTATAGTGATATTCTTTCGAACTTCCTTTCAGATGTTTTTATATGGGTTTGTTTTGGGAAAAGAGGATAATCATTTTTGGCCAACTTTCACAAAATCCTAAGAAATAACGTTTTCTGCCTTGTTCTTTAAAGGATATCCACATCAAACCAGAGCACTATAGTGAACTCATAAAAAAAGAAGACCTGGTATATCTTACATCAGATTCCCCTAATGTACTGCAGGAATTAGATGAGTCAAAGGCCTATGTGATTGGAGGATTGGTAGATCACAACCATCATAAGGTACTACTAAGTTTTCTTATTTTGTTCATACATATGTAACATTTGTATTTCAGCAGTTCCTTATATTTATTGAGCACCTACTACTTTAATGACCCCTCAAGTTACACAAAGAACTTAGGGGTGTTAACTTCCTGACCTCAGTATAACCCAGTGAGGTCAGTGAGGTTACTGTGTTCATTTCACAGATGAGGACTCTGAGGCCAAAAGAAATTAAGCTTAAAATCTACAATGGTAGGTGACAGATCACATTGTTTGAAACAAGGCAAGGTGCTCCCAAGTCCCTATATTTAAGCACTCAGCTTTATTGATGCAAGATGCTGCGCTAATGAATTGCTAAGCCATTGAAATTTATACCAGGTTTTCGTTTGTTTGTTTTGAACCAGGGTCTTGCTATGTAGTTCAAGCTGGCCTTCAAATCACTACGGAGCCCAGGCTGGCCTCAAACTCGCTGTGATCCTCTTGCCTCAGCTCCTGAGTGCTGGGATTACATGAATGTGCCACCATACCTGGCTTATACCAGTTCTTAAGTATAAGATTTTCATGAGATGTTTTTCTAGTCCCTTATACAATATTTGTACCTTTCTCTCTTCCCATCCCACACTTACTCAAATGAAGTTACGGAAATGCACTTTTTAAAAGGAGACATCATCTTGTACTTTGTCAGCTACTCAGCAGCCTGCTGAGTTCACCCCAGCTAAGGAAAAAGCGTGTTTTGTCAGGAGAGTAGTAAGTAGTTCCTTCCACCTGTGCGGGTAGAGCTTCCTGCAGTGCTGTGAGGTTTGCATCTGCCTGAGCGTGGGGGAACCCTGAGCCTTGAGCTTGAGATGTGCACAGTCAGACCGAGAAGCTGAGTTTAAAAATGATAATCAGTTTCAATTTAAGCCTTCAGATGTGCTTCCAGCTGGGACATGTGCAGAACCAGACTTTTTGTCACCTTGTGTGTTTCTCTGAACTAACACAATTTTGTTTCCAAGAGCACTCCTTTGACCTATTATTTGCCTCTAAGTATGTAAGCTCGTAGATAAGAAATACAGCTCTCTTTTCTTTATGCTGTCTTTTGGCCATGTCAGTCCTAGTTAGATGTAGGCTTGAAGGATTTTATTTTTGAGAAGAGATGAAATTCCTGTTCAACAGCTTTTAATTGACAGAAAGGGGAAAAATTTTTATAGTCAAGTTTTTAAATTTTTCCATTCAGGTTGTCATTAATCTGTTTTTATCATTTGTGCCTCTTACTGTTAAGTAATTGAAACTTAATTTTCTTTATATTCACAGGAAGAGTGATAGTGCTTCTTTTAGAATTCAGTTTCAGTTATTTATTTATATCTTGCAGTGCTGGGAATTGAACCCATGGCCTTCACACTGAACTACCTTCACACTGAGCTACCTTCACAGCCGCCTTTTAAAATTTTGAAATGATAATTTGTATTTTGAGACAGGGTCTCTCTAAGTTGCCAGGGCTGGGCTCCAGCCCTGCTTTGAACCTCCTGCCTCAGCCTCCCTGAGTACTGGGCTTCTATGTGTGCTGAGCAACTACACCAAGCTAAATTTGAATATTTTAAACAGAGAAATGCAGGAGGTAATGGAGAAAACATTCTTTAATCAAAAGGCAAGGGAGCTAGATTTTCTTATAGTTTTCCACTAAGGACCTCTATAAATGGCTGGGAATAGAATTGATTTGGCCTCAGTATTTGTGAATTGAAGAAGTTAAAACAAATGCTCTACACATTCTAATTGTCAAAAGAATGTTTCCAAACTAGCAGTTGCACACATACACACACATCACTTTTTTCAGATAATACCCTCTGAACTAAAAACTTTTTTATAAAAATTATTCATACTGTCATAGAATTTGCAGTAGTCTAATGTTCTTGTCTAAGCCCCAGCATCCTTGTTTTAGGGATTCACGTATAAACAAGCATCGGATTATGGGATTGATCATGCCCAGCTCCCCCTCGGAAATTTTGTGAAGATGAATAGTCGGAAAGTTCTGGCAGTTAATCATGGTAAGCTGTAATAGGGCACCCTGAAAACACACCTGTGAGAAATGTGGACAGATAGAAAATATTACACCTACTGGAGAAACAAAACTATAGAGAGCATTTATAATTCATTCAAATAACAAATAATAGCACATATTTTGGAAAATTTCAAAAATGTACAAAAGTATGAAAATAAATAGGTATAATCTCACTGTTCAGAGATACTTAGTTTTTATTTTTTAGTGTGTTTCCTTTAGTTCTTTTCCCATGCTTATATATTTGTATAATTGGATTCTTACTCTATTACATACAATATTATCAGACAGGGGTGTTTTACCCCCATTTATCATGTTTTTCCCTATAGTTGAATAATTGATTATTAGTGGCTTATGTAACAGTCCATCGTGTAAATACAGATATTCCTCATTTAACAACTGATTTCCAGTACTGCAGTTAGATCATTAATTGAATTGGTAGCTTAATGAGTTGTGTGGAGTATGTACATTGCAATATTCAGAACAAAGAAATAGTCAGAGGAAACTCCAAGTTAATGACTCTGCTTGTATTTGCATAACTTACATGATGCACTGTAATGTATAACGGAACATAAAACTACAGTACCGTACAGTACTATCAGCAAAAATTATACTACTGTATAAACAAGGGGTACTGTACAAAAAAGACATCAAGGCTCTATATCCAAGGTGCACAGAACCGTCCCCCAAAAATCCCAGATGAGTCATAAGTCTGAACAGCGCACCTCTGTCATAAGTTCTGTTATTAAACAGGTAGATTATTAAATGAGAAATATCTGTATTCAATAACCATCTTCCTTTTACTGAAAATTGTTTTTGCTGTCATGAACAACATTGTAATGGACTTTCTTGGACCTAATTCTTTGACCGGAGTTTGACTTTCTGAAACATTTTTAAGGAAAGGTTTTAGTCAGTACACAACCACTTGCTGAACCTTGAATACTTTCTATATAGCAGGCTTTAGGGAATTACAGAAATTATTGATTCAAGGGATGAACAACTTCTCAAACATTTTATATATAGTAGAAATTATTTTTCCACAAAATAATCCAAAATAGCCCTTTGGCACTGTGTTAAAATGAAAGTACGTTAGAGATAGTATTGATAATATTTACTCTTTAATATTAAAACAAATGAAAACAGCTGATAAGCTGCTCAGAGTGAGTGGCTTGTTACAGGAAAGGTAGAAGAAAATTAGATGAATACTAACCATGTGTCTTATATGTTAGTACATAGAGAATAAAGAAATGAAAGGAATAAAAACAGGAAACTGAAAAGCTCTCTGTCCGTTGATCACAGTTGACGAGTGGTAGTAGTGTCTGTGGCTCGAGAGCTGCCTTGAGAAGCTCGTGAGCCTTGGGGCAGGCTGACCTTGACTTTAGAAGACAATACAGTGTTGGGATGAACTTGACCAAGCAATGTATGGAGTGTGTCTTTATTGCAGTATTTGAGATTATTCTGGAATACCTGCAAACAAGAGACTGGCAAGAAGCATTTTTTACTATCTTACCCCAGCGGAAAGGAGCTGTCCCCACAGACAAAGCCTGTGATAGCTCTTCCCAGGACCAGCAGGCTGCTGGGGCAGAAGGTGGATTGGACAGTGAGGCGGAATGCTGCAGGAATCAACTGGATTCACCACATCCAGAGGAAGCGCAGGATGAGGAAACCCACTGAGTCCACATGAGTCTGCCCTGCTAACACTACCTGGTTCCCTTTGAGCTTAGGGACACATTAGGAGGAAGTGGCGAGTGAGGTGCTTCACACAACAGTCAGATTGGAAAAGAATGTTATTTTCTCTTATTTATATTGTGAATTTAAAGCTTTTTTTGAACTAAATAACAAAAAGCCCTTTATACTTTTAAAGACTTTTTTTGTATTTGTGTAAGATTTAAACGTGTATATCTTTGTTGTTGTTTAGCTTTGAATAAGAGTTTTAGAAGATTTTACTTTATTACTGGTAGTATACCTTCATTCTCTTTCATTTACTGGAAAGTATTCTCCAGATGTGCCTTCTGACCTCTCAGTTTTATTATTTTATGTTTAGATCAACACCTTTCTGATCTATGGCCTGTTTATTTGCAGAGGCAGATAATCATAAACATTCTGTAAGTATACTAGAATGTTGTATAGGAGTATTACCCACCATTTGCAGCTTTCATTTTCAACTTGAGTATTGCAAAGAAATACCATAACTGGGAAGAAATGCAATTTGCTGGACTCAACGTCTTCTCTTCTGGGCCGTGGAGCCCTAACCTCTGCCTCCTTTGTAATGTCACCGTGGAAATAATCACGCAGAGCTGAGAATCTTTAATACATTCTCTCAGTTTCTATAATGGTAATAAGTCAGTTGTGCAACTGTTTGCAGGCTTGATTATTGTATAAGGCTGTTATTTTTGAAGGATTTTATCTTTACTGAATTTAAAATAGCTCTTAGCTATCCTTTCTGTACATTTTTAAAATAAAATATTTGTTGGCTTTTAAGGTGACTATTGTAGAGCTTCCTTATCATATACTAAGATTCAAACTAATGTAAATATTTCTATTTCTGTAAATAACAGACATGTATGAAAGTGGACACATGGTTGTATGTACATGTTTGTCCCCGTCACATATAGTTCTCAATTATTAGGTTGTGATACCTACCAGGACTTGTATTGTTTGTGTGAATGGTTGTGTCAGACTCACTAAGAACAACTTGAATTTCATGAAATGTAAACATCTGTTACTGAACATTTGTTTGGAATTGTTGGCAGGGGAGGATGGGATAAAAAGGAAGCTATTTTAGTTTCAAATCAGTAACTAGAGAATTACGTTTAATATAAGGTGATTGTCCTTAGACACAGCTGAAGTAATATTTCAGGAGCCTTTAGAGTTTTGTGAAAATAAATTTCTGTTCTTTTGTATTTTCTTTCTTTAAAAAATACTTGAAAGTTATATTTAAATAGATAAGTTTTAGTACATACATGTTATATACAACTTACATATACACATTTAATACAAAGTTTATTGAGTTTACTATTGATGTTTAACAGCTTCATTTTTGTTCCTTTTTTCTTGGTACCTTACAGTTACCCATTTTAAAGTAAGGTCTGTAAGCCAACTAACTAGCCCTACATTTCTCAAAGAAGAAACCTTGTTGTAAGTTTTATTTTTCAAAGGTTCAGACTTTTGTGAGTATGGTTTACTAGCGTGGAATAATGCCTTTTACTTAAATTATTTTATGTATAATAGGGCACTGTATAATTATGAAAAGTGAAGGGCATCACATAATTTGATTTTCATTAAATATGAAAAGTGCCGTATTAGTTTCTTAACGTTGGCATAAGAAATTACCAAAAGCTGGGTGGCTTAAAAACAAGAGAAATTTATTCTCTCAACAGTTCTGGAGACTAAAAGCCCAGAATCAGGTGTCGCAGGGCCACGCTCCTCCAGATACCCTGGGAAGAGCCTGTCCTGCCGGCTGGCTTTGGCTTGCAGGTCCATCCGCTCTCTGCTGTGTCGTCGCACGGTCTGGCCTCTGTTTCCCACATCTGTGCCCAGATTTCCCTCTTCACCACCATCCAGTGTGACCTCATCCTAGCCTGACTGCATCTGTGAACCTCCTATTTCCAAATAAGGCACATTCATAGGTGCCAGATGTCAGCACCTGATTTGTCTTCAGGGGATACTGTCCCCCCTCTACAAGCCCATACCTTGTGAGAGTGTTGATGACAAGAAGCCAGTGACCACCACCTCTTTTAAAAGAATTTCTGAAGGATTTTTTAATTGGTTAACTTTTCAGTGGTTAACTTTAATTTCAATTGGTATAGAGATGCTTATGTGTTGTCCAGCTTATGACCAGAGACCAGACACTCAGGCTTGGGCGTGAGAGAGACCAGGTCAGCACTGAGGAAAGAGGAGGAAATGGGGCCCTGCTGCATGTTAGTCATGAAACTTCAGGCAGTTTATGGTTGCAGCCTCTCTAACACGGCAGAGAAGAGCGCTTCTGTGAATTTGGACGTAGTCTTTGTATTAGTGGCATCTAGTGCCAGCTGCATTTCAAGCCAGTCACTAAGGCTTTTAGCTGTTTTTCCATAGAATGTAACTAGGTGTAATATGGTTCCTGTGCAAACTCTTTATGAGCTTTCCTTCCAGCTTGAACTCAGTTGTGGGATGTGACTAGGAGCGACTTTTACCATTTCAAGGCTGACTTTAAGCAGATGTACCCTCCTTGTAGAAAGCAGAATAATGCTCCCCAATGATCCAGACCCCTGGGAGCAATGTGCATGTTACATGATGTGGTAAGGTGAAATTTGTGGTAAGATGGAACTGAATTGCTAATCAGCTGAGGGGAAAATCTGATTACTCTGGATAATAGGCTGGCCCTGTGTAATCACCAGCGTCCTCCAAGTGGAAGAGGCAGAAGAGTCAGCATGAGAGTCTCTAGCAACTCCACTGGCCTTTGCTGTCATTGGAAACAAGAAAGCCACAAGCTAAGGAGTGTGGATCACCTCTAGAGGATGGGAAGGTGAGGAAACAGATTTGCCCCTAGAGCCTGCAAAAGGACTGCTGCCCCGCCATGCCTTCACGTTAGCTCAGTGTGCTCCTTTCCAGACCTCCGCCTTCAGAGCTGGAGGAGGATGAATGTGTTGCAGTAAGTCACTAAGTTTGTGGTAATTAGTTGCATTAACAACAGGAACTAATACTTTCCTCTCCTCAGTTTCCCTTTTTCCCAGCTGGATACAAAGGCAGCCCTAGGTATTGGTTGAGCCAGGGGATGGAAGGCTCCTGGGCCTCTCAGTCACCAAGTAAAGAAAGCAGCCAGTTACCGATGATGAGCACACCCTTGGACCCTTAAGTGAGAAATAGACCCTGATGGTGTTTGTTTCAGCTTGTCCCACCCCAATGAGTACAGCTCTGCAACTGTCTTCTTATTCTTAAAATGAGAAGTGATAGTAGCTATCACAATAGTGATTTTGGAAATTGCTACTCTTATCTAAAATGTTTATAATGATTCCTGTCACATAATAAGTATGATATAAATGTTACTGAGATAACATGCACATAGATGGACACACATATACAAGCACATGAAGTTTGTTCTGTTTCTTTTGATTATCAACACAAACATTCTAAATAAAAGACCGATTAGTGGATAGAATCCAGCCCACATAACAATAGCAGCTATGGCCCATAGAGGAGTTAATTTAAAAAATAGGAAAAAATTCAATATTAGCAAACCTGTTAATACCCACCATTACAGCATGGAGTGGAGCCAGCTCCTTTCTGGGTCAAGAGGTAAGGATGATTTTTATCTTTTCTCTTTTGGAAGGAGGGGAGGATTTTTTCACAATAGTCCAACAACATTTAAACCCTGTCAATTGCAAGTCAGCTCAAACGTTAAACTTCTCAGGCTGTTTTCCCTGCCCCCTCTCCATTCCTGCTTTATTCTGATTATGGGTGATTTTTTTATATCAGGGCCCCCTTGCTTAGGTACAAATACTAATAGTGCAAGACTGGAAACAGTGTTTAAATAAACCTTCCTCATTTACATGTAGTAACATTAACTACAAATAGAAATATTATCTCCATTAATATTTATTTGTAATTATATACGGGTGTTGGGAAATTTGTATGTGCCACCAGAACGAGGGCCACTCGATTCTTTGAAAAAACGGTTTGATGTTGTAGCAGTGTGCAGCTCTTGTGTGGCAGATTGGACCTGCCTGCAGTTTCGACCTTTAGTGAGTTAAAGGGCGAGACACTCTTGGAGGACAGAGACTAAATCCTTGTTGCACACTCCTTGCTGACACTGGCTTCACTGACCTGCAGTCCCAAGTGTGAGGCCTGAGAGGAGACTTCGGTTTGCTGAAGTACTCGGTAGCAGATATTTTCATCTTGCTGCTTCTTAGATACAGTGGGGGCTTGTGCTCAGCCCCTGAAATGGAAAGAAATCTGAGTGAGACCATAATTGAAACATTGAGGACAGCTTCTGCCTTGTTTTGTAGCAAATGATATTTTTAAAAATATGAAGTTTAGGTGAATCAGAAACACCCTAAATTCATAAAAGAATATTCTCGTCTTAATTTCTTACCATTTGCTCATCTTCAATGAGTTATTTGTTCTAAATCATACAGCACACATTGTTTCACTCTGAGAAGCAAACGTGTTGGTCAGAGTGATTTAGAACTGGCAAAGGGTAAGGACGATGAGCGAGGAGGGGGGCAGGGAGAAAAAAGAGAAAAATCTGGTTCTGAGAGACAAAATGAAGAAAAACAAGGAAGGTAAAACAAATGAATTGTACTCATAAGACCTTCCCAAAGCCTACAGGGTGGGGATTTGGGAAGATGCTGAAGGTGGAATTAACAATAAAGAGAAAAAGGCATAGTTTGGGGGGATTCTCACACAGAAATCTTCCAGGCATCTAGAGAGGGTAAAATATGCGTGGGGCCACAGGTAAGGCAAGGTTGACTGGAAACCTCCACTGTGGTGATTTTACACTCCTAGGGTGAGGGGTTTGTAGGAGAGACCAGGCCAATAGACTGTGCTCAGAGTCCCAGGGAGGGTGTGGGTGCACTCTCATTTCTAAACTGTACCAGTGCTGGTCAGCACCTAGAGTCATTTTGGGGTATGGTTAAGCCCAGTGGAAACAGCTGGGGTCCAGAGTGGCTTTAAGGAGCTCTGATTACCACATCATTCCTGGTATAAAGTGAACTTGGGGAAACAGGATGGAGTTTGCTTTGAGGCTCCTCTCCAACATTATTGCTAGCTTGTTTTACAGCTAGAAGCTTTTGAACCTATAGGGATGCTTCCATTGGGCTATTTTGGGCCAATGTAGGACTTTCCGGTCATTGATTCTTTTTTTATTCCAAAGACGTATCTATTTATTTATTCATTTGTTTGTTGTTTATTGGTACACTGGCCCAAATTGTAGGCTGGTACCCAGCCTCTGGTGGGGCAGTAAAACTGCTCCTTCCTATTGTATTTCAGCTGCCCCTTAGGGCACCGTCTTGTGGCTGATCCACTTGACTGTTTTCTCTGGATGACTTTGTTTCCAGCCCCATGACAGTTAAGCAAAGCTCTGAGATGATTGTCCTTTTCTCTGCCAGTGCAGGGCTCCCTTTCTTCGAATTGGCAAGACTGCACCTGTATTTCAAGCTGTCCTGCTGCCTTGCTTCTCAAGGTGTGCGTCCCAGAAGAGGCACTTGCCTTTCAAAATGATGGCGAATTTATGCCAATTTATGTCTATGAGAAATTCTGCAAGTGCTGTCCCTTAAGAGTTGAATTAGAAATCACTTTTTGTGTTTTACTGTTTTTCTTTTAAAAGCACAGATTCTTAAAGTCTATGCCACTAAGTGGTTAGTACTTACTGGTTTCTTATACTGACTCAGTATTTATATCACAAACTGTACTTAACCTTTGGGTAATTCCTTATTTCCTTCTGATCCTTGACTTGACAGTCTAAATCAATTGGAGAAAGAGAAAAAATGAATTTCACAGACACATATTAAAATACATTATCCACAAGCTCTGTGTCCATGTATATTTAATGGGCTATCCTAATTATTTACTTTACATGTATACAGAATTAAATTTACCTCCCAATTAAAGCTTCTTCTTACTTTCAGTAATCATATGCTGATCACTAAACGGGGGGAGACTGACCTTTCTTATCTCCTAGTTTCGGATTTTATGGAAATGTTATGGTAGAGACAAATAACCAAATAAGATTCTCTCTCATAATGCTCCTTAAAGTGACATATTATTTTTTAAATATTAATTTTATTTAAATTTTACCCAACTTTTAATTTTAAAGCAAGGAGATTTTCTTTCCTAGCATTCTTTTATCTTGATGTTATAAACACATATGTATGTTTCTTCTGTTATTGAAATTACATTGTTTAAGGAAAATTTCTTCTGAAATAATTTCCAATTTCCTTAGTGGTTATTTTTTCCTCTCTGAAAACTCCCAGGGCTCTGCCAGAAAAATTTAAGTGAAGCAATTTTTTTATCTTCACTTTTCTACACAAAAAGTTATATTTGTGCAATATGCATTTAATAGAATATGTAAAATATTTACAACTATAACACTACAGTTTGTTTCTTTATGGCTTCTATTTTTAGTTTTTAAAAAATCCCTATTTTATTAGATTTCTAGGTGGCCGCTCTTGCTTTGTCCTTAGTGGGAAGGGGCTTTTTCTCAAAAGAAAAGTTACTGGACAAGGAAGACATGGCTCCTCCCAAAATGTTCTGAACAGTTGAAGTGAAAATAATTCTCATACTACATTTATGAACATGAAAGAAAACATTGCAAACATTTACTGAATAGAGACATGTTTAGCATTTTGGAAGACAGATGATAGAGTTAGAAGTTTTTAATGTTCTGTAGGTTCTCCAGGTAGCCATGTAATTACCTGGCCGGCTCCCTCACTGCTGCCTGCACTTTGGATTCTGCAGATGAATTTGTAGGAGATTTGACAGCAGGAGGGGATTTGGCCTCGAGTGGCTTTGCAGTCCCCACTGTCGGTTCCACTGCCATGTTCCTTCTGCGGCAAGGTAAGTTTATCTCAGCCAACTCAGAGTGAACCAATGCCCAGACCCACTCTTTTTCTGATTAAAAAAAAAAAAAAAAAAGGGTGGGGAGAGGCAAGTTGTCCTTATCAAGTTGGCTGGAAACAAAGATTGGTTCTGTTATTCAGAAAGCCCCCAGGGGCCAGGGATTTAGCTCAGTGGTACTACTGCTTGCCTCCCAAGTGCAAGGTCCTGCGTTCGATCCCCGGTACCCAAAACAAAAACCCCAAAAAATCCCCGTGTAAAAGGCTGTGAGTGTTCTCTGGTAGGCATCTATGGGAGTGGACGTGTTTCTGCTGCCCTGTGATGCTGTAGGTGCCCTGGGCAGGTAAATCACAGAGATGCTCATCCCGAAGGGCAGTGCAATAGCTTTAGAATATGGAGAATAAAAGCCAGCCCTGTACCCTGCTGCTGAAAATGTAAGGACGTGATAGCCAACCCGATTCCATCTTGTGCCTCAATGCCATTTTGTACCTGTGCTTGAACAAAGTGCTTGTGCTTGAACAAAGCACCCAAAACCCCCACATCCTGCTTGGCAGTAAACTTGCTGCAGTTGCAGGATGTTGTGTAGCTTACCTGGTGTGTAAAACTTCCTTGTACCCCCACTAACCTGGCACGGCTCTGCTTCGGTAAGATTCTGCTTGGTCTCCCCTGAGCCCTCCCCAACTGAAAGTGTGATTTAAAAGGAGAGATCAAACTGCTTCCCATTGCCGAGGAAACTTTCTGGGTGCTAGCCCCCCTCAGCCGCCGGCTGTACTAAACGGTCTTGAATCTGGCACGGAGTGTGGCTATCTCTATTGTCCGAACTCACTTGTCCACAACAAGGATTCCCATGCAACATAAAGGTAGCTGCACCAAAATAAGTATGATATGATCCCATTAAAATACAGACTGATAGATAAAAATAGTTATAAGCATATCTAAAAAGATATGCATTAAAATATTCACTGGATATGTGTCCATGATAATTTTACTGATTATTCTGTTATCTTTTTTTTCTGGTTCATTTGTCCTTTTCTTTCAACAGTAAGCATTCATTACCCACATAATTTATTAATTGATATTCTTTAAAATGAGAAAAATAACTACAAAGAATAAAGATCCATTGCCCCCAAGTACAGTACTTGTCAATTACTGGCAAAGGAGCCTTGAGTTCCTGAGGTAAGGTGCTATTTCCAAAGTGGTCCCCATTTTAAAATAATCTGTCCCTAACATGTTGATAGTTACATAGATTAGTGCAGTGATTCTGAAAGAGGGGTCCCTAGACCAGCATCACCAGTGTCACCTGGTACCATATTAGAAGTGCAGTGTGTGATGACCAGCTGAGTTTGAGAATATGTATGTCACTTATGGTTGTCCTGCTTGGGAATGGCAAGTATATTCATAGACCAGGTTGGAAGACCCCAAAGGAGGTGGAGAGGAGACTGAGTTGATGGATTTGGTGGTATGTGGCAGAGTTGTTAGAATCTGGAATGTGGAAGGCTGTGTTACTGCCATCCAAAGGAAATAAATGGGCTCTGTGTTCAGGGTTCAGAGAAAGCCAGAGAACATGCTCAGGGAGGACCTCAGCTGTGTGGAGCAGGAGGAGAAGCACAAACCAGCTCTAGCTCAGAATAAGGCCTTGTCTGGACATGAGGATCACTCCAGTGAGTTCAGTCTGAGGCATACTGCATTTTGGGTTCATTGAATGAGCAGCATGCATATGGTTGGATATATAGGACTACGTGATTCTGATATAGAAACAGTAGGGAAATGATAGTGCAACATTATCCTTCCAAATCCAAGGATTTTGGCAGATTCTTAATTTCTGACAATAACCTGAGATCAGTAGCTACAAATGTTTGCCTCAAGCTCACCTTTTGTACTTGCATGAAGCAGCCACTGTAGAACTTCTGCCAAGGAATCAGTGTGTAAAATGTCACAGAGCTTTGCCAGGATCTGACAGAGAAGAGTAAAGTTATATAGTGAGTATGGAAATGTTACAGGGCTTACAAGGTTTCCTTCACCTTCAGGATCTCATCTCCCCAACATTTGCTCTGTAAGTGACACTCAGGTTTCAAAGTACACAGTGGAATCTTAGCAAAGTGCCACCTGTACAATAACAGTTTAGGCAATGCCGTGTGCATTTCTTGTGTTGCGTCTGTTCCATTTCAGGTCTTCAGACAGGAGAAGTTCACTGCATTTGGGAAATGGATCCTTCACCCTGCATCACGGTCACAGCACAGTTCTGCTAGTCACAGAACTGGCCCTATCTGTACTGCTTCTTTCCATTACATGGATAAGAGTGATGTATCTGAGCTGGATTCATCATTGCACCTCATTTCTTCAAACCTCAGGAATTGATCCAGTGGGGTAGGAATGTAAATCTCTTTAGCCAATCAGAATATATATATATATATATGGCTAGTATGTATAGCTAGAATATATATTATAGCTTAAGTGTGGGTGACAGAGCTGAGAATATGAACTAATTAATAAAAGTGGATTATAAATAAGCATTAACATGAAAGTACAGAATATTAAGCACATGTAATGTAGATTCCAGTTTGAACCTTAATTGTATCTGCTATTAGACATATCTGGGATTCATATCTGTCTCCTAAATTCCAGTCCTGCCTTTTAAATGTATCCACTTAGGTATACTATAGGTACTTTGAACCCAAAATATTTAAAACTGCTGGGGATTTAGCTCAGTGGTTCCACTGCCTGCCTTGCAAGCGGAAGGACCCGGGTTTGATCTCTGGTACCAAAAAAAAAAAAAAAAAGATTGAGTAGGGCAAGGGATTTAGCTCAGTGGTTCTGCTGCCTGCCTGGCAAGCACAAGGTCCTGAGTTCAATCCCTGGTACCAAAAAAAAAAAATGTAAAACTAAACCCATATTTCTCTTTCTAAAACCTACTCCAAACTTGCTCTTGCTCCTGATTCCCCTATTTCATCCAGCACACAGTGAACTCTCCAAGCCAGACCTCGGGTTCATCCCAAATATCTCCCTTGCCCTTTTCTACAAAATACTACCAACCAACAAGTTCAGTACATTCCGTCTTCTGAATATTCCTCAAATCTCCTTTCTTTATCATTGCCACCTTGTTCAAAGCAGCATCACTTCTTGCTTGAGCTACTACAACAAACTTTCTCCTCATCTCTCTGGCAGAAATCTTAAATTATTAATTTGATGAATATTTGTCTCAGTCACTGATCTAGACTTTGGAGATAACAGAAGTGTAATGAAAGAGTTGAAAAAGCACCTGCCCTAAAAGGAACTTTATTATAGTATTAACACTTCTGTCTTCAGTAAGACCAGATTCTAAAAGACAACATATTAATTTGCTCTGAATTTTACAACAAATAAACAACCATACCAAGAACAGAGAACAAGCCCTTAGGGCAGTGGTGGGAAACCTATGACACGTGTGCTGCAGTGGGCACACAGAGCCCTCTGTCAGCACCTGAGCCAAGTGTATGAATATTTTTTTTCTACACTGAAACCTCAGTGTGCAGGTTTAATTGCAGTGTTGGCACTTCATGATAAATAAGTCGGTTTTGGGTTGCAGTTTGGGCATTCCATCTCTAAAAGGACTCTGCCTCTATGCTGTTGTGTTTTAAAAATCAGTATAGTGATAGTACATAATTTCTCACTTCCTCGAATTCATAGATCACCTCCATCCTAGAGGACATAATTATCCATTTAGTGAAAGGAGGTGTGGTAAGTGGTCCTAGGAAACCTGCATGCTCTTTGTTATGGGAACCTAAGCAGGCACACAGTGGACCTCAGGAGCTTCCAATCCTTTGAGGTAAACATTGGTTCTGAGCTTGGACAGAGGCATCTAGGCTGGCAAGTCAGGCTTCCCAGATTCAGGGAGGATGAATGCTCCACAAGGTCTCAATCTAGTGTGGATCAGGTGTGGAGAATTGGAAATGTGTCCAATGAGGAGATTTCTCTGTGAGTCTATCCTTAGAAGTCTATCAGAGTCATTGGACTCTCAAAGAATTTTTATTTCTTTTATTTCCTTTCCTTTTCTTTTTTTTCTTTTTTTTCCCCTTTGGAGACAGGGTCTTGCTATGTAGGTTGGCCTTGAACTCAAAGGGATCCTCCTGCCTCAGTCTCCCAAGTGCTGGGATTGAAGGTGTGTGTACCATGCCCAGCAAGAATTTTTGTTCTGTGATTTTCCTTGAACAGAGTAATCATAAATCCTCAAGGTAACCTAATCATTCTTTTCCCATAGAGTTAACTGAAAAATTGTATATGAAAGTCTGTATCATAATAGTTGGCAAAAACACAGCAAACGAGTGAGCAAGGCTTCTGGAATTTACAAGTCCTCTGTTCCAGGTCCAGAGGGTGAGTCAATCAGCATCAGAAATATCCAGGGTTGTTCAGCAGAGAGTCTAAGGACGCCAGCCTTGATAGCTTCAAACAGGTTGTCCTTCTGATGTCCTGTCTTTTGCAGGACTTCCCAGTTCTCAATACAACAATAAAATTCTCCAGACCCTGAGTTCGGAGTGTTAAACATGCTTCATGAAGTAGCAGAATGTATTGTTCATACCCTCCTGTTTTCATTGGCATTTTCCTAGAGAGACAAGTCTGTGGCCTTTAAGGATGTGTTCAAATTTTAGTAGATGTGAGAATTTCTTAATCAGACTGTGAAATGGAACTTTTTCAATTGCTGACATGGGGAAGAAGCTCCCTAGTCCCCGACCTGTCAGATTAGGAATCAAATTCAAGGGTCCACCCTCAGTGTGTGTGTGTGTGCGCACACGCGCGTGCATTGAGGCTTAAAGAGTGAGCAGGGAACATGGTTCAGCACATCTTTAAATTTTGATAAGACCTATCTTTTTCATTCTGTGTTTCTCCTTTCATTTATTTAACAAGTAGCCAACACATATTTGGAAAATGCCATGCTCTGTTTCTGTTAATACTTTCCAAGCAGTGGTGAGGGCTGAGGGGTTGTTGAGGATACAAGATGGCTGCACTCAGAGTTTACATTTTAGTGGGTTTATATTAAGCGAAGTCCAGTTAGATTAATATCTGTAAGACAGATGGTGCTTTTGAGAGGAAGCCCTTTAATAGATGCCCCCAAACCAGTCCTTTAGGGTCTTTCTGGTCCATTGCTGTGTCCAAGGAAGCGAGACAGTGTTACTAAAACTACACTCAGTCATGGTTTGTTGAATTCAAGGCTAATTTTCAATAATTCTACCTTGATCTTGGTAGCATTTTTCTTTTAATTTATTCAACATTCAACAGATCTATAATAATTACTAGATATTTAGCATTCTATGGTCATTGAAGATGAAGTAATAACCAAGTTAGACAATTATGAGCTCTTTCTAGGACTAACATTTAATAAAAGTCTATTGAAGGAAGAGATATTATTGAAACAAATAAATAAATATGAACATTTATATACAACATGCTGTACAAAGAATAGCAAAGGGTGAAAGCATAGAGAATGACTGGATAGCTACTTTACAGTGGGTGGTCAAAGTATTTCTGATGAGTGATCTTTAATCTGAGATTTGAATGAGGTGACCACACAGAGGGTCAAGGAGAAGAGAATTCTCAGTAGGATAAACCTGTAAGGTAAGAATGAAAAAGTTTTTGAAAGGTCACTGTGGCCTGAGTGTAGTGGGTGAGGTAGATAGCGATGCTGAAGACTGGAGAATACAAAATCTTTAGCCAGACTATCAGTCACATCTGCAAAAACATATCTGCTCTTCATTTTTCTTTCATTCTTTTCTCCAGTTTTAATCATCTGCATAAATTATCATACCAAAGCCTCTTTTCTGCTTTACTTTTAAAATAGTTCCTTCTCGGGATTATTTAATGATCTTTATAACACGCTTTGTGATGCGTGATTGATACTACAGATATTAATTACTTAAAATACGGTCAGAGTCATCATTACAATATATTTGACCCTTAGTTTACAGTAGTGGATCTTAGGGTGAGGCCATATGCTATTTATCAAAGGGATTCAAAAAGAAGTAAAAACAGCAGTTGATAAATATGTTGATTGATTTAATCTTCACTGTCATTCTCAGAAATAGCTGTGGCTGAGGAGAACCTTCCAAGAGGCTGACATGATATAATACTATTAAATTACTAATTTTATATCCTCAAGTAGAGAATGCTTGAGTAAATAGTTTGCCAAATATCAGAAGGAGAGATGAGTGTTGATTGGAGAATATCTGTCTTTGTATGTGAATAAACAGGAAGCAGCAAGAAGTACCTCTCATGTATTAGGAAGATGAAAATGAAAAATAGGAAGGGGAGAATAAGGGCAAGTTTGGCAAATGCCAACCTTCGTATAACATCTATTCTAAGCCAAAGCTTGTGCTTATATAAGTGTGACAGAATTCCAGGGAAAAGTAAGACTGGAAATGAAAATAGGAGCAGGCCTTGGATTTTAGGCTAAGTAGTTGTAAATAAATTCATGCATCAATGAGGAACCACTTGTGAGGAGTTTTTATGAATTAGTGCTATGGTTTTTCTTTTTGTTTGTTTGTTTGTTTGGGGTTTTTTTCTGCATGTTTATGCTGCTCCAGGTTACAGATTTGATAAACCTGCCTCTTACCTTTATTTCCTGTTCCAGGTAGTTTGGTATGCAGACAGTCTTTTCTTTGACATCAGGCCTGGGTAGGATTCTCTCTGAAAAGCAGGAGCCAGCAGTAGAGCTTGCCTTGGGAGGTAATGGCAGCTTCTTGGCCTTAAATTCTTCATAAATCAAAGGTATTATATAATCAATATGCATTTGTTTCCACTTATATTTTCTATTCAAATTAAACAAAACCAGTGAGAAACATTGTAGTTAGTAAGCAAGATCTATGAAACCAAAAAGAAGTTAGTTTTAATGCTCCTTTAAACTCTATCAAACATACATATTTGGAAACAAAACAAATTGTGATATATTGTTATTAATTTTTGGAGAACTCATTTAAAGTTCTTGATTAAACACCATGATAATTTTTTTTTTTTGGTACTTGGGATGGAATCCAAAGCCTTGTGCGTGCTAGGAAACAGCTGTATCAATCACTGAACTGTATTTTCAACCCAGTAATTTTGAAATACTTAATGTGGAACTTTCATTTATATTGCAATTTCAGAGGTAACCAACTCCTGATGCATGAGATTTTCTGTGTATTTTGGATGAACCTTCTTTTATGGCCAAGAAAAGAGAGCTGACAGGTTTTATACTTTGGGAAGAGATTGCATCATATTGACTGCTTCTCTACTCTGATAAGTGGCCCCTGAGAGCTGGAGAGTCAAAAGACAAATTAAATTTCTTCCCTCAGTTAGCTGAAAGAGGAAACAGAAAGGCTATTTTCTTGTTCTGGGAAGTGAATATACTGTTTAAAAATGTTTGTCAGAGGTTTAAGACTGGAAGAGGTACAGAAACCTTAGATCTGTGTGCTTGTTCAAGGAAAGCTTTATAACAACTTTCAGATGTGACTGATTTATAAAGCCACACGGAAGTAGTGACTAAATGAGTTAGCAGCCTGGGACTATGTTGACTGGAGTTGATGGAACAATATTTAGCTATTGACGTTTGGTGAAAATAAAGCTATATTTAGAGGCTTTCTTTTTTAAAAGGTTTATTATGTACACTTATAGAGAAATAATAATACATATTTTGGGTTCAGTCCCCTATTGAATATAACTTAAAAACCTAGATAAATTTTTTAAAAATATGGCTGGTTTAGCTCAGTAATAGAATACTTGCTTGGTATGAGCAAGGCAATTGGTTCAGCACTCATTTCTGCTTAAATACGTAAATAAATGAAAGACTCAGAATGAATAAAATAGGGATAAGTAAACTGAATCTGAAAAAGAAGAAGCTGGAAGTCTATCAAGTACGTAGCTGTTTTTTCCCTGACATCATTGTATGATGGTGGAAAATGAGAACTTTCTTTTTGACAGCCATATAAGGCCTGAAAAGCAGGTTTCCTGAACAAGGCCCTAGTGAAGGGCCACCTGGGACTACTCCCTCGCAGCAAAGCGGATGTAGAAGTACAGCAGTGTTTGAAAGTACAGCCACGAGAGCAAGGTGTGATAGCGCCTCTGGGTTCCTACAGAAATAAATAAATTCTCTCTGGAAGAAGGCCTATTTAGCATGGGGTTCAGATTGGTACAAATAATGTTTCATACATAAAATCCAACAACTGCGTTATAAGAAGAAATTGTAATGAGAATTACAAAATGTTTTGGACTTAATGCTAGTGAAAATGTTGCATAGCAAAAACTGAAAGCCGCTAAAGCAATTTATAACCTTAAAGTACACACATTAGAAAAATGTTTGGAGAAGACTGATACAGAAATTAACAAAACAAGAAATACAACATAGAGAATCAAAACAATTACAAGGTCTCTATCTATGAACAAAATAAATTGAATTTATGGTTAAAAATTTTGACCCAAAGAAAACTCCAGGCCTAGATGGTTTCACTGAAGAGTCTACCAAACGTTAAAGGAAAAAGATAATATCAATTCTACATAGAATTTTCCAGAATATTAAAGAAGAGTTGTTACCTTTTCTACATTTGCAAAACATACATGTGTGATGTGGCAAAAGATTTGTATCTAGAGTGTATAAAGAACTTTTATAACATCATAACAAAAGGGTAATAAACCAATTTCAAAAATAGGCAAAGGATCTGAACATCTGGTTTCCATAAAAAGACATGAATGGCAAGAGAATGAAAAGATGTGAACCTCATTAGGTACCAAAATTAGAAAACACAATAAAATACCATTACATACTCACTACATTGGCTAAAATTTAAAAAATAAAAAAACTGACCATACTAAGTTTTGGGAGGGTGTGAAGGAAAGAAACTCAAATGGGAATGTAAAATGATACAACCACCCTGGAAAACAATTTTATCAGCCCTTAAAAATCTAAACATAAAACCACTGTAAGACTCACTCATTACACTCTTGTGTATCACCCAAGGGAAAAAATATATCCAGGCAAAGCTTTGTACACAGATGTCCATATAAGCTTCGTGAAAAATTGGAAACAACAGGTGAGTGGATAAACAGTGAGATAACTGTACAACTGGACACTTCTCAGCAATAAAAAGGAATGAGCTATATATGCACACAAGATGAACATACATCAATAGTGTGCTCATAAATTATCATAAAATAACCATGCTGAGTCAAAGGAACCAGGTTTTAAAAGAGAGCTCACCATGTGGTTTTATTGTATAAAAAATTTAAAAATCCATGCTAATCTTTAATCATATAAATCAGATAAATATTTGCCTCTAGAAGAAGTAGAGTCACAAGGAAACTTTTAGGGTGATAAATATGTGCATTTTCTTGATTTTGGTGAGAGTTTCTCAGCTAAATATATATATATATTTGTCAAAACTCATCAAATTGTTAATTTTGAATGTGTGCATTTTATATCATGTTAATTATACATTAATAAAACTAAAAATACTGTGAAACATGGTGACTTTTCAAGAAGCTATGCAAAGAGAAAGGAAATGATAGAAGTCAAACTAAGTAGACATAAATAGCTATTTCTTTACCGTTTTTATTACGAAGGGATTGTCACTGGAAGTTTTGAAGCACTCATTGAATTTTCTACTGGGCTCTGAAATGAAATTATGGAAACATGTTTAAATTGAGCTGAAAAATAATTTCTATCACATGATATGTGTGTCAGTTGCTGAAATACATAGGAGCATATAATGACTTTAAGATTAACTCAGGAATGTGTTTATAAATATTAAGAATCTTAAAGATGGAATTCCATTATAATCACATAATAAAAGTACATTTATTCTTAAAAATATTCGCAAAATGATAATTTAAAGGCACACGGTAAGTGCTTTCTTGATCCAGTAAAGCTAATTCAAGAGTACACATCTCACTGTAAAACATGTTTTTCTGTTTCATGTCCTCATGCCTGTCATTTTCTTTAATTAAAATGTAATGGATACGTGTTCTTTACCCTGAAGACAATTTTGCACTGTTATAATTATATTCTTTATTTTGTTTCTTATTTCATCAGCCTCTCAACCCTCCCTTACTTGGTCATCTAAATCCCCTTATATTACCCTAAAACGATTCAAAGATTTGTCTAATTTACCTTTACATTAATTTGGAGGGTGGTTGAGACACGGTCTCACTATGTAGTTCAGGCTGACCTTGAGCTCACTGTGTAGCCCAGGGTGGCCCCAAACTTGCAGCAGTCTTCCTGCCTCGGTTTCCCAAGTGCTGGGATTACAGGCATTTGCCACCACACCTGGCCTCCTTCACATTAATTTAAAGGTGTATTCTAAATAAGTGATGCTATCTTTTTACCAAAGGCACAGTTAACACAATTTTTCAAAAGATGAAAATATTCTGAGTATATTCTCAATAGTAACTAAATCCAGGGGCTGAGGATTGAGCTCAGTGGATCCACCGCCTGCCTCTCAAGCGCAAGGTCCCGAGTTCGATCTCTGGTACCAAAACAACAACAACAACAAAGTAACTAAATCCATTAGTTCTACCTGAAAAAAATATAGGAAAATAAAGTGGAAGTTACCTCTCACCAAGTAATGAAAACACAGTTAGGAGTAGTAAGTATGTAAGGTCAGTGTTCACTTGTGGAAAGTAGAACTTACTTGATTTCAGCAAGTACGTAAATGATAGGGAGGATTAAGAGATTGTCATAGCACTGGAAGGACTGGTCTCAATCTCACAGCTCACACTAAGAGCCACACTTTGGACCCGACCCACCCTAGCAGGTGCAGCCTTCACCACAATCAGAGGAAGGGGCTGGGAGGCCACTGCCACATCCATGAGGCTCAGGGTAAGCACCGGGAACGCCGCTGCAATCAGAAAGCCATGGTATCTGCAGACTGCCTGTGACACCCCACAACCTAGAATCTGCACATGGACATGGGGATGCTGTCAAAGGAAAATCCAGTGTTTCTAGTCATGCCTGATAATAGAAAAGAGCTAAATAGATGACTGCAGGTCCGCAAATGCCATGTATCTCACTGGATGGTGATGAACATTTCCCAGGAATCAATTCTGGTTCAAAAGTGTAATTTTTCAGTTTCTAGGTTCTATGGGATAAGAAGGGACCCTAGCAAGATGAAACAAGGGGGTTTCGACTCTTTGTTGCCAGAGGCAGGGAAAGAGGAACTCCTGAGAAGGATGAGGTGAGTTAACAGTGTGAAGGCCTTAGAAGATATGGCACACAGTAAGTATTCCACAAATGATTCCACAAATGATTTAGGCAGACATATACTTTACATTCTAAAACAATTCCGATCGGGAAATTTTAGTAATAGTATGCAATTGGTTTTTTCTGTTTGTTTGTTTTGGTACCGGGGATTGAACTCAGGTCCTTGTGCTTGCACAGCAGGGGGCGAAACCACTGAGCTAAATCCCCAGCCCTATAGTATATAATTGTATATGAGAGGAAAAAGACAATTGGCTATAGTGTTTACCATGCAGAATTCCTTTCTTCTATTTTACATTGCCTTTTGGATTTTGGCACATTTTACTTTTGATACGGTTTATCAACTTCAATCCGCATTAACTATCTGGAACCTGGAGAGAAACCAAGGGGATGAAGATCCGCCAGGGAAGATGAAAACATGAAATTCCGACCTGTTCTGTCTCCTGCACTGGCTTTTTGACTGACATAGGTTCCCTGTTGGGGTTGGTGAAACATTCAAATCTGGCATCTCTTAGCTACTTCTGTAGGAATCAGGAACTACAACCACACCACGTACGTCTTGGACACAGTGAAAACAGTAACATATCTATTAGCATAATTGGGCTAGTGAACTAAGACTAGATGGGAAAATTTTTATAATGAACAAACTATTTTATAGTGAGACAATCTCATGACTATTTAAAAATCACTACATCTATTTTAGTAATTTTATAATTTCCCCCCTCCAGTTATTTGTAGGAGGCTAAGGAAACATTCCATCGGCTGAGAGGGACTCACCAGAGTGTGGCTGCGGGGGCGTCTTGACACTGTTTGGGGCTGGTGACACTCCTCGGACAGGGCTCTCTGGGGCAGGTGGGTGTCATTCTCTTCCAGATGGCTGAGCCGGCCACCTTCCTGCAGTGTTCTGAGTGCAGTCTCATCATCCTTCACAGTACAGATTGGAACGTTATTCAAGCCTAGGTGAGTAATGATTACAACAACAAAAAAAGATCAAACAACCAGATTAGATCTTTGGCAGGTTTTCTTTAAATGATCATCACTTTCCCAATCAACTATTGTTAAATATACACAAAGTACTGGACTTCAAATTGTATGATCCAGTGCTGGGTGGAGATTCTTTAACTGTGTAGTCGATTTTGTCTGCAAGGCCTGCTTTTGTCCAATGTTCTGCCATCTCGTCAGACTTGAAAACTAGGTCCAAATCTTTGATCTTGGTCTGGGAGTATCTCGGATTGGCCTCTCAGTTTTATGTCCTCATGATGACTAATGTATATCAGATTTAGATTTTTTTAAGCATTCAGAAAGTCTCTATATAATAAGGGCTTCTGAAAGAGGTACACTGTCTTTTTGTGCTGGCAGATGGTTTAAACTTTAGGAAGGAGGGCTAGGAGGCACCATAAAGTAGATTGTAAGGGAGAGAAGGAAGGAGAATTTGGTACAATGTTCCCTTTATTCTCATGCCAGAGATTTCTGGATTGACTTACTTTCCTGCAAGATATATCAACAAAAATATAGGATTTCATTCAAATATTAAGTCATAGGTAGGCCTCTGTACAGTGTGAACACTAAGTCACGTACTTAGGGTGTAGGGTGTGTAGGGGCACTGCCCTGTGATACCAGTGAGACATGAGAGATCATCAAAGATGGCTAGTCTGTCCCCCAAGAAGCTGGCAGCCTGAGGAACCAGCTGGAAACTGAGAAGGGTGAGGAGAAGCAGCTTTTTGGGTTACATGCTCCCTGGAGGGTGAAGGGTGGGAAAAAGCCAAACCCAGAAATCATCCTGACCCCTTGTGGATCAAAGCTTCCCCACTTGTGAACCTGGGGGATTCAGACTACAATACATATGGGGCAGTGAGGAGGCTCTAATTTTGTATTCTTGCAACTGCGTGGGTCTTTTTGGCTGTTGCTTTTATTTACTCTCTTTTCTTCTTTCTTTTTCCTTTATCCCCACTCTTTTCCTTTGCTCCTTTCATGTATATATGGGAGATGTCTGTTTATGTGAGAAGGGGAATAAGAATTACCCAGTTCTTTGATCTAAATAGCACCTTTCATGGGCTAGTCAGGGTAACCCTCTCCAAAAGTGTGTACAGCAGGTTCAAACCGAAGCCAGCATATTAACAGGTTCTGACCTTGCAGTTTCCCTCAGTCTCCAATCACACTTTCCTTTCTCGGCTTCCCTACTCCTGCCCCCACAAATATTCTCTCCCTCCACTAGCACTCCAATTCAGTTATCGTGTCAACAGAATTTGATCTTCTCTCTTTTGTTATCTCTCTTGGCTCCTCTTCTTTCTGATCTACCCTCTTCCCTTTCCTCCTCCTTATTCCTTCTCCCATCCATCACATTCCACCTTGTCAGTGGTAGCATATTACAGTATTTGTGGGTCACTGAAAAAAGGGTGCGATAGTTTAAAAAGTTTTAATGTGAATATTTGGCATGTGGTTGGATCTGTTGATGTTTATATAACTGGTAAGAATCCTCTCCTTGCAACATAGCAAACAGGTCTGATCCTATTAAGCTGAGTAGGTTGAAGAGGTATAAAAATACCAAAACAATGAAAGCCAAGATCACATAGTTGGGAAGAAGACACTAACTGAAGAGGTCTTCATAGCATCAACAGTTTTCCACTCTAATTTATCCTTAACTCTCAACACACACACACACACACACACACACACACACACACACACAGCATGAGAAAACAAGGCAATAAAATGCCTCCAAAAACTCTCAATTCCACCAAAACTGGCCCAAAGTGGTTTGGTGAAGAGGAAGTAAAAAGCCAAATGGCTGAAATGTACTAAAGGATAAAAGAAGAAACTAAAAAATGGATCAACAATTTGTTCAATGAGCTCAAAGGTGATGTAACCAAACAGATAATAGACTTAACTGATAGAATGATCAGTGAGCTTAAAGAAGAAACAAGTAACCAACCAGGATAATACAAGACATGAATGAGAAGTTTAGTAAAGAATTAGAGTCCATGAAAAGATATCAAACAGAATCATAAGTTACAAAAATTCTATTGAAAGTATGGGCAGCAGGAGTGACTAAAGTGAGGGGAAAGTGTCAGAATTAAGATAGGATTCTGGAGATCATATATTCAGAGATATCTTAAAAAAACAAGAGATCATGGAAAATGGATCCAACAGTTCCCAGATGTATCAAAGAAAACTAACCTAGTAATAGGAATTTTAAAAAATTAGAAGATGGCACAAAAGGAATAAAAAATCTACTTACAGAAATAATAGCAAAACTTTTCCAAATACAGGAAAAGAATTCAACATACAGGTAAATGAATCATATAGAATTCTAAATAGGCACAATCAAAAAAGAAACTTTTCACTACACTTTATAGTTAAAATCCAAGAAGCCCAATACAAAGACAGTTTTAAAAGCTGTCAGAGGAAAGCAATATATTACTTATAAAGGTAAATCTATTAAAATTACAGCAGATTTCTCAACACAAGCATTAAAGATGAGAGGAGCTTGGTGTGAAGGTTTTCAAGTCCTAAAAGAAAAAACTTGCAACCCAGACTGATGTATCCTGCAAGACTATTATTCAAAATGGAGAAATAAGAAAGATGGAGAAATAAAGACTTTTCGTGACAAAGAGCACTCTAAGAAATTCATGGCCACCAAACCAGCACTACAAAATGTACTCAGGGATATCCTAGACAGAGTCAAGGAGCCCAGGAACATCAAAGAGACTAAAGGAATGGGTACATCAAACAGGGTGGTCAGTTAAGCAAAAGGAAAAACTAAAGTGATCCTCAACAGAAAAATAATGCAATGACCAGAATCACTCAATACCTTTCAGTAAAATAACTCAATGTAAACGGTTTCAACTTTCCAATCAAAAGACACAGATGTTCACATTGTCTACAAATAGAATAGCTACCTCTGCTATTTTCTGGGTTCCTGTCACATGGAATATTGTTGTTGTCCATCCTTTGACTTTCAGTCTATGAATTTCTTCTTGATTAAATGTGTTTCCTATGTGCCCCATACTGTTGGATCTTGTTTCTTGATCCATTCTGCCAGTCTGTTTCTTTTGATTGGTGGATTGAGACCATTTACAATGATGGTTATAACTGATATGTATTGGCTTATTCCTGTCATATTATCTTCCTGATGTTGGTTCCTTGTCTTTCACCTGTTTAATTGCTTGCCCTGCCTGGTGGCTTTTTTCTATTGGTGATCTTAGAATTGTGATTTTCATTATCTCTTTCTAAAATGCCCTTCAGAGCACTTTGTAAAGCTGGTTTGTTGGTCGTGAGTTTCTTCAGTTGTCTTTGTCATGGGACTATCGTATTTCTCCATTGATTTTGAAAGATAGTTTTGTGGAGTACATCAATCTGTATTGGAGGTTGTTTTCTTTTAGGGCTTGAAATATTCATTCCAAGATCTTCTTGCCTTAAGGGGTTGTGTTGAGAAGTCTGCTGTGATTCTAATGGGCTTTCCTTTGTATATGATTTGTTTTTTTTCTCTTAACAGCTTTTAATATTCTGTTCTTGTGCTGAATTCCTGGGATCTTAATTATTATATGCCTTGCTGTAGATTTATTTTGGCCATGGGTATTTGGAGTTCTATATGCTTCACTTATTTGTATGTCAATTTCTTCTTTCATGTTTGGGAAATTTTCTGCCATTACATCTGTGAACAGACTTTTTATGACATTTGCACTGTCTCCTGCTCTTTCATTGACTCCAATTAATCTTATATTGTTTTTCTCTGTATCATCTTGCAATTGTTGGATTGATTTTTCATGACTTCTTGCTATTTTTAAGATGTCTTTCTTTTCATGGTCAGTAACCAAAATCATGTCTTCTAGATCTGAAATTTGGTCTTCACCTTTGTTTAAATGATTGTGTATACTTTCAGTGGAGTTTTTAATCTCCTGGTTAGCTGTTTCATGGATTCCATTTCTTTCCTGTGTTGGGTATTCATGGTTTCCATCATTTTATTATTTTTTATATCTGTATCTACTCTAGATTTGTTGAGCATGTCCTTCATTTTGATTGTCATATCTTTTTTTACCTGAAAGATTATTTTCTCTATAGCCTCTTCTATTTGTTTATTTACTTCTGCTGCTAGCACTTCAGATAGTTAATGTAGGTGGCTTCCAAATTTCCTCTATTTCATTGTCCCCTAGACTTGTCCTGGGTGGGCTGGATGCCTGGGTTGCATTTTGCTTCTGTTTCATCATTTTCTATTTTTTAAATTTTATTTTGTTTTCTGAGTAGTTGCATGTAGATTTCCTATGACCGATAGCTTTATCACTAATATCGAGGCTTCTCTAGGAAATGCCTATCCCTCAGCTCATCTTGTTAAGGGAAAAATACAAGAAGAAGAGATAACAATTATAAATATATATATGCACCAAATATTGGTGGACCCAACTATATAAAACAACTATTAATGGACATGAGAAATCTAATAAGCACTAACACAGCTGTAATGGGGGACTTTAATACCCCATTGTCACAAATAAACAGATCAACTAGACAAAAAATCAGCAAAGAAATATCAGAACTGAACCCAACTTATGAATAAATGGACTTAGTAGATGTCTACAGAGTGTCCCACTCCAAAACAAAATAAAATTATCCCATGCATATTATCTGACTATAGTTCAATGAAAGTGGAAATCAACAGCAAAAGAAACCACAAAGCCCCCATAAACACATGGAAACTAAATAACATCCTTCTGAACAACCAATAGGTCACAGATGAATTAAACGGTATTTACAATTAAATGATAATGCCAACACAACATACTGCCACTTATGGGATACAATGAAAGTGGTTCTAAGAGGGAAATTTATAGCAATGAACTCTCACAGGAAAACAGAATGAGCTCAAATAATCCAATGATGAACCTCGAACTTCTAGAAAAGGAAGAACAAGTCAAGCCCAAAGCTTGAACAATGGAAGAAATTATAAAGATCAGAGGAGAAATTAATGCAATTGAGACTAGGAAAATAATACAAAGAATCAATCAATCAGAGAGTTGGTTCTTTGAAAGATTAAATAAAATTGATAAACCCTGAGCCAACCTTATCAAAAAAATGAAAGGAAAGACTCAAATTTGTGCAGTTAAGAATGAAAAGGGTGAAATCACAACAGATCCTGTGGAAATCCAGAAGATCATCAATACTTACCTTTGAGAATGAACCTGTACTCTAATAAGATGGAAAACAGAAGAAATGGACAGATTCCTAGATACATGTGAATTACCAAAGCTGAATCAAGAAGATATAAAAATTCTAAATATTTCAGTATCAGTCAATATAATTGAAAATGTAATTTAAAACCTACCACCACCAACAAAAAAAGACCAGGTTCTGATAGGTTCACTGCTGAATTCTACAGGAAATTAAAAGATCTAATGCCAGTTCCCCTCAAACCGTTCAATGAAATAGAAAGGGAAGCAATCCCCCCAAACTCATTCCTGGAAGCAATTACCCTGATTCCAACCAGAGAAGGACCCAACCAAAGAGGAGAACTAGAAGCCAATCCATCTCCCTAATGAACACAGATGCAAAAATCCTCAATAAGAGACTGGCAAACAGAATGCAGCAAATCAAGAAGATTATACACTCTGACCAAGGATGATTCATTCCAGAGATGAAAGGATGGTTCAACACACACAGTAAATGTAAGACACCGTATCAACAGAGCCAAACAAAATTCACACAATCATCTCAATAGACGCAGAAAAAGCATTTGACAGAGCCCAACACCCATTCATGATAAAAACCCTACAAAAAATTGGAAGAGATGGTCTTTACCTCAATCTAATAAAAGCCATCTATGACAAACCACTTCTGTTTGTACATTTCTCCTCCTGACTTCCTTTTGAGAGCCAGACCCAGCTTTCCACCGAATGAGTGTGAGCTCCAGGACAGTGGACCCCTCCCATGTCTAGAACAGGGGTGATATGTATTAGAGATCAAATAAATATCTGCTGAAGGAAGTGACCCACTGTCTCCCTCTCAGCTTTCTAGTTTCAAGAGCAGCACTTTTTTTGTTAGCCATGGTAACCTCAGGTAGGGAAGGGACAAAGGCAGATTCTTTGATTTGCTTCTCGTTTTCACACCTGTCTAATCCATCACCAGGACCCTTTGCTTATTCCCTACAGACTCTCCAGCTTCACATCCTGCCCTCATTCAGTTCTGTTGCACAGTAGGATGCTGGTCCTTGTGTTTGCATTTTGGTCTTCCTAATTTTCGTCTTTGTTTCCAGGCTTGGCCCTTTTGCCTACAAAGGATGACTCATTTTTATCAGCACAGAGATTTTCAATGTCCCACTTTCTGTCACCTCAGGAATATGATGGCAATGGTATGGTTAATCTTGATTGTCAGCTTGAGGGCAGATTAGGGGGTAAGCAAAGAACACTTGTAGCTGTGTCTGGATGGGTCATGGGGCATGACCTGGGAGACTCTGTCTGCCCTTGGCCCCTTCCTCTCTGCTGTCCCCCTGCTCTGCTTCCTAGGTGCCATGAGGCGAGCAGCTTCCCTCTGCTGTGCTCGCCAGCCACGATCTTCCTGCCTTGGAGTCAGCTGACTATGGATGGAAACCTCTGAAACTGCGACCCAAAGCAGGCATTCTTCCTATGAGCCATGTATGTCAGGTATTCTGTCCAGCAGTGGAAAGTTGATGTTGCTGTCTGCAGGGGGTGAGGGGGATGCGAGCAGTGGCTCTGTTGGGGGACAAGGCAGATGGTGCCCTGAGGGTCTGCTGAGTAAGCCCCCATCCCGGGCAAACCACTGGCTCCTCTCAGTCCCAAGAGATCTGCTTGTTTTCCACATGCTGCCTAACCTTGAGAAAGCTACTCTCAAAACATGTCTCCTTTTTGTCTAAGACCCAAAATATGTGTAAAAAGTATATACACCTTTTTTCTTTAATCCAAGACAGTTTGAGAGAGGATACTGTCATTGTCTAATTTCCAAGAAATCTATTGCATGAAGTTAAAGTAAGAGAAAAGAGAGAGGCAGGAAAGAAGAAAAAGAGAGGGAGCAAGACGGGGGTGGGGGGGTGGCGAAGAGAGAAGGGGAAAGGACAGAGAGGAAGGGATAAAGCGCCTGCCTCCCTAGGGCTTGTACCTGGTAAGTAGGTACTGGCATGGCTGTGCAGGTAGTTACGATATGCAATGCTTTTAAACCCTCTGGTCAGTGCTGTCCTGAGCTCCCCACTTTCCCTGCCCACTCGGGCCCCTCTTCAGTCCCTGTCTTAACCGCCCAGCAATCCCAGGCCAGTGTCCAGCTGGGAAGACCCACAGACCTCTGCCTTAGCTCCAGTTCTGGCCTCTGATCCCAGTCACCAGTACCCACACCCTGTCAGTGGCTGAGTATTGTAAACCCAAATCACCAAGAGGTCCAAGTGCAGAGGAGAGCGACTCATCCTAGGACCTGAGTTCTTTACCTTTGATGTGGCAGACTCTCCTGGGATGAGGGGTATGCCTGACGAGAAAGCAACTCCCGCCTCTAGTGGTAGCGTGGCTGCCGTTGCTCGTTAGCTGCACGGACATCAGGGACCCGAGGTTCATGGCCATGGTGTGATGATTCCCTTCTCCCTGCTGCATTCAGAGTGCTCTTGGGGTCTAGTGTGCTTGACCTTACTTCCAGATGCACACAGGCTCTAGTATAGCTTGTTGGTTTATCAACAAAAATACATTATATTATTATCAACTTTAATATGGCAAATTTAAATGATGACTTCAAAATATGATACCCACAATTGTACTTTATATTAAATTAGCTTTTTCTTTTTCTCTCCTTTCTTTCTGCCTCCCCCTCTCCCAGCCTCTCTCTCTTCCTTTCTTTCTTCCTTTGATTTGTTTTGAGACACGGTCTTAGCCAACTTCCTGAGTTGCCCAGGCTGGGCTTGAACTTATGATTCTCCTGCCTCAACCTCCCAGATACACTTGAGTGGTAGGGAGACACTTTAAACTTTAGTACCGCAAGTCAACAAGAAAACAATGCAGAGGATTCTCTTTTTTGTGAAAAGAGCAATCTACCTGGAATTCTGAAACATATCGTGTATTTATACTTTGAAAAGATGCTTTGGTTTACAGAAAATTTAATATGATGTATGGCTTTTTATTTTTTTACTAATGATGTTCAAGGGATGAAGGCAATAAACACTGTACCCACACATATCATTAAAAATTCTATAAATAGTCTGTGTGCTGTGATCTGAATGTTTACACCCCCACTCATATGCTGAACCCTAATAACAAGTGTGATTGAGAGGAAGACTATCTGGGAGGTCATTGGGCCCTTGGATGGGCCTCCAAGAATGAAATTAGTGACTGGAAAGGGGCCCCTGAGAGCTGCCCTCTCCATCCACCCCATGAGGAAGCAGGGCAAGGTGCATCTTGGAACCTGGCTGCAAGCCCTCACCAGGCCCTGGATCCGCTGGCCATGTCTTGGATTTCCCAGCCTCCACAATGCAGAGCAATACATTCCTCTGGCTTATACCATACCCAGCTTATGGTACTTTGCTATAGCCACTCAAATGGCTAAAGACGGTGTTCTTTTAAAAGTCTGATTTAAACTTCAATTTTCAAGGCTGCAGTAAACAAATAAAATGTTTGTAATGTCCTATTTCCTTAAAACAGACTTATTTTGTTTCTTGTAATTTGAAGATATTTAATAAAATATTTCTAAGAAACAGGTACAGAACTGTTGCTAGAGAAAAATTGTATGATTTTAATCACAGAATAAAACATGACTGATAGCTCATGGAGCGGATGCGTTCTCCTCTGAGGAGGGGAAGCACCCGGACTCCCTGCCTGAGGAAAGTCCTTCCTCTTGAAGGAGAGAGCCGTGTGGGAGAGCAATGGCTCTCATCTAGACTTTTGTTTTGCTTTAAATGTATTAAAAAGAAGATGAATTTGAGGGCCATTAAGTAAATCATACCTTAAAGTATAGAAAAATATGTAATGTTGAATTTAAATTACACCTGTGGATGGTTTTACGAGGAGATGATCTGGTTCACAGGACCCTCCCAGCCTCATAAGGGTCTGGACCAAGTTTTCCTTGCTTCCTCCAGCTTTACACAAACCTGGGAATGTTGATTGGGAGAAACAGACTAATGACCAAAGTCTCCAAAAAAATGTACCTGCCTCCCTCCAGTTTCTCCTACTTTCACTTCAAGGAGCCTCTGTGGCTCCCGTTGTTAGGATACGTGGCACAGCTTAGCAGCAAGGTAACATTCCTTGGGACACCTGAGTTCCAGAATTCTGTGCCTGCCATTCTTCTCTGTTACCTACAGACTGGCGAATCTGTGCAGCAGCAAGTGACTGCCTTAACCTTGGACATATGTTAGCATTGCATCAATTCAATAGAAAGAGAAAAGCAAAGCAAATACAATGCAATTCTGCCTCAGTAACTCAACGTGAAGGAATCCAACTTGGCTCAATGACAAGCCCTGGGGAGATGGTGTGAATGATTTGAAGTTTTCCCAATTACCGGGAATATGCTGTTCTGGATGTCAGGATGTCTGTGCTGACCACTAGTTCAACAACTATGAAGAAGTCCTAGAATGTTAGTTTAAGGTCCTGGAGTCAGGTACACATGGGTGTTGCTATTGGGATTGCTTATACTGGTTCTGCCTAGTATTTTTCTTATAACCTTTGAAAGCAGTGTAGATGACTTCTGAAAGGTAAATATGCAAGGAGAGAGCCTAATGTAGTCTATTTTTGTGACTGGCCCTAAGAATGAAAGACTTTTCATGACTTATGCCTTGCTGCTTTATTGATGAAGGGATTTAATAGATTTTCTAAGGTAATTTTGACATTTTGAGAGTTTCCTTTCTTTACAGAACTAACAGCAGAGACCAGAAACAGTACTTTAAGACAGGCATGTTTTTTCTTTCTTCACACGAAACAACTCAACAGTCACAGGTTGGCATGGAAGATCCATGGTATTATTATGAATCTTGGGCCTGAGGAGATTAAGGTCCCCAGGTTCATATGGCGAACTGTCAGGGTCTAACTGGAATCTGAGGCAACACCTGTGCTGTGACCACGTCTGCCTGGCCACTTCACCTTAAATGGATTGCCTTGAAAAGCAGGGCTAAAGCTGCTTGAAATCCTATGCACCACGATTAACTAGGAAATGTGATGTAGACACTCAGACTTCCAACTCAGTACAAGGTGACCCTGGGGTCACATATCTTTTAAAGAGTGTGGCAGGGGTATCTGCGTGCAAGTGTGTGCATTTGTGTATGTGTGTACAGATGTGTGTACGTGTGTGTAAGAGTCAGCAGTAATCTTAGTGTCTGTTCCCAGTGTTTCCAACTGGAGCCCAGTGAGCCCAGGCAGGTTCCCAAGGCCACACAGAGCTGGGGCAGAACTGTCCCCACAGCAGCCTGCGGATGCCACAGCCCCTCCCACACAGCCCAGACACTGCAAAGGGGTTGAGGGAAGGGTGAAGGAGGGACTAGACATGTGTACTGGACTCCTCTGGAGTTGTGGACACCAGACCACATGCTTGGGACTGCCGACTGGCAGGACGGGGCCAGGAGGGCATCCGGCCCGAGAGTCTGATCGCTGAGAAGTGCCACAGAATGCTGTCCCAGAATTTGAGAACTCATGTGGAGCCTCCCAAAGGCTCTTCCTCTCCAGGAGAGGTGCTCCACTCACTGGGAGGAGGAGGAGGGCTGTCACCTGATACTTCAGTTTTTATTTTAAAAGTTGAAAGAGCTTTCTCTTCCATTTGCATATCCATATTAGGTTTTTCACAGATATTGAGGCGTTAAAATGATAGTTTGCTTCTGTCTTGAAAGAACTTGAAAGGAGAATTGCTATAGGAAGTGACTAAAGAAAAGGTCAGGGCCCTGTCAGGGCTACTGAAGGAACAGCCGACTGCACAATATCCAAAGTTGTCAAGCGCGTGTCTGGGAGGCTTGGGGGAGGGAGGGAGGGTTGAGATTGTCTTCAGATCTGCTCTACCCTTTGCTCTTAACTACAGAGTGGCTGTCCTGAGGGTCATGAGGCTGGCATGCCTCATCCGCCACTGGGTGGCAGCATCCGTACACAGACCTCACTGTCCTCCTGGGAAGAGCCTGGAGCAGGAGCTTTGGGAGGCAGGAACTGCATGACCCTGCAGCTCCCCCCAGACCAGTAAACTCTGGACAGCCTAAGCCAGCCTGGTTTCCCCATCACCCTCCAGGACAGCGCTCTTGACAAAGCAGACACGAGGCCGTCACCTGTGCTGCTGGGCCAGGCGTTCCTCCCCATGCTGGCAACCTGCCTCGGCCACCTTCAGTTTTATCTTCATTAAAGGGAATTGTCAACGCTTATAACTCTGTCTTCCTATAGGCAGAGGGACAGTTTCTACAAAAATGACATAGAAGTGGGAGAGATGTGGGGCCACTGCAGGATGGCAATGTTTAGAAGAGTGAGTCTCACTCCTGGCTGCACCAGAGGGTCGCTGAGGGGCTTTGTCCTAGGAGATTCCCCAGAATCATGAATGGAATCATCCTCTGAGAGAGTCGGGGGAATATTTATGGAATGGGTAAGTGAATGAATAAATGGACGAATGCACAGGCGGGGCGAGTTGGTGAGAGGAGAGAAGCTTCTAGAGACTCCTCCAGCCAGATAGGAGCTGGCCGGGGAGGACAGGGAGAGGGCATCTCCAGGCAGGAATAGGCTCTGTGCTTCCACACTGGACTTGGACGCTGACTTTGTGCAGCAGCCAACGGCTTGCGTGTCCCTGACGGTAATGAGTTACGCAAAGCTAGGTCCAGCCTTTCTCCCAGGTGAATGGACATTGCCACATCTGCTCTGGGACCACAACCCCGCTCAAAGGTCCATGTCAGCCACTGGGTGCTGGGGTTTTCTAGGTCTTTCCTTTCTCTGGAGGCTGATGGATCAGTCCTTCTTTGACTATGAACCAGACCAGGGCTGGCTACAGGGCAGAGCCAGGGCTGCCCCCACCAGGATGGTTCCAGTGCTGGGTCTAGGCCAAAGCTCAGCAGAGGAGGAGCCTGCAGTGTGTGTTTCAGGGTCCCTGGTGGTTGCAGTCTCAGGCTGAGACCAACAACCGTGGAGCAAGGCCTCAGGTGGAGGCTGCACGGCCCAAGGGCTCCATCACTCTCTAGCCCCAGCCCCTGGGCCTCATTGTGTGGGTCCTGGCATTCCAGTACTCTGCTCGTCTGAAATGTGACCGCACTGAATCAGATCTGACAGCCCAGTGCTCTCCTGTGGTCAGCAGGTCAGCAGGGTGGGGATACTGCTCCTTTTCTTGCATAACAAAATTGCCCACATTCATTGACCAGTTTCCATGTTCTAGACTGTGCTGAATGACTTACGTGGCATTATTACACTTAATCTGCACCACCATCGTAGCAGCTAGGAACTACCATTATGCTTATTTTATGGATGAGAGAATTGAGGCTTAGAAAGAAGTTCTGGATGAATCACACCATCGCAGAGTTGTGACCAGCACCCATGCCTGTTTGCAGCCAAAAGCGGTGCACAGCCAAATCTCCCTCAGAGGACGTTTCTGTTAGCACTGATGGCAAGCTGCAAGAGCAGTGGGATTGGTAGTTAGATATATAATCTGCCGTTGACACGAGATGTATTAAAGCCTCAAGGCAGCAATAGTAGAAAGTGTAACAGTTACTATTTCTAGCTCTAGCAGGATATAGATGTTGTGTTCAGGTTGAGGTACTGAGAAGAATTTAATTGATTATTAACAGGTACATGGACAGTGATTTTTAAAGGAACAGAGATGGTCTAGTCCCCTGGAGCTGGAGGTGGTGAAGAGGGAGTGTTCACTGCAAGCCTGGAGAGGCAGGTATACATGAAGAGGGCTCGTGAAAGGGGCTGTGATCTTGGGAGAGGGACTCAGCAGAAAGGCACTGCAGTGATGAATCTCACATCTCCACCACCTCATTCTTCTGCTCTGCCATCTCCAACCTGCGGCTGACTCCCAGCTAAAACCAGCCAGGGTACAGGAGAGTCCTTGACTGACAGCCAGTCTCCCCTGGGGAGGAGCAGGTGCAGAGTAGATGTGGGAGCTGGGAGACTTGTTGTAACTGGATGTCTGTCTGTGGGCCCTGTGGCTGAAATGAAAGGTATGGCACTCCAAAATAATGGTTGGTAGTAGAGGCGAGCAAAGCTATTAGAACAGTCATTTTAGCTACAGAGCTACAGAGCGTCACTTTGTTCACCCTTTGTGATGCCTTCTTCACTCTGCTCGGTTCGCTCAGCCCCTGACCACGCTCACATTCCAACCCCAAAACATGTCTCTTTTCACTAGGAAACACTGCACGTGATGAAGCAAGACCTAGCAGGCAGAGAAGAGAAATAAATCATTGATTTTTATAACAAGATAATTCAAGGATAAAAATATCATGTCTTTTCTCATCATTTTCTGTTTAAAAAGAACTTCTCCAGCTGAGGGAACAGCTCAGTGGGAAAGTGCTTGACTGGGGGGCCCTGGGCTCCATCCCCAGCACTGGAATGATAAACAAACAAATAAATACAAAGAACTAGCAGAGCATGATGGTGATGCTTTTGATCCCAGCACTCTGGAAGGCTGAGCCAGGAGGATTGAAAGTTCAAGCCCAGTTTGGGCAACTTAGTGACTTAGCAAGATCCTGTGTCTAAGAAAAAAAAAATAAAAGGGCTGAGGATGTAGCTCAGTGCAAAGGACCTGGGTTCAACTCCAACTACTGGGGAAAAAAGAAAAAAAACTATCCCAACCTAACAGTAAACTCAAAAGATGATTCCTAATGATTCACTCAATGAGTCATTTTAGCCTCATCTGATTTGCTTCATTGATTTTTATACCTCCACAGGCATAACAGAGGGAGACAAGACAGAGATTTACACAGGGCCAGTGATGTAGAAGGCTCATATGCTTGCTCCAAGGGTGCCTTAACGAAGCACACAAACCTGGTAGCTTAACGTAGCAGACATTTTTTCTCATGTAGTGTCTGGTGGCCAGAAGCCCAAAATAAAAACGTCGTCAGGGTTGGCTCCTTCTGGAATCTGAGGTAGAATCTATTCTGTGCCTCTCTCCTAGCATTGGGGGATGTCCCATTCTTCATAGATATCTCTGTCTTGCAATTGGGGGGGGTCACATGCCATTCTCTTCTATGTATCTTCTTGTGGACTTCTTATAAGTCACTAATCATGAAATGTACAGCTCCCCCTAATCTGGTACGACTTCCTCTTAACTTCTTATGTCACAATCACAAAGAGTCTATTTTCAAATAAGGCCAAAATCCGAGGGTCTGATGGTCAAGAACTGTGGAGACATGATATTCGACCCAGTACAGTTCTTCTTTTCTCACCAGGCTTTACAAGAGTATGAAGCAACATTCAGGCTCATTTGAGATTTTATTCACACCCAGACCCTGTATTTCTGTATGCAAACTCATTTATCTAGAAAGAACTAGAAAGGGAGGCTTTGGTTATTTGCATACATGTTTAAGACTGACATCTCAGAGAAAATATTGGACATATAGATTCTCCAAAGCCTGCTTGATAGTACTCTACGAAGGGTAGTTCCACACCCTGGAAAAGTGCACTGTGCAGGCTTATCACTGTGTCAGGAATAATAATGAATAATAATAATATATTGACCACTCACCATTTGCCAGGGGATATGTCAAGAGTTTCAAACATGGCGTCTCATTCATCTCTCCTAACAATTCTGTGAAATGAGTGCTTTAGTAGTAACCTCATTTTACAGATGAGGGGATTAAGATTTCTAGAAAGTAAGTAATTTATCAAAGGTAACGATACTCTTAAATGGATTTCAGAGTCCAAAGATTGAACTGTAAATGGTTTTCAGCATGTTCTCACTATAAGAAAAACATCATCTTCTCCATTGGGCAGATGAGAAGTATGTGTGTTCACGAAACTGAGACATTTGCCCAAAGTCTCATAGGCAGTAAATCTAGAATGCAAGCTTTGAACTGTTTTCCCTTAAGTGTAAATTCTTTTCATAGCTTCTTAGAGCAATTTGGCTTCACAAGGGCCCAGGTCATGATAGAAATGTTGAAAAGTGGGTGGCTGCCTCTTAAAGTGTTCAGCAGATCATAAAAGATGTTGAACGATGGATAAAAACTTCGGTGTTTTCCCCAAGAGTTGGACTGTGCCATATTAGACACGACTATTGGTCATTTCTTCCCTGCCGAGTCTGTGGGTGACCAAGACACAGGGCTGCACACCCCCCTGGATGTAGGGGCTCCAGGCGTGGATAGTGACTCACTCGTCTGCATCCAGCTCATTTCCTTTCCTATTTCCCCCTCTTTTTTTTTTTCCATTTTGTTTAACTACTTTGTAAATCCTTCCATAGCTGACTCTCAGGCTTACTGTCATTCGTGTAGCATATCATTTCCCCTTTAAGATTACCTTTGAAGTTTATGTTAAATTACATCTCAGTCCCTCATTTCTAAAATGAACAGTAATATGATCCACTGTTTTGAAGTTTTATGATCAAGCAAGATAATGATTTACTATTAGTTGAAGGAACAGTCAATTGTGTTGAGGAAGATAGAGTACAGTTTGACTAAGATAATTTCTAGCAAATCACAGATAATAAGAAGTGGGTCATCTACACTCCTTACACATTGGCAGAATTCGGCCATATCGTAAAGTATTCTATTCCATTTTATTGATAAGGCATTGAAATGTTTCAGAAATTCCTACATTGGAATGTACAAATCATATTTTCAAGACTAGGCCTTAAATATGGAAGTGACTTCAACATCAGAGCCACAACTCCTGATCAGAATGCACTGGTTTTTAATTAGGGAAATCAATTTGCCATGTTTTAGGCATAAACTTTTATTTTTAAGTTTGAAGCACCCAGTTTTGATGAAGGAAGGCATAGACTCATTCACAGCTTAGACTTCTCCTGCGGAGTGAGAGCTGACACCTCGAGGTAGCTTATGTGACCCCGGGTCTCAGCCTCAGTTAGAGCTGCCACAGGCTCAGTCTCGTCACCTAGCTTCATTCCCTGTGAAGAAAGCACAGCCATGACACTGCCTGACACAGTTCTCTCTGCTGTGCTCAGGGCTCCGCCCTCTCCTTCACTGTCAGTGAGTAGGACCCCCCCCGGGGGGGGGCTTTGGACACTTAGTGGAAACAGGCATTTTACAGCCACATTTTCAGGTTTTCAGCTGCATTTCAGAAATGAAGGGGAACACCTATGTCTGCCAAGAGGGTGTGCTTCTCAAATTGTCTCTGGTGAGACCCTTTCCTTCCCTCCCGCAATTCTGTATTGACGGATCCTTTTGTAAAGCATAATAAAAATGAACTAATGCAAAAGCAAAATTAAAATGGAAGCTATATAGAATACAGGCCCATATTTTATATTATGAGACCTACCAGATATAAACTTGTATTGTCAAATTGCTGAGAGGTTTCTCTCCACTCTCAGTAATGACAGCTGCCTCATGAGCCATTAAATGAAGGAAGGACAGGGGCCACACTTGGGGACTCTGTGAGGCTGGAGGGCCAGTGTGTCCCACACCAGCTTCACACCAGAAGCAGCTGGGAGGACGTCTCTATACTGTGCTTGAATGAAGGCTGGGGGCATTTGGGAGTTGGTCTACTGGTTTCTTTTTTTAATGCTTTTCATTAGGGTTATTGGTACATTTCAGGTATAAAATACAGTTACATTTATCATTGGGAACTTGTACCTTTACATGATGTATGGCTTTCCAGGTCTTTCTAATGTGCAGCCAAAGTTGAGAAACATTGTTTTAGAATAAAATGTCATATTTTTATTTCAACTTTATTCTTGACCAAGTACCAACAGCCAGATCTGCTATAAAATTTTAAAAATACTTCAATATATATGTTAATTGGTTTCATTTGTACTACTTGTTTATCTTAGTTCATTGAAAAGAAAGATTTGTTGGGCCGGGGATTTAGCTCAGTGGTTCTGCCACCTGCCTCGCAAGCACAAGGACCCGAGTTTGATCCCCGGTACCAAAAAACCAAAAAACAAGAAAAGAAAGATTTGTTTTATTTCTGTTTCTTTTTGGTAAGAATCTTTGGTTTATGTCTTATATTCTGAGTAACTACTTTGAAGATAAGAATACAGAGTGTAATCACTATTGTTATTCTCTTATTGTTTGATTTTGAAATTTTGTTTTATTTTTTCATAAAATAAAATTTTTTTTAAAGGAATAATACCCTGAAGGTACAGTTTGGGCATTCTAGCCCTATCCACCCAAAACAAAAGTTCATTTTTGTTTTTTAGAGATCATCTTGACATTCATAAGGAAAACTCTTAATAAATTCCTTTCAGGAACACTGCCTTTGCCCTCATACCAACATGTGCCAACCATCTGATCTAAATTTTTTTCCTGTGTGATTTTACCAGGAAGGAGAAGAACATTTTACAGACTGGTGCACCTGAACCCGTGTGTTAAACTGGACTCCACATTTTGCCTCCTGTGGGACCAAGGGCAAGTTATCCAGCATCTCTGAGCCCTTCTTTCTTGCATTCTGCCTCAAAGAATTGTGAACTTTCAATGACACAACCCCCAGTCACCGATGGTATCTTCAGGGGACGGCGTGTGCCCCTCCTGTTTGGAAGTGGCACACAGCTGGCATCTCTCCTGATGGGCTGTGGATCGGCTCTCCCTAACTGGTGCCATTGCCTTTCAGGATGATAAGTTTTTTGAATATTCTTTTTTTTTATACCAGGGATCAAACTTGGGACCTTGAAGTTTTTTTTAACATTAAGTCAGCCATCATGTTCCTTATGCAAAATCTGTTCAAAGTCAGGATCCCAATCTTACAAGTTAATAAATAATTTAATTTAGATAAATTGGTGGCTACTTTATCAAGTTTTCACGAGCACTATTGGTATGAACCATACTGCCAAATCAAATCAAAATCAGGATATGGATACAGTCAAATTTTTTTACTTGAAAGCTGGGAGTTTTCTAGCCCGGATAACTCCAGTGAAGAGCAGATTCCATGCTTCCTGGATCTCCCTCCAACTGTCTTAACCCCAGATATGATCAGCACCTGGGCGGAGTAGCGCAGCACACAGCCAGGGAGCTTGCTTAGTAGAAGGTGACAGTTAGGGAGCTGATGAGAGTCCTGGGGTTGACACCACTTGCAGAATTCTCTCAAACTTTCATTTGTGCTTCCTTTGCCTCTGTCACTTTCCTCACCCACCTTGCAAACATTGCTGCCTTTCAAGGTGCACAGATGTGCTTATCTCTGAAGACCTAAATGTCCAAGAACCTCCTAGGTCAGCAGCAGGGCAGGTTGCAGATTTGGCTTTCTTGGCATCTCTGAGCAGACAGCAATGGCAGTTCATGAGGGTGAATGAGGAAGGCACTTCGGGGATCTGCAGCTGGAGTCCAGGCCTTTGCTGGCTCTTGCATATCCAATGATCAGTGCTTATTCTTTCTGCCTTGGTAACACTAAGTTAGTCTAATGTCTCCAGAAGCGTGGTGGTTGAGTCTTGCAGTTAGCTCTGTCTTTGTAATGGCAAGCAGCTCGGAACTTGTGAGTTAACCCTTTAAGACTGGAAATTTGTTTGAAATTCACCACGTTTGTCTCAGGGGTTTCATGTGTTCCTATACCCTAGCTTCAGAAGATACAAGGAGTGCTTTCCCTCCCCTACAGAGGCCCAGAGGGACTTCCTCAAGGAAAACTGCTTCCACCACACCTGTCTCACCCTGCCACAACGCAGACAAGTCCCCAGCCCTTCAGGTGCTAATCTCCTGGAACCTTGCACCTTATTGAGTGAGATGAGGCATGAGGGGAATGCTGGAAACAGATAAAAAGCGAGCTCACATGGTGGACCTAATAGCACAATGCACATCAACCTTCCAGAGCCTAGGGACCCTGTGATGTTACATCAGTGTAGACCCAGGCTCAGTCTTAGGTCAAGAGCTGTCAGCCATGGTGCCTCAGAGCCATTTGCAATATGTCCTCAGCCAGAGGCACAAAAATTCTTTTCTGTGCTGTTTTATTAGAGAGAGAATGGTGGGCAGTGCTGAAGTTTTTCCCTGTAATTCTCAACCACATACAATTGCAGCTCTCATCAGCCAGCATACTCCGGTGGTGAGCTGGGTGGAACAGAGAGCTTTTGTGGGCAGATGTGAAGCCCTTGCCTTGTTATGAAAAACGTGCTTTGGATTCTTTTCTTGAGAAGGGTTTTCATGACAGTTATGAAACTGCCAAGCACAATTTCACAGGCAAGTCCTAGAGCTGGCTCGGCAGCCTGGGAGAGGATTAGCAGAAGGGCCCATCTAGGGGCAGAGCTGCAGGCCTGACTTGGCCCGACCTCAGCACACAAATCCCTGCACGGCTTGAGCAGCTGAGGGATGAAAGGACCAGTTCCAGCTTGCTTCTGGTTCTATGGTTTATTACCTGAGATTGCAGGGCTGGAGAGAGAAAATGATGGGAACACAGGCTGGAATATAACCCCACCTGCAAGTCTGTTGTTTGCTAAGGCAAGGCAAAATTCAGCAGTGTTTACTGTGATTCTGGGTGAGGAGTAGCTGCAAACCTTGGTAATTACATCCGCATAATTGTTTCTGCCATGAAGAATCATTCAGCAGTAAATGTGTTCCATTTTCGTGCACATACAGGGCCCTTTTCCTTCCTCTTTTAACCTTAGGTTTGTGACCTGCTGTAATTTCCATGTCCCAGGTGCTGGGGAGTTTAATCAGCACTTCCACACTTATGACCTCACCTAGCTTCACAACAACCTGTGGGAACACGGTTTCCTCTTGTGTGGGTACAGGCACTTGGTGTCTTGCTCTAAACCGGGGCTGAGCAGATGCCTCACTCTTCTAGGGCTGCTCAGAGTCCTGACAGGGTGTGAGATAGAGGCTGTCCCAGAAAAGACAAGGAGCAGGGCTTTGAGAAGAGCCCTGAATGCCAGCAGGAAGGCCACCCTGTAGGCCACACACTCCGAAGATTTGAGGGTGCCTGGGAGGATAGGGCGACCAGAGCATAGGGTGGCAGACTGATCCTTACTTGCCTGGGACCCTCCCGGTGGAAACTCTGGGCCTTCTGCCTCCCTTAAGGCTGGGCAATGATGTAGGTCAACCCATGTGGATCATAGTTGGCTGGTGTTTCCACCTGACTTTCCCCAGAGCACCTCCAGGTTCAGAGCACTTTTGATCCCCAAACATTTTGGAAATTCTGGAGGCTTCTAGAAACCCACAGTTAATCTCTGTCTGGATTCTGACATTTTGCCCAAAGTGGTTACATTTGAAATATTTTTAAAACTCCAAACAACAAACCCATAAAAAGAATCCAAGCAACCAATGGGAATCGAGTTGTAACAATGGCATTTACTACTTCGATGAACCAGCCAAGGTGATTCATGATCCTCACCACGTGTCCTTAGGACACCGTGCTGTGTGGCCAGTGCTGTTCCCATTTTACGAATGTGGAGGCTACAAGTACACACATCCAAGCAAGAGTCCAGGCCCCGAACAAGCTATCATCTCCAAAATCTGTAGTCCCTTAGCACACTTCTCCAAGTCCTTCCACGTTTCCCTGTATTTGGAACCTGGCAAATTCGAGTTGTAGCTACACTGAGATAAGCCCTTCTCACTAGAGGCCCCTTAGAACTTGGAAAAGACTCACAGTGATTAGGAGATTCAGTGCCTGAGTCTTGGCACCAGAATTTCATACACATAATGTAATACAATGTACAAGAAAAATTCATACGGGGAGTTCCCCAAACCTAAAATTAGATAGACATGGTGTACAGTCAATATGACCATGACCTTTTGTTTTTTTGGTACTAGGGATCAAACTCGGGTCCTTGTGCTTTCGAGGCAGGTGGTAGAAACACTGAGCTAAATCCCCAGCCCAACCTTGACCTTTTTTAAAAAATTGATAACATTCTAAGCTTCACCTTTTGGCATTTTACCATCCAGGGAGCCCTATTGGGGATTAATTAGTACCATTAAGGCTTATTCAGGTTTAAGCCTCGCTTGATACGTTAATTTTGGAAAACTTTATATTTTATATTACTGGTAATACGAAGCTTTGGAGAGCCCCTGAGAGGAAGTTTGCCAATTGAGTAAGTTTGGACTTGTGCTGACAACACCCAGGTTGGTACTCTTCTGCCTTTGTTCATAAGTAAACAAGTTTTTGCTGCTAAGACAAAATTTGGTTTACTTGGTTTAAAGGTGGAGGCTCAGCATGCCTGTCCTTGTCCACACCTGCTTAGCTCTGAACCTGCCCTTGTTTATGACCTGCCAGGTTCTTCAGCATTCTCTGCTAAAACAGTCATCCTAATGCATTAGCCTGACCAACTGGCAGTGCTTTTCACCCGGGGATTTAATTCAGCTAATGAATTAAAATTATTAAATCTAGTTTTGAATTGAGTTCAGCATAAATATATTTTAATTTGAACCTAAGTGTATTACAATAAGAGATTTGAGGCAAAGTTTGTACCCAATTTTTAATGCAAAGTTTTGTTCTTTTATGTTATCTGAACAATAAAGTCTTGCAAATTTCTTCTTTAGGTTGGTAACAGTCTGTATTCTGGGCTCCATGTTCCAGTGACTTAAGAGGCCTGCCTCAGTGAATTGCTCCAAGGAGTAAAATCTCCTTTGTGTGGAGAGGTTGGGGTTGTCAGTGCAACCACCATTCACTGTCAGAAATGAGATCTATCTTGGATACTGTCCTATTAAAGTGGTTCATAGATCACGAAAATTGTGACATCATTACATTTTATGTTAGAAAATAGAAAATTGTAATGGTTAAGTAGCTATTTTAGAAGATTTAAGCACTTACCCAAGTAAATGAAGCCCTTGAAATTCAAGAGCCCATATGAGGATGGATCCTAATTCCCTTTCAGCCCTACTCTGGGTATGTTTGTGTGCATAGCCTCACAAATGGGAGACAACTCTGTGGGTAATGTGACTTGGGGTCAGATTCTCCATATGCAGGGATAAGTTTTACTTAATTTTCTATCTCCCAAATACCTAGAAACTATAGTAATTCATATTTACATTCCCTGTACTTTCTCAATTTGACATTCTGTTCCAATTTATTTTTCATTTCCTCAGACTTATTTTCACTTAATTACACATTTTCCACAAACCATATCAAGATTATGTAGAGTGAAGTAGAGCATAAATACAAATGTATACATGTAAAAACCAGCTGAGCTTTGCAGGACAGCTTACACTTATGAAGCACATGATGCATCCTGATCTGTTTTTCTAGCCTCCAAAAATAAGGAGGATAAGAATGCTCTCAGCCCTGTCAGGTTTGATTATCCCATTATTCTTAGGTCCCTACTCTTGGTTTGATCATAATAGCAGTGTTTGTTTTCACAGCTCTCTCTGAAAAAGGGTGGGATGCCTGTGAATCATATTGCTGAAGGCGGAACTTTGGTGCCAGACTATGTGAAGGCAGAAGATGCTGTTATTTACAGCACAGTGAGCCGAACATCAATCAGAAAGAGTCCTTGTTTACAGAGTCATAGAACCTGGAGAAAGACAGGATGGGCACTACTGGAAAAGTAAGCAGAACATTTCTGTACACTCGCTGTCACGATCTAATAGTGTGGGTGGTTTTTGAAGACAGTTAAGTGGTTAAATAGTTGGGGATATTTTGACCCCAACCCTGTTGAACAGATACCAGTGGGGAAAACACTGTGTCAGGAGTTTCAGAAAGTGCCAAGTGAGGCAGGTTTCAAGTGAAATCCACACATGGAAGGATTTTCAGGAAGATGGTGGAGGTTTATACTCACATAATTTGCAGTGTGATTTCAAGATGGCTGGGCTTTTTCTTTGGTAAGTCAATGTCCCCTGAAGGGACTTTGAATAGCTTGAGTGGCACTTGCTGCACCCCTTCAGCATTCGGTGGAGACCTGGTCCCGTGCGGTTGTTAGAAAACATTTGTTTTGCTGTCAATAGTGGAAAATGCTGATTCCAGAATGTAAAGTGGACAGCAAAGTATCATGTGTTATGGTTTCTTAAAGATGTTCCCTTCTCCTTCCTTAACAGTCTCTCTTCTTTCAGGTCCTCTTTTTCTTGTTTGTTTCACTTTAGTTTTCATGTGTGAGAAAAAACGTGATATTTGTTCTTTTGCATCTGGCTTATTTTACTTTATACAATAACTCTTAGTTCCATCCATTTTCCTGCAAGTGACACGATTTCATTCCTTATGGATGAATAATAATACTCCATTGCATATATGTTCCACACTTTCTTTCTTTTCTCCCACATTTTCTTTATTCATTTACTGACGGGCACCTAGGCTGATTTCTTAACTTGACAGTTATTGATGGTGATGCAGTAAATACAGGTATACAGTTATCTTTTCTGTATTCTGACATCATTTACCTTGGGTGTATACTCAGAAGTGATACAGCTATATTGGATGGTAGTTTTAGCTTTAGTTTTTTGAAGAATCTTTATACTGTTTTTCATTGTGGCTGTAGTAGCTTATGTTCCCAGTAACACTGTGCAAGAGTTACATTTCTCCACATTCTTGCCAGCATTCATTTTCTGTCTTCTTGATAGCAGCCATTCTGACTGAGGTTGGAAGGAATCCTAATGTATTTTTGATTTGCAGTTTCCTGATGGCTGAATATTTTTGGCACTTTTTGTATGTTTATTGATCATTTGCACTTCTTTTGAGAACTCTCTGCACAGATCATTCGCTCATTCATTGATTAGATTTATGGATTAGACCCTGTCCTCCAGAAGCAGTCACTGTCCAGGCCTCGTGATGTCCATGGTTCCTTCATCTCTTACCATCATCATTCTCTAATTTCTTCACCATTGCTATTTGCTTTTATACGACAGTTAATCATTGTCTTCAACTCTTGCAGACAAATTAGCAGCATTTCTGTTTCAGAGATTAGCCCTTTGTGAATAAGGGATACACAGATGACAGTTTTGTTACTCTGTTGCACTTGAAATTGTACCAAAACCCTTTAGTTTATTGGAATATTATGAGAACATCAGCAGAAGTACAGCTCTGACAATATACTGGAAGAAGTACTTCAGTTCTGGCCCAGCCCTGGCCTGTGTACTGTGTGACCATGAATCAATCATTTTATCTCTCTAGGCTGCATTTCTCATGCAAAGGTGCACACAAGATGATTTATGAAGCTTAATGTGCTAGAGTTTACTGAAAATCATTCTGGGGGATATTAGGACATTATATGTGATCTTTGGTTCCTATTATATTATTCAAACCTGTATTTATGAAGACATGATTCGGACCCAGTATAACTCTTGGCAATTTCTTAGGTTATTAAGTGCAAAGCAGCTGTGCTGTGGGAAATGCATAAACCCTTCTCCATTGAGGAAATAAAAGTTGCCCCACCAAAGGCTAAAGAAATTCGAATTAAGATAAGAAAGAGCCTTGGAGTATATAAGCCTATTTTGCAATCACATTTATATCTTTAAAAATTACTGTTATGAGGTTGGATTCTTTGTTTTATCAAGTTTATTGGTACATTTTAGGTATATAATATAGTTACATTCATCATTGGGATCTTGTACCTTCAGACACGATGCATCTTGGTTCTTATTTTTCCCCATTCTCCTACCCTCCCTTCACCCGCTCCACCCTTCCCTATTTACAAAGACTTTGTTTCCATTTTTTCCGTTTTCTCATTTTTTTGCTTTTCCCTTCTTTCCTTTCCCCTACCCCTCCTACTTCCTCTTCCCCTTTGCCCTTTTTCTTCTTATTTCACAATATCAATTATATATTTTGATCCTTATTTACGCTTTTAGTTTTTCACACCAGAGAAACTATTTGGTATTTACACATGTGTGTCCTATTTATTTCACTTAAGAGCACGGCCTCAATGTGCATCCATTTAGCTCTAAATGTCTCTAGTTTCTCGTTCTTTATGGCTGAGTAGTACTCCATTTTATAAAAAATCCACGTCTTCTTTATCCAGTCTCCAGTTGATGGGCACCCAGGCTATTTCCAAGCTTTAGCTATTACAAACTGTGCCGCTATAAACGTGGGTGTGCATATATCATCGTGGTATGATTCTTTTAATTCTTTTGGGAAGATTCCCAGTAGGGGAATAGCTGGGTCAAGTGGGACCTCTAAGTCTAATTCTTCGAGGTATCTCCATACTGATTTCCACAGTGGTTGCACCAGTCTGCACTCCCACCAAAAATGGAGAAGGGTTCCTTTCTCCCCACACCCCTGCCAACATTTGTTATTGGATGAATTCTTTATAACAGCCATTCTTTCTGGGGTGAGGTGGAATCTGTGTTGTTTTCATCTGCATCTCTCGAATAACCAGTGATGTTGAACATTTTTTCAAGTATTTATTTGTTGTTTTTACTTCTTTGAGAAATATCCGTTTCAGATGCTCATCTTTGAATTTGGGAAGTCTAATTTTTTTCAGTTCTTTATATATTCTAGATAGTAGTCCTTTGTTTAAGGTACAGCTGCTGAAATTTTTTTTTTGAACATTATAGGTTGTCTCTTAGCTCTGTTGGTGGTTTCTCTTGCAGTGCAGAAGCTTTTTAATATGATGAGATCTCAGTTGTTGATTCTTTGTGCTACTGAGGTTTTGTTCATAAAGTCTTTTCCTATGCCAATGTCTTCAAGAGTTC
>NW_004624830.1:7583949-7599813 GCF_000247695.1 Heterocephalus glaber
CAGAGAATCTAGAAATAGAACCACACATATATGATCCACTGAGTTTTGAAAGATTATTTAACATTAACATTTTATAGAACATAAACTCAGTCCAAGAGCAGAGGAAAAGATAGTGCTTTCAGCAAATGGGACTAGAACACCCATGTGTAAAGAATTAACCTCAACCCTTTATTTCCATACATAAAAATAACTTGAAAGGATCAATGAACCTAAATAAGAAAGCCTAAAAGTATAAAACTTTAAGAAGAAAGTATAAGGGAAAACGTTTATGAATTTAGGGTAGAAAAGAATTTCCTAGGACATAAAGAACATGATGTATAGAAGAAAAAACTGTTAAATGAGATTCCATCAAAATTTGGAACTTTAATGACATCGTTAAGAAAATGAAAAGTAGTCCTTAAACCGACCATATTTATAATACATATAGCCTATGACCAGAATATATAAAGAAGTCTTACAGCTCATTAACAGACAACCCAATTAAAAAGTAGACACAAGAAGATGATAAATAGCCAGTACAGCACAAGGAAAGGTGTGCAACACTAGAGTCAGAAAAATTCTAATCAGTACAATAACAAGATTGAATTATAAACTCATTAGGGAGATGAAGTTAAAAGTTTTAAAAGAACAAACGTCAGCTTAGGGGTGAACCAGTTAGAACTTACTAATACTGCTAATGTGAATGTACAATGAGAAAACCATTTTGGAAAACAATATAGAAATTTCTTGTATTACTGTTAAGAACCAACAGTTCTGCTCTTAAGTTTTTACTTAAGAGGAATGAAAACACATGCTCACAATAGATTTGTACATACAAGTTGACTATCCCTTATCTGAAATTCTTGGGACCAGAGTGTTTCAGATTTTCATTTGAAATCCACTTGATCTGCAAGGAGGATAGCTACTCCTGCTTTTTTTGGGGGGGGGTTCCTGTCACATGGAGTATTATTTTCCACCCTTTAACTTTCAGTCTATGAATTTCTTTTTGAATTAAATGTGTTTCTTGTACGCAGCATATTGTCAGATCTTTCTTCTTACCTATCCTGCCAGTCTATTTCTTTTGATTGGTAAGTTGAGACCATTAACATTGATGGTTATAACTTACACATATTGACTTACATTGTCATGACTTTTTCTGTTTGTTGGATTCTTCCCCTTTGCATTTAATTTTTTGTCACACCTGCTGGATTCATTCTGTTGGGCTTCCTGGGGTTGTGATCCTCATTGTCTTTTCCTAGGATATTGTCCAAAATTTTTTGGAGTGCTGGTTTAGTATTCATGAATTTCCTAAGGTGCTCTTTGTCATGAAAGTATCTTGTTTCTCCACCAATTTTGAAAGATAATTTTGCAGGGCACATCAGTCTGGGTTGGAGGCTGTTTTCCTTTAGGGTTTGAAATATGTCACTCCAAGCTCTTCTTGCCTTGAGGGTTTGCATTGAGAAGTCTGCTGTGATTCTGATGGGCTTTCCTTTGTATGTGATTTGTTTGTTTTCTCTAGCTGCTTGCAGAATTTTGTTCTTCTGTTTGGTTTCTGGAATCTTAACAATTACATGTCTATGTGTAGTTTTTTGAATCAAGGCTAGTTGGAGTCCTATAGCCTCACTTATCTGTATGTCAAGTTCTTTCCCCTGCTTGGGAAGTTTTCTGCCATTAGTTCTGTGAACAGTTTTTTTAATGTCATCTGCACACTCTCCTGTTTCTTCTTTGACTCCAATCAGTCTTATGTTATTCTTCTTTGCATCATCTCTCAGCTGCTGGATTGATTTCTCATGGTCCCTTACAATTTTAAAGAAATTTTTCTTTTCCTGGTCACTAATAGCAATCTTATCTTCTATATCTGAAATTCTGTCCTCACATTGGGTCACTCTGCTGTGTAGACTTTCAATGGAGTTTTTCATCTTCTGGAAATCTGTTTGTATCTGTTTTATGGATTCCATTTGTTTCTTATGTTGGGATCCCATCATGTTCCTCAGCTCTTCTATTTTTTTTAATCTGTGTCCTCTCTAGATTTATTAATCATGTCTTGCACTATGGGCACAGTCTCTGCTGTAATCTGAGAAATTATTTCTGATTTCATTTTTTCCAGATCTTCTTTTGTTGCCAGTTCAGGGAGTCCAGGTGGTTGAGTATCAGAATGTTTCATCTCATTTCCCTTTGAGGTTGTTTTAGGTGATCTGAAAGACTGGCTTTGGGGTGGTATGGCATCCCAGAAGCCTCCTCCTGTTCACTGGGAGCAGCTCACTTCCTCTCAAGATTTCCTTTTCTAGGAGACAGTTCTTCCGAGCTTATTCTATGAGGCTAGCATTACCCTGATACCAAAACCATACAAGAATACAAAAACAAAAGTATGGACCAATATTTCTCATAAACACTGATGTGAAACTTCTCAACAAAATACTAGCAAACTGAATTCAAAAGGATAGAAATAGTAAGTGGGCTGTATCCTAGATTGGCTGGCAAAACATTCAATATATATAAACTAACAAACTTAATGCATCACATTAACAGAATGAAAGATAAAAACCATATGGTCATCTCAATAGACACAGAAAAACATTTGATACAATTCAACTTGATAACAAGAAAAACTCTCAATAAATTTTGTAAAGAAGGGAGGTAACTCAACACAATAAAAGCTACATATGACAAACCCACAGCCAACATCATATGGAATGGGGGAAAAGCTGAAAATGTTTTCTCCAAGATCTGAAACAAAAGTGTCCACTTCCATATTCAGCATACTATTGAAAATCTTACCAGAAAAATTAGCCATAAGAAACAAAAGCAGCAGAATTGGAAAGGAGGAAGTCAAATTATCTTTATTTATTGGCATAAAAAACCTAATGCAGTAACTTCATAAAAATTCTGTTAGAACTGATAAACAAATTTAGTGAAGTTGCAAAATACAAAATCAATATACAAAAATTAGTACTGTTTCTAAATACCAATAGAGAACTTTCTGAAAAAGAAATTTTAAAAATCTCATTCACAATACCTATAAAAATAAAATACCAGGGCTAGGGATTTAGCTCAGTGGTTCTGCTGCCTGCCTCGCAAGTGCAAGGTCCTGAGTTCAATCTCTGGTACCAAATAAACAAACAAATAAAATAAAATACCTAAGAGTAAATTTAACCAAGGAAGTTAAAGACGTCTACACTGAAAATGATCAAATACTGATACAAGAAATCGAAAAAGATAAATAGAAAAATGAAAAGACACTCCATGTTCATGGACCGGAATAATTAATATTGTGAAACTATTCATACTACTCAAAGTAATCTACAGATTCAATCCAATTCCCACCCAAATACTTATGGCATTCCTCATGCAACTAGAAAAAAATCCCAAAATTCATGTGGACCCTCCCTCAGAAAAAGACACTAAATAGCCAAAATAACCCTAAACAAAAAGAAAAAAGCTGGAGATATCACAATACCGGACTTAAAAACATACTGCATAATCATAGTAACCCAAAGAACATGATACCAGCATATGTACCAATGGGAGAGAATAAAAAACACACAAATTAGTCTGTGTACATATACCCAACTGGTTTTCAGCAAAGTTGTGTCCAGGATATATATTGGAAAAATTTCTTTTAAAAATGTGCTAAGGAAACTGAATATGTATATGCAAAAGAGTGAAATGAGATCCCTGCCTCTCATCAGTTACAAAGATCAACTCAAAATAGATCAAATACCTAGATGTAAGCCGTGAAACTATGAAACCACTAGAAGAAAACAAAGAGGAAACACTTTATACATCAGTATAGGCAAATATTATTTTGGATAGAACCCCTAACACAGCAAAAGGAAACCTAAACAAATGGTATTACATAAAACTAAGATTCTTCTGCACAGCAAATCAACAGAGTAAAGAGATAATCTGTAGAACAGGAGAAAATTATTCAAAAAGGAATTAATACCCAGAATACATAAGGAACTCAAGCAACTCAGACATAAAAATGAATAATCAAATCAAAAATTAGGCAAATGATCTAAATAGATCTCCAAAAAAGATATACAACTGGCCAACAATATATAAAAATCTGCTCAACATCACTAATAATAGAGTATTTACAAATCAAAACCACAATGAGATATTACCTGACACCTGTTAGAATATATCATGAAAAAGACAAAAAATAACAAATGCTGGTAAGGATATGGAGGAAGAGGAAATCATACACTGTTGGTAAGAATTTAAATTAATACAGCTAGTATGGAAAACAATACAGAAAGCTAAAAATAGAACTACTGTAAGATCCTGCAATCCCACTCCAAGGTACATAGCCAATAGTAACCAATCAACACATCAAAGAGACATCTGCACTCTCATGTTTATTGCAGCATTTATTCACAATAGCCAAGATATAGAATCAACATAGGTGTCCATCAACAGATGAATGGGTAAACATAATGTCATTTAGGTACTCGATGCAGCATTTATTATTCCACTATAAAAAAAGAGTGAAATCTTGTCACCAGTGGCAAGGTGAATGAGCCTAGGGGATATTATGTTCAGTGAGGTAAGCCAGGCAGAGAAAGACAAATACCACATGTTCTTACCCACATATGGAAGCTAAGAAGGTCAATCTCATAGAGATAGAGAGCAGAAAAGTGGTCCCAGCAGGGCAGAAGGGAAGGGAGAATAGATAGAAGTTGGCTAATGCCTATCAAAATACAGTTAGATAGGTGGAATATCTAATGTTTCTGTAGCACAGGAGGGTAACTATGGTTCACCATTTACTATTTATCTCAAAATAATAAGAGAGAATTTTGAAGGTCCCCCCAAAAAAGAAATGTTAATTATCCCAACTTGATCATTACTTACTGCATACATGTATTGAATTATCACACTGTGCCTCATAAGTATGTACAATCATTATGTGTCAACTAATTGACACAAGCTTAATTTAGGTTTATGGGAAAAGTAGTTGAAAATACCTGAAAAATGTAAGGAATACATTGATATATCTTCATTATTAGCTAGGTTTAGCTATGGAAATTGTCAAAGCATTCTATAATGACTCCAAGTAGCAGTTTATACAAAAACACACTCACACACAATCTCCATCTAAAAATTATTTGTAGACCTTTCTCCTATCTAATAGCAATGTCTCTTGGATCCAAGAATCCAATTGAAAAAAAAAAAGTGAAGAAAAAAAAAAGTGAAGAAAAAAAAGGGAAGAATTTTTAACAGGAAAAATTTATAAACCGAGTTAAATCTCTCATATCTTTTGCCTCAAATTTTGAGAATATGTAAATAAGCACATCTAAAGTTATGTGCAAAAGGAGGTGCTTTAAAAAAATTCAAGAAGGAAGAAACACTTATATTCTCAGATGACAGGTATTAAAATTAAGACCCCTTTATGCCTAGAACTTCCTACAAGTTGTATTTTTACAGGTATGTTGCATATATAACAACTTTATACATGTAGTATTATGAAATTTTGTGAAATCACTCCTCATTTCTGAGCTTGTTGTGGCCAAATAGGGAACAGGTCTTCGTCAGGGAAATCTGTCAATGACAAGAATTTCTGGTCTGCAGAGAATGTTGATTTGAAACAGGATAATAAACTTGATCATTTTTACATAAATCTTGAGGCCACAGAGCTTTGTCTGACTGAGATCTTGAATATTAAGTCAAAGGATTAATGAGCAAGAAATAGCTACAGGAATATTAAAATATCTGCTTATTTTAAAATAATATTATTTTGCAGTGCTAGGGATTGACGCCAAGGTTTGCTCACGATAGGCAAGAGTACTACCACTGAGCTGCATCCTCACCCCAGCTTCTTATTTAAAAAATAATCCTGACTTTTTAATTATTTAAATTATGGGAAGCACATTGATGAATTAGGCAATCCATTTCCCACCTCTCCCATGTATGCAACATTGAGCTAAGTGCCTGGTACACAGTGATGAATGACACAGCCCATCCCCTCACTGAGCATATTGGAGTCTAAAAGAAAGTACTTACCATTGATGGTATTTGATTCAAAGTGTTAATACATTATCAGATTATGAAGCTGACAAACGCTAACACTTGGTGGGTATTTGTATACATTTATTTGTCTGAGTAATCAGCTTCCTCCTGTACTTGTCCAGAAAAGAACATGCTTTAACCACCAGTATGGAGATAAAAGGATTTCAACTTAGAGGAATAAAGCGACTGCATCTGCATGGCCCTCCTGGAAGCTCCTTCTCTACTGTGACCTCAACTCCAACTCTGCAAAGCTCTTCCACCAGCATCTTGCTTCTTGCTCCTCTTTCTATGTGAGATTACTTACATTTCTATGCACTAACTGAGGCCTCAGAAGCTAGTTTATAGGTTTCATCTTCTTCATGCATATACATGTGTCCATTGTTTTGCTCTTCAGTCTCTCACAGCATTGCATTTCCTTTATTAAGGAGAGTGAAAAGCACTATTATGCAGGCAGCAGCCTTGGGTTCCAGTAGTTCTTTCTACTACTTCTCTGACATTGTCAGTTGGTCCGTGGGCCATGGAAAAGTGACTAATGGGTTCTCTGGGCATTCAACCTGTGATATGTGTAGTTTTAGAAGACAAGGACTGTGCTCTAAGCTGGGCACTTCCCAGCACTGAGGGAGGCTGAGGCAGGAGAATCACAAATTTAAGTTCTGCCTGGACAATCTAGCAAAATCCTGTCTCAAAATTAAAAAGAAAAGAAAAGAAAAGAAAAGGCGGGTGATGTAGCTTAGTATGAGTGCCCTGGGTTCTATCCCCAGTACTAAAAGGAAAAAAAAAGACTCTCTTCTAAGTTCCTTCTTAGAATAATAGCCAGTGGAAGATTCTGTGCTCATTGGATACTATGCAAACATTCTTGCTGATATAACATTGAATTGAAAAGATTGCACACATCTGGCTGTGTATGTATCCAACTCATTAAGTGAATCCTCCTGTTAGCCAAAGAATTAAGTGAAGTAACAAGGCATGTTCTCGACACCTGTTCTCTCAGGCAGCCAAACATTTTATTTTAAATTTGGGCTTATTTTTCTCCACTGTAAATGAATAAGAATCTCAGTTAAGATTTAAATTCACATTTTTATAAAGTTAATGTGTGTTTGAATATGCAGTTACATGTTTACAAAAACAGATATGGTGGTTGAACTTTGCTAGCATTTTGTAAGTCTCATTGTAAGTTTTGGCAAAGAACCATGTAATTGTATAACACCGTGGCATGGGTCAAATACAGTACTATTCACCCAGCAAAGCCTTTTACAAAACAAACTTTCCTTTCAAAAATGAAAAAAGGAGTGCAAATATTGTATTCTGGATTACAACATTAAGCATGATGAGTGGCCCCATTTGGGCTGGGGTTTGAACCCAGCTCCACCTTTAACTGAAACTTTCAGCACCTGTTTCCTGAGGTCCCACAAACTCCAGCTTTCCAAAGGTCTGACTAGAATGGAGCTCTTGAAGTAGTCATAAAGTTGGTTTCTCCTCACCTTCAAAAAGAATACTGAGTATGTTTTCTTGGAACAAAGGGTTTTAAAACACAGTTTAGTGCTTCAAAACAGGGAACTGGTCTAGTGTGTTAGTTCCACTACATGAAAATCACAGAAATAGGCTTTCACAGGAGCCACCAAAGATCCTGGGAGGCACTTGGCTAAATTCAAAAGAAATGCTGAAGCCAGGCAGCTTGAGCCAGGATTAAAACCCTCAGAAGAGAAAAACAGAGACCCAGTTTGCAGATCTCGGCCCTAGAACTACCAAGAAGCCCTGCTTAATATGATAATCAGTAAGGCAGAATTCTAATCCTGATTTGGACTGCAGTCCATTTAAACTTAAAAATATTATTGTAACAGCTGCCACTTTAAAAGCTAATTTCTCTACATTCTGAGGTTTATTTTGTGGAAAGAATACTCAGTCTCATCTCTTTCCTCAACTTCCCTCAAGTGGTTAAACCGTGAGTTATATTCCATTTGGATTATTTACTGAACTTTAGTGAGGGTAAAACACAAACTGGGCTTCACCTCAATATTGAGACTTTCTGTCAGGAGCACAATTACCCCGTGGTTGCCAGGCCTGAGGAGTTTACAGAAGAGGTTAGATGTGTTCCTTTGGCACTTTCCCAAATATGCATATAGACCTGTGGGAATAGTGTCTAAAGCCATGCTCAAGACGGAGAGACGCTAGAAAAGCGTCCTTCCCTTTCCTCCCACTTCTCCTCATACTCTTCAACCCTGCAGTGACTAAACTCAAGAACCCATATAGCTCCAAGAGGTGGCTTTATCAAAGGTCACTTCTAGAAGACAGTTCTTCCTGAAAACCAACAAAAGGACATTTATATAGGGATTATTTTGCCCAACATAAGTTGGGCATTGGGATTTACTCTTCACTACCCAGAAATATTTACTAAGGTGCACATACAGAACAATGGCTAGACAATCTGGACTCACTTAACAGGCAAAGAATAGCTCCCTCTCTGCACCACTCCCGCCCTCCTTGCAGTGGGCAGTGGGTATTCTCTCCAAGTCGTCATTGCCACAATGCTACCATTCCTTGGAAGTAAAAAAATATATATATATTTAAAAGGTAGTAATTTAACCCTTGGCTTTTACTACATGTTCACTTTTAAAAATCTAGAATGACTAGATGATTCCAAGAAGGACTTAAGTTTCCCACTCTTTGCACAATAGCACTGAATAGATTTCATACATGTACTCGACAAGAACTATAATTTTAAAGTATCTTCTAAATAGGAACCCTCTGGTCAGGGAGCCTTCCCTTCCCATCTCTACCAACATAGCAAACAGATATATGTATATGCAATATTTAGAGGACACTTGAATTTCACTTCCTAAGTACCCCTACCCCCTGTGCTAGGGATCAAACTTGGGATCTTATACTTGCCAGGCAGGGGTGGTGTCACTAAGCTACATCCCCAGCCCCCTAAGTGTTTTTAAAATAATCTTTCTATGAATTCTAACAGAAAGTGGAGAAACTATAGTTTTCCAACTCTACTTTCGTCATACATTGTCAACCTCTTTAATGTCCAGAGACTAGATATTATAAAACTGGGACTCATTTGTCAAGTATATACACAACATATGCAGCCCAGCAAAGTTAAATGAAATGCATGTAATGAAAGGACAATGGGTAAACTGAGAGTTTTAGTATATGCTCACAAACACCTTTTGCAATTTCTTCTCTGCCAGTTCCCTCAGTGAACAAGTACAGACCACACATACTGTTCACAGAGGTGGTTTACAGTTTTGTTTCCTAATACGATATTTCCATCGATTTTTAAAAGCTATTTGTAAAAGTGTTTATTCCATCAATACTACTTTTAAACATATCAAGCACTTCTAAATGAACTGGATTTTTCAGAAAGAACTTGTCCACTGTATACACAACACTGATAAATAAAATTATACACACAGCAATGGCTATAATCTGAGGTACCTGCTAAATATGATCATTTTTCTTTGAACCATTTCCTCCTCACTTCCTCCTCCCTGCTTCCAAACTTGTAGACAAGGACAGGCCTATGTGATGCTTGGAGACAGTTGAACAAATTCATATCCAAAATTCATTTACAGAGGACAAACTTTCTTATGAATCCCAGTACAAATGTATAAGATGTGCTAATTTTATGCAATATTTTGTCATACACTGGCAATCTAACATCTGGGGGTTAGATGTGGCAAAGTTTGAACTACCCATAAAACATGCAGGAAAATGATATCTGAAAATGTCCAAGTACAAGCACACTAGCATCTTACCTTTGCCATCGTTCCTTGCCTCCACTGAACAAGTGCACATGGTACACTATTGCTTCCAGAGGTGGTTTAACAACTCCATTCACAAAAGACAAGGTTTCATATGAATTTCAGTAAGAAGATATTTACAACATGGTATTTTACAACTTCTACACTTAACATATGTCAGGCACTTTCCATAAGAGTAGAAGTTTCCAGTAAGGACTTCAGTTGTTAAACTTCAGTTCAGTTAAACTACGCACAGCAGTTTAAATAAATGGCACACATGTGACAATAGTCACAATTTGAAAGTGTCTTCAAAATATGAGGATTTTGGCCTAGAACCTTTCTTTTCTCCACCAACCCAGTGGGCACAAAGGCTCACATTTTGAAAAGACAATTGTTCCTAGAGAGTCTCAGAGGACTCTTTAAAGCCAGGACAAAAGGTTCAGTATCTAATAACAGTGGACTTAATTGCCTCATGGTTCATCAGGGACAGACTTACTCATACTTGGGGAATCAGGACATTCTTAGAGTTACTTTCTATAAATAAGTTTACTCTGTACTCACCAAAAACAGTCTGTGTGGCTTATTTTTCACTATTCTTTGTAAATTTTGCAGTCCTCACCCTGCCCCAAGGTAATTACAAAGAGAACTTTGGGAAATTCTATTTATTTGGCTTTTATGCCCCCAGATATTCTCCCATCCCCCATCACCATGCCCAGAATGAAGCTTCCAAAATGCAGATGTGGCCGTGCCCATCCTCTGTTGGCAGCCACTCTGCTTTCCTTCTAGGATTAGCAGGCCTCAGAGCCCCTGGAGTGGCTGGGTGGCCTCCCATTTCCCCTGAGCTACCCAACAGGGGCAAGCAGCCCTGCAGTTAGCATTCATGCCAGCCATGCCTGGGGCCCCTTTCTTCCTTGCCTCTTGCTGGTCCTCTTTGGAGAATACCCTCCATTCTGCCACCGTGTCTCAGCAGATTCCCGGTCCCTCTTCAGGATTCAGTTCAGTCTTCATTGCTCCTGCGCCTCTTCTTTCAGTACTTCAGCACCTCCCCATCCTCTCAATAACCTGGGCACGATTTTGTCATTGTGTTTCATTGTGCCATGTTATGGTTTAATTTTCTCTTTATGTCTTTGTTCCTTCGTGGGTCTACTCACCTATTTTCAGCTGCTGGGAGATAGGCTAGCAACAGCAGACACCCAGTAGTGTTTCTGAAATAAATGCATAAATGAAAGATGCTTGACCTGCCAGGACTGGTCTCTGCAAAACTTCTAAGAATCCGAAAGGCGGCAGCATCTGGCTAGCCATAGGAGCAACACGCAAGGTCACAGTTACTACAGGAGAAATAGCTGTTCCCTTTCACTTGTGCCTTGGGACAGTTTTGCAGCTGTCTTGTTGTTTTCTCTTTTCTAGCACAATTCAGGAAAATGAAGCCAAAGTGGAACATTTTGTTCTTGGTGGAGGCACCAAACCCTGAAATCGTGGACCTGACCAGCATCCATTATGACACACATCTTCTCACTTCGTCCTTCAGGGGCTAGGAACTGCTTAAGAAATGAGAGAAATTGCAGAGAAAGGGTCTAATCAGTAGATGAGTTATTTTTCTAGCTTATAGCTTCATAGACTGACTGAGTTATTGGGGAAACTGATTAAATCTCCACTGTGACCTTCTTTTTTATACTTTAGTTCTATTATTCATGTCTAATACTATTGGATGATCCCATTCTCCCATTTTACATGTTTCAAGTATTCCACATAATGCCTCACCTGTAGCTTCTAAAGAAATCTACATTGCAAGAATGTTTTAGAAAGGGAAAGGAAAGAAGGGAAAGGAAAAATTATGAGCAAAGAGAAAAAATGGAAACCAAGTCTATGTAAATAGGGAAAGGTGGAGGGGGTGAAGGGTGCACAGGTAATGGGGAAAAAAATAAAAACCAGGATACCTCATGTACAGGTGCAAACACCCAATGATAAACGTAAATGTACCGTATACCTAAAATGTACCAATAAAAGAATTTAAGGAAGAAAAAAAGAGAATGTTTTAGTTCAGTGATCCTCAGCCTTTATTTTGGAGTTGCTATAAAGCTTCATTTTCTATTCCATCTGTCCTTATTTCAGTGAGCTTTTAATTGGGTAAACCAGAAATTTGAATTTTCACTATATATAGCAGTGCTCATGCTGAATGATCACTGTTTATTGATTTGTCTGGTGAACAGCTTGAGGGCAGGAGCTCAGCATGATCAAATTAGAATTTAAGTGAAGATGTTTTACTGAAGCTTTACTTCCCCCAGAGGTGTAGCCAAGGCAAATCACTCCAGCAAGGGGCAGTGCAGAATCCAGTGTCTTGTTGGCACAGGCAAATCTATAAAACCCAATGGCAGGGATTTCCTTTCTAGCACTAACAGTGCACCCCCTATTCCTTTTTTGAGATGTAGTCCCCTTCTGAACTTCAGATTGAGATCATTTGTCTAGCAAACAAAATTTAAAGCAGTACCTATTTTCTCACTGTTACTAATAAAGACTACATATTATTTATTGCTCAGCTTCTGATTAGCATAAAATAACTAAGGCTACTTGGCTGAGTTTATACAACCCTGGCCCAAAAAAAGAAGTTTGACCTTTGGTTATCCTTGGTGGCTTTACCAAGAAAAAAACATGCTTGCCCAATATTTACACTCACTCTTTGCTTCTGATAAAACTTTTTTAAAGCAGCAAGACTTTCTGAGATTGAGAACCAATGGAATAAGTCTTAAAATTTATAAGCTGGTGTTCTACAGGGGAATTAATGTTAATACGAAATTTGCAATTGACTTGTGTGACCACGATCTTCCTCCTTTGTAATATAAATGCATTGTGTATTTATATATGAATGAGATTCGTATCTTGAAGAGGCAAATTATTGGGACAAAAGAATCTGTTTTCCCTTCCCTAGTAGCCCATTAAAAGCTGAAGCACTCTTGGGTCTCTAAGCAGGGTATCAGGAACCACAGCCACACTTTAGTGTGAAGCTGAAGTGTGTGTGTGTGTTTTCCATTGAGCACAATTTCTTTCCCTGAGAAGAGAAAAATCTTGCTCAAGTTGCAACCTTTCACATTTTTATGGCACTACTTTTGAGTGGCTGTTTTGAGGCAATTGCTTTATAAGACACACATTGGATTCTGGGAACATATAAGGCTGAATAGTTGATAGACATAAGCTGTTAGGGGCCCTACATTAGGTAATATTGTATTTCAAATCTAGTATTGGCTGGTTCTCTCTTGAACTTTATATCTGAACATAGTAGTTTTTATCACTAACTATTAACTTTTAAAGTGTAGTTAATCTTGTGTATGATTAGCTTGGGTTTCAGCTATCTGAAGTTCAGAAATGTGGTAGGATTTATGAGGATAAACTTTGTTAGTTTTAATTAGTAGTCCCAAAGTGAGGCCCCAAGCTACAGTCAGAGATCCTTTGAAAGCAGGGGTGAGTACTCCCGGAGTTGGGAGGAATGTGTGGATGTGGGATTTAAGAAACTCTTCTCAGCTGCCTTACTACTTTATAGAACAAAAGTTATGTTAAAGTTTGTGAGTAGTGAAGGGGTGTTTGAAAGCAGCTGCAAAGCTCTCAACTGACTTGGCACTGCTCTCAGCAGGGCTAAAGGTGTTCCTTTGCCGTGGTCACAGTGGAGAGCAATATCTGCTGATTGTATATGGAGCTGGGTATCTCCACCATCTTGGCTTCAGCTGTTCAGTACATGAGCAAAAGGAACTGAATGCCAAAGTGGGCTTTTTTATGGCCCTTGCATACAGAAGAACTTAACTCCTTCTCCTAGCCAGGGACAAGGGCTTCACTAAGAAATGAGGAGCTCCTTGGGACTACAGAGACAGCAGGAAGCAATGCCTGTCCAAGAAGCAGGGACACGTGCACACTGCGTGGGTGGGAAGGGTAGGACAGGACAGGGGACATGTTCAGACGTCCTGAGAAGGAAAGAGGCAAAGTGAGAGTCGTCTCTTCCTCACAGGTGACACTCAGCTTCCTTTCTATAGACTGTACACTCCCAGGCCCCATCTTCTTGCTGGGCAGGGGGGCATCATGGACTGACATTCTCTTATGGGCAGAGGCAGCAGTAGCTCCCCTGAGAAGTAATGGAGAACTGTGAGGAAGAGGAACTTGGAGAGAGCTTCCTGAGCTTCATAGTCTCCAGAGCTGGGGAGGATCACACAGTTTGCAGTGAAATGCATGATGACACAGGCTCAGCTTCAGGCTGAGCCACTGAAGGGGGAGGCATTCTTCCACGTACCTTGTGAACATAATTACAGCCCTCACAGGCACTGTTGTGAGACCAAAAGGAAATCCATGTCGGCAAGAGGGCTCCTTTGCACACTTACTGTTATTATTTTAATTGTGCATATTTATGGGGCAGGTTGTTATAACTTGATGCATGTAAACAATGTATAATGATCAGCCACATCTTTTCTACCTGTGATGTCTATTTTTATGCGGTCCATCTTCGGGCTTAATTTATATGAGAACGCTCTCTCTTCAGACTCAAATGACAGCAAAACCTCTTGCCACTCTCCTCTTTATCTCTGTGTTCCCTAACTCCCAAGTCACATTCCACTAGCCCTGAGCCTCCTCTGTGACCCACTTGCATGTAAAATATTGAGATATTCACACTTTCCATAATAAGGCTGGAAGACTGCCCAAATTCTTCAATCTGAAAATAAGTTGAATTCAGCAAAACTAAAATACATACTTTTATGGGAAAGAAAACAGAATTAATGATACGTGGTGAGCAGGAGGCAACAACTGCTAAAGAAAAAAGTGTTGGAATTATAAACTGTGACAGCTGGAAATGACTCAAATTTCCTCGAATTTAACACCTTCATTTTATAGGTGAGGGAATAAAGTCAAAAGGCTGGCTGGTTCCAAGCAGAGCTGTGGTTTCTTCTCAGTTTCCTCTGCCCCTCATAGCAGCCGGTGTGCTTTTTCATCATTAAACATCAGGACAGATGGTATTGTTTTCTTCTGCTTGTTGTGAAAATGTCCTGGAACAAAGTTCATCCCATCAAGCCCAATAGTCTCTAATTTCTGGTAAGGAAGAGCTTTAGAAGCCATCCACTGGGCCCACCTCCCATCTGGTGTTGGATGTTTCCCTACTGCTGTCTGTCAAAAGGTTGTGTAATCTGTGCTAGAACATCTCTGAGCCTGGGAAACCATGAGTCATGTCCATAATTCTGCTCTACTATGGACAGCTCATCTGGAGAAATGGTCACTACATGAGACTCAGCTCTCTCGCTCCAGCTGCTCGCTTTGCCCTGACCTTGCCTCACAGGTCCTAGAAAACATTTTCAACACATGTCAGCTTCTTCTCAGATAGTTGAAGATGACTGTCTCTTGTCTTTCTCTGCCTTCAGCCCAAGGCTCCTCCTTTCCAGAGTAAATGCACCTGTTCTTTCAACAACTTGATTTCTTGATTCCACGCAGGATGCAAAAATGGTGAAATATTCCAACACTGCTTTTTTTCCCCTTAAATTCTTTTATTGGTACATTTTAGGTATACAGTACATTTACATTTATCATTGGGTGCTTGTACCTGTTCATGATGTATCTTGGTTCTTATTTTCCCCCCATTTCCTGTTGCCCTTCACCCCTCCACCCTTCCCTATTTACATAGACTTTGTTTCCATTTTTTTTTCTTTTCTCATAATTTTTCCTTTCCCTTCTTCCCTTTCCACCACCCCTACCCCTTTGGACCTTTTCCTATTTCAAAGTATCAATTATTCATTATTAATCCTTTTAATCCTTATTTACACTTTCAGTTTCTAACACTAGAGAAACTATTCGGTATTTACACGTGTGTCCTATTTATTTCACTTAAGACTATGGCTTCAATATGCATCCATTGGGCGATGAATGACTCTAGTTTCTCGTTCTTTATGGCTGAGTAGTACTCCATTTTATAAAAAAAACACATCTTCTTTATCCAGTTTCCAGTTGATAGGCACTTGGACTGTTTCCAAGCTTTAGTTATTACAAACTGTGCTGCTATGAACATGGGTGCACATATATTGCTGTGGTATGATTCTTTTAATTCTTTTGGGAAGATACCCAGCAGGGGAATAGCTGGGTCAAATGGGACCTCCAGCCCTAGTTG